>JAOTOL010001358.1:0-540000 GCA_034440575.1 Imbricaverruca yamaguchii | reverse complement strand
CATTCCCGGGCGGCCGTCGTGCATTACAACAGGAGCCGCCGGGGCCAGGTCATTGGCGGCCGACAAGTGCCCACAGGTCACCCGGGTGGTGGCCGGTGAAGAGGCCGCGGATTCGCACCGCCGCCGGTAGTGGCATATCGGAACAGCTCGCGAAGAGTGACACCCGCGCGCGTTGTACTTCGATGATCAGCGCCGCGTCACAGAAGTTCGGCTCCGTTCAGTTCAGTTCGGTTCAATCCAGTCCAGTCCAGTTCAGTTCAGCTCAGTTCATTCATCGAGCCACGTTCTCATGGATGTCTTGCAGCGACATCGGCATGATTTAAAGCGATGAACACAGACAATAGAAGGTAAAACACATTCACATGCAGTAAGCACACACGAAGGTTATTTAATGAAACACGACACGTGGTTTCTACGCTTGCTTTAGGAATGAATGAATGAAATAAAAGCAGACACCATGACATTTTCCCACAACGCGGCCGAGTACCATATCCATCAGACTCTTTCTTAATTAAAAATATCCCAGTGTTTTGCATCCAGTGGATGCTCCCTAAAAGCTTTGGCTTCATAGCACATCTGTTGCTTTCAAGCATTTGTTTCTTCTCGAGTTGAGCACAGATGTTCAGCCCAGCGTGCTAGGTAAGGCGGTTGCCCTGCATTCAGTGCAGGCTTGTTGATTGCTAACTGATGATACCACGCTAGTTCAATATTGTTGAGAAGCTAAAATTTAGTCTCTCCTGTGATGTGTGAACACTTTTTCCTTTTCTTGTTGTGATACGGAAACATGCTTCTTCTTTGCTAAGGTGAGTTGTGTTTTGCTGCGTGTGTCGTAAATAGAAATACAGTAGCGGATTGAAGGAAGTGCCAGCGCGTAAATGATAGTTTTGAGTGTGCATTAAAGGAATAGACTGCCAACCTGAATGGGGGTTATAGATCTTTCAGAACCTTCATCTGTTGGATATGCTCTTTCAGAATATAATCTTGGAGCCAGTGCACTGATTCCAAGCACTGCAGTGGAAGTGTTTAGATAAAGTAAAGCCAACCTTTTTCACTCTTTCAACCAACCTCCTATGACCAATTACCCGAACCATGTGCTGGCATCCAACATCACATGCATATACTTTGTATATCTTCATGCATATTTTGACGATTAATAGCAACAAAGGGACGGGATCCAATTTGACTGCTTAACTATGATACCCCTCTTCCGCACAGACAAGCCCATGACGTGTGTCTACCGCTGCGGCATTATACCTGGCATCAAACTGGAATCCACTGTTTCGTGCAACACGCTCCACAAACCATGCGGGAGTAGCTGCAACATCAACACTCGCCTGCCGTCAGCTTTCGCTAAACGCGAAGGGGTAATGACACTGACAGCAATGCACAGATTGCCAAATGTTGCCTGCCGTACTATCTCATCCTAGTCGCTGGCGCATGTGATAGGCCGACAAACCGATCACACTGCGGTTGTGCCACACCAGCTGCAGCAATGGGTCCAGCATCAACAGTGTTCGCTGACCGCATCAGCGGTCACGTGAGGCGTGGTTGTCTTTGTCCATGTGGTCGTCCGCAGTACTTGCCAGGTTCGTCCGCCCCCCCCCCCCCGCCCCGTCAGACGGGAGTGATGACGTCATGGGCACGTGACACCACGGCGTGACTCAGGGCACTACTCACGCCTTTCGGCATCAGACGGAGGCAACGTCACGCTCAGACTAACGAGAATAGACCTTGGGTTCTCTTGCGACGCATTCAACCTCCAGGTTGTATATCGTCGCCAGCCCCTCATCCCGATTGGCCGCGGGTGGACTCGGTAAATGCCGTCGGTTGTGAGATTCGAACTCAAAATCCTGCTGTCAATAGTCCGACGCTCTACCAACTGAGCTACCGCGGCCCCCTCACGCTCAGGCTAGTGATACTGCGAGGGATATTGTGGGATTGGCAATATTGAAAGAGTTGTGAGGGATGCTGTGGGATGCTGTGAGGGGTGTTGTGGGGATGCTGTGAGGGGTGCTGTGAGGGATGGTGTAGGAGATGTTGCGAGGGTTGTTGTGAAGGATGTTGTGAGGGATGTTGTGAGGGATGTTGTGAGGCATGTTGTGTGGGTTGATGTGTATGATGCTGGCAAGGCTGCTGTGAGGGCTGTTGCGAGGAATGCTGTGAGGGATGCTGTAAGTCATACTGTGAGGAGTGTTGTATGATTGGGGTGGGGTGCATATCAATTTTCACAACACAGTATCCCACCTACTTTGCGCATTACGTTGAGTATACTAAACACTACCATAATGTGAAACAAATACCAGTTTTTATTTGCATCTTGAGAGATGCTACAACTTTAAGCTCAAGTATCTAGTTCAACTAAGTCAACTAGCAGCGTCCAATCACTTCTACGCACAACTGACAACTCGCGTCAGTTTTATAAATCAAACTTTGAATGCCAGCCCACTCGCCAATTCATACATGATTTCGTCAGCCAAAATAATTCCCAGGAACAGGAGGCGTTTCTAATGGACACCCGCTCGCCCGCCTCCATCCCCCCGTGATTAGACACAGAAACCAATTTACATCTTAATCTAGAAATAAAACCTTGATTCCGGCCATCACGCCAATGCCCGGTGTGACATCAATATCGCGCCCCACCGACCGCTCCGTAGCCTGTCGCAAGCCCAGCGGCCCGCGATAGCCCCGGGCTTCGCCTCGCCCTACTCAGCTCACAGAAATTCCCCGTAATTGGCTCCGCCGTAGACATAATGCGGGATAATTAATCGTTCACACAGCCGGACGTTTCGGGTTTAAGTGAAAGTAAACAAGATTTTTCCCATTAGGCTACGCATTAAAAAATGCACACATCACTCGGACGAAAGTTGTCCCGCATTGCTTATTTGGCGCGTTGCCACCAACCAAATGCTTGCCGGAATCCTCCCGCTGGCACGAGCCCATCTACGGTGAAAATCGGGGCTCGTGGATACGAGACGAGCAACGCGATTCCGATTCCACGATTCCAAACTGGCGACGCCGACATTGCTCCCGCACGAGAGGGGTTCAGGTCACTGGACCACTAGGCCGGTCGTACAGTACCACACATTTTCAGGTAGTGGAAACACGGGGCATGGACACACCGGGGAATGGACATTTGCTGTGTTAATGATTTCCTCCTCCTATCTCCTCCTATTCTCCTCCCCTTTCAAGACTTCGACCACGTGTATTTTGTTGTCGCCTTCCCATTTGCCACGCTGCCGCCTCCGGTGTTCTGCCGTGAACGCATCCCTGGCCTGACCGTCACCTCTGGCAGCACTGACGTTCGCCAGTTGCACTGCATTGGTACCGGTGCAGGAGGGCGTCCCCGGGGACGTCCAAGACGCAACCACGTCGCAACACCAGCCGCTAGCGACGGGGGCGCCAGGGGCGGCAGGGGCGGCAGGGTCAGTCGGTCGGGACAGGCGCGGACTGCGAACAGGGGCGGCCGAGAGAGGCGGCCGACGGGGAGCGGCAGGGTCAGTCGGCAGGGGCGCCAGGGGCGGCAGGATCAGTCGGCAGGGGCGCCAGGGGCGGCAGGATCAGTCGGCAGGGTCAGTCGGTCGGGAGAGGCGTGGGCTGCGGACAGGGGCGGCCGGGAGAGGCGGCCGACGGGGGGCGGCAGGGTCAGTCGGCAGGGGCGACAGGGGCGGCAGGATCAGTCGGCAGGGTCGACCTGCCGGCAGGGCCGGCTGGCCAGGGGCTGGACGGATCGCGTGCCGCTGTGTCGATACCCGGCGGCCGCGCGCGACGCTCGGCGACACCGACGGCGGCCGGCCGTCGCGCACGTGTCGAATCGATGCCGGACGTGCGCCCGTGTCTCGTTACGTCCCGCATGGCCGTCACACGGTCACGTGATCGGCGACACGGCGACGCCGCGCGGTCCGGCCGTGGCCCCGCTCGGTACCGGCCGACCCTGTGGTCCGCTCTGGGCTCCTCTCGGTACCGGCCGACCCTGTGGTCCGCTCTGGGCTCCTCTCGGTACCGGCCGACCCTGTGGTCCGCTCTGGGCTCCTCTCGGTACCGGCCGTCACGGCGGACGGCCGTCACAGGACTAGTCATGTCATTAGTCCGTGACTAGTCCTGTGACTGGTCGGTGACTAGTCTTGCGGCTAGTCCTGTGACTAGTCGGTCACTAGTCCTGTGACTAGTCGGTGACTAGTCATGTGACTCGTCGGTCACTATTCCTGGGATTCCTGGGATTAGTCGGTCACTAGTCATGTGACTAGTCCTGTGACTAGTCGCTGACTATGTCATGTGACTAGTCCGTGACTAATCCTGTTACTATCGCCGTCTAGTCGGTTGCTTGCTGCCGATAGCATAGCGAATGTGTGCAGAGCGGGAGGCGGCAGGGTTCGGGGCGAGTAGTCTAAGGGTAAGGTGCCCGTCTCCTCGCCGAAAGGTTGTGAGTTCGAGTCCCACCTGGCGCTACTCTTCGCCAGCGACCAATCGACGTCAGAGACTGACGACGCTGCATGGCACAAGAGTCGATGCGTCGTGAAGCCAGCCACCTACCCATCGTCCTAGGATTCACCTAGTACATAGGAACCATCATCCTATGACTTAGGGAGTCCTAGGAATACATTGCTGCTGCACATAATATTAGTAAAGGTCTGTTATCGAATTAAAGGTCTCCAGCTGAACGAAATGAGACGCGTCTGCTGATAACGGCCCGTGCACACGAGAAGATCGAAGAGCTATATTCCTGTTCTCCCCCTCTTTTGACACAACCATGAGAACGTCAACGAGGAATACAGACAGTATCTTTAACAGCATCCATGAATATTGTCGGGGAGAAGGTATTCTTTTGAAAAGATTACCTAACGTGAGGATTGCCAAATTTGTAAGATAAATATTCGAGCATAATAATCTCATGCAAGTCATGTACTTTGAACATTTTGGAACCAACTGACATCTTCGACCGTGCAGGCTTTTGCTGGTATGCACGATTTCATAGCATATGTCGGTTATTGCAGAAATGATATGTCGGTTGTTGCGTGTCTTAGGAAAGTTTACCAAATCCCCTTAGCAATCCTGGAAAGCTCCAATAATTCACTGATGGAGGTGCACGCCTCCAAGGTACAGTGGAGATGCAAGGCCTCCAAAAAAAGGTATTCCTTCCCTGCGAAGTCCCTGTGCAAATCATCACACGCCACTCCTCCGCGTCCACATGGAGCTGGGCTTAACCGCGCGTCCCTTGATAATCATCCGGGATGGGTCCGCGTCCAGTTGTCTGCCACCTAGCCCACTGGGCCACAACACCAGCAAGCTGGAGGTGGACGTGCCACGACAGAGCACCACACAGTCGACACGCCGTCCGGCGCACCTCCGCCGGCCGGCCGCGCGGCCGTCGACGCCGACGGGCGTGCGCCGACACACCGCGTGTGGCGACGCGCGACGGCCAACTGGCGACCGCACCAGCGCCACGTCACGACGCCGCGGCGACACGTGTCGGCCAGACCGTCGCCAGATGACCTGTGTCGCGGCGGCGACGGATTGCTCGCGGCCGCCCGTCAGCGGCCGCCTTTGATGTGCCACGGCGGGTGCAAATCATCGGCGGCCGCCGCTGGCCATTTGCCGGACGGCGCAGAAATAGCCCGCGGCGACGTCCGCCGGCCGGCCGCGCCACGTTGTCGTTGGCCGCGACCTGATCCGCGACCGTCGAGGCCGACGCGGCGCCGACCGCGCTCAGCGGCCACCGTCCGGTCGACACAGCCGACATTAGTCCCGGCACGTCAGTGGGACGGCGCCGCGTGCAGTCAGAATGGCCGTCAACATGGAGCAGGAGCAGACACGGAGCAGGAGCAGACACGGAGCAGGAGCAGACACGGAGCAGGAGCAGACACGGAGCAGGAGCAGACACGAGCAGGACAACACGGAGCAGGAGCAGGCCAGAGCAGGAGCAGACACGAGCAGGAGAGGCACGGAGCAGGAGCAGGCGCAGAGCAGGAGCAGACACGGAGCAGGAGCAGGCACAGAGCAGGAGCAGACAAGGAGCAGGAGTAGACACGGAGGGGAGGCCAGAGCAGGAGCAGACACGGAGCAGGAGCAGACACGGAGCAGGAGCAGGCGCAGAGCAGGAGCAGACACGGAGCAGGAGCAGACACGGAGCAGGAGCAGACACGGAGCAGGAGCAGACACGGAGCAGGAGCAGGCGCAGAGCAGGAGCAGACACGGAGCAGGAGCAGACACGGAGCAGGAGCAGACATGGAGCAGGAGCAGGCGCAGAGCAGGAGCAGACACAGAGCAGGAGCAGACACCGAGTAAGAGCAGAGTCGAAGCAGACGTGATGCAGACAGAGTGCACCAGGAACAGGCGCAGAGCCAAAGCCGAGCACGCACAGGACCGACAGCACCAGACAGCGGCAGGCATTAGGCAGGCAGGAGCGCAGAAGACAGAGAGAAGCTACCGATCGATAATGGAATCCGAGCCAACCAGATAGGATTAAAACAACAGCAACTGACTGGAGCCGGCAGAAACAAGGCAGGCTTAAGGCTGCCACGACACGGAGAAGTAGAGAAATCAGAAGGCGGCTAGGTCCCATGATGCAAGGAGCAACGCAACGGGCACTGCACTGCAGTGTGAGGTGAAGCTCCCACCAAGATAATAAATCCGACATCCAGAATCCGAATGGATCTGAGACTGAGTCGGACGGGCTGGCAACGGCTACCGCAAAGCTGGAGCCAGAATCCAGGATGGCGAGACGGGTGGGTCTATGCCCGACTTCCCCGAAGCGTAATTGGAACTTCTGACAAGTCCACTGTGACAGACATTTTCTCAACCACACAACGTCATCCCTGGAGGGCGAGCTTACAAATCGTACGACAGAATCGTACAAATCGTACAGCACAATCGCACAAATCGTACAACACAATTGTACAAATCGCATAGCACAGTCGTAAAAATCGTGAGACACGATCGTACAAATCGTACGATACAATCGTGCAGATCACACAACACAACGGTACAAATGGTATAGCACAATGGTACAAATTGTACGGCACAATCGTACAAATCGTACGACACAATCGTACAAATCGTGCAGCGCAATCGCACAATGATGTGGTTCCGACTGCCACCTGGCAACGTGCCAGACCAGCGCAGGCGCCGTGTAAATCGACACTTTGGCAATCGACCCGATCCGCAGCGGGTTCCCGGAAAAACGTCACGACTACCTATTCCAGAACCCACAGCATGGTTACAACCTGACCTCGGTAGCAAAGGCGGACAGCTGGAGTTATGTACGGACACGTTATTGGCGAAGCAGTCATGTGATGACTGAGAGAAGTTGCACAGTAGTCATGGGGCTTGGTGCAACAGTACGGGTACTTCTGCAGATTTTAGGAGCATTACCGCTCGCGTCACTTTGCACACTTTTGAGAGTGCACGTGCCCGCCAATGCTGAATTGTGCATCTCCAATGTTCAACTGCGTACGCACAAAGCTGAGCCGGAAAATTCAGAGCGCGCAGCCCACCAACACTCAGCGGATCTGTCGCCTACGACATCAGCCCTCCCGGCTCCGCAAAAATATAACGAGCTTGACATGACTGAGACGGAGTTCGAGATCCATACACGGACCTCGTACAAACGTACCTGGCGTACATGTGCACGAGGTCATACGAGGTCCTACATGCAACACCGCCCACATCAGTACCTGACAGAGGCGAAATGTTTCCTACATAACCATTTGCATTCACGAAAGCGGATTCTTCAAGATGCTGGTGACAGATCTAATACATTCAGAGTGCTTCTTAACCCCCGCACCAACGAGCAGTCCTCAGAGCGATGCTGCTGGCTGAACTGGGGTGGCAGGACACCGGCTGAGGAAAGTATCTCAGCCTTTAGAGATCTAACCCGGTGCAGTACTTGCAAACCTAAAAAGCGGTCAGGTTGCACCTTTCTGACTTTAGCCACGTTTCGATGCCTGTGGCCAACGCCCTGGCTATCTTCTGCGCGTGTGATGTCCTGGCACGAGTATAACGTAGCGACCTTGGCTTGGGTTATCTTTCCTCGTATCTTTCATTGCATTTATTTCACATTTTTATCTAACAGTTCCACGGACCGCGGAATAGAACAAAGGCCAGCCTAGATCGCCAGCGACAGGCTTAACAGAGTGCACATAACTTCGGCTCAGGCGTGAATCAAGTCTGACGCGCACCAACGTGAGTTGTGACGGGCTTCCGCACATCGGGGCCCAGCCAGCCACGTGCTGGCTCACCGGTGACTGCTGGACCTGGCGCACGTCGGCTAGTCCAGAGGAACCGTCAACACCTGACGCATGTCGGCTAGTCCTGAGGAACCGTCAACACCTGGCGCGCGCCGGCTAGTCCAGAGGAACCGTCAACACCTGACGCACGTCGGCTAGTCCGGGGGAACCGTCAACACTACCACCCGAACCGTCAACACCTGGCGCATGTCGGCTAGCCCAGAGGAACCGTCAACACCTGGCGCACACCGGCTAGTCCTGAGGAACCGTCAACACCTGACGCACGTCGGCTAGTCCTGGGGAACCGTCAACATCTGGTGCACGTCGGCTAGTCCAGAGGAACCGTCAACACCTGACGCACGTCGGCTAGTCCTGGGGAACCGTCAACATCCTGGCGCACGTCGGCTAGTCCTGAGGAACCGTCAACACCTGGCGCACGTCGGCTAGCCCAGAGGAACCGTCAACACCTGGCGCACGTCGGCTAGTCCTGAGGAACCGTCAACACCTGACGCACGTCGGCTAGTCCTGAGGAACTGTCAACGGAAGATCTGGAGGATGGGCTGAAATCATCTTAGCATGAAATCATCAACAGAATCTGGAATCCGTCAACTAGCTAGACCTGAAATATGTCCACTGGACCTGGAATCTCTTCACTGCGACTCTTCATACTACTCTCTAGCAACCGCGTCGACTGGTGGTTCCAACTGGAATCTCTCAACTCTTAGCTGAAAACCCCTTTCCTCCTCGCTGGCAGGCCGAGCCCAGGCTGCCAGCGGCGCGCCGGCCCGTCACGCGGACCTCGAGCAGGTCGGCTGGACCTGCGGCAGGTCAGGCCGTGACCCGTCCGCCTGACGACGACCGGACAACACCTGACACAGGTGACGTGACGTGACGTGACGTGACTTGACGTGACGTGACGTGACGTGACGTGACGTGACGTGACGTGACGTGACGTGACGTGACGTGACGTGACGTGACGTGACGTGACGTGACGTGACGTGACGTGACGTGACGTGACGTGACGTGACGTGACGTGACGTGACGTGACGTGACGTCCGGCTGGCGAGCGCAATCTGGCGGCGATTTGCGGCCGGCCGGCCGGGCGCAAACACGCCGACCGCGGCCGGCCCGTGTCGGCGTGACGTCACCACCACGCCACACGTGACGTCGCTTCCGGTGTGCGGTGTCCGACGGAGCTGCGGGGACCGGCGCGGCTGTGTTGAGCCTGCCGATCGGCCCACGACCTGTGACCGCTTGGCTCGGCCCCGACTTGTCTCAGTCTAACAAAGGACTCGGGGCGTGGACGCAGACTCTTTCCGGCTGCGAAACTGGCGACAAGCTGGGCACGAATGTTGAAGTCTGGTCGAAGCGCCCTCAAGCCCAAATAGCTAACTAACCAACTAAGCGACGAAAAGCAGGCGTCACGCAGAACGCAACAACCCAAACTTACATCAATGTTCATGGCAGTGAACACAAGTCGGGCCTGACACATCCACCGGAGCCGGAGAAACGGCCGAAGCCCTGTCCGTCACTCGCGGGCGGAACTCAGCGGCACGAGCAATCTCAGCCGGCGAAGAAACGAGCGAAAGCCCTTCCCGGCAGGAAGGAGGTGGCCATCAGCGAAGGACAGTTTCTGGCCGGCGGCGCCGCGGGCCGGGTCAGAGGTGACCGGCGGCGGCGCTGCCGGGCCGTGACCGGCACTTGACCTCTGGTGGCCTGTCAGTCATGACGCGCCGCGCCGCCGGCGGCCGGCCCGAGTGGCGCGGGTCGACAGCGCCGGGCGCGCGCCGGGTCGTGCGCCGGTTAAACAGAAAGCGACTAATTCAGAGTCGTGTCGGACACGGAGGGCCCGCTCGTACAGCGGCCAGTCGCCGCCGGCTGCGCACGCAGCGGGCATGGCCCGGCTCGTTACGCGCGTGTCGCAACCGCGGTGCGATCGCGAAACCGAATGTGGGCCACCTCACGGTCAACGGTCGGCTGAAGTAGCAGCCGCGCAGTGGGGTAGGAGCTGGGGGGGGGGGGGGGGGTAGACGGCAAACTTCTCCTCAAGCGTTGGCTGTCAGGCACAACATTGCGGACACATGAGTATCAATCCATCGTGTAGTATCTACAACATCTTGAAAATAAATGAAGCCCTAATGCGCCCCAATGCGTTTTTTTTTAATATTAAAAGCGCTGTGTATTTGCACGCCACTGACACGAGAACAGCTGCGTCCTGTCCCAACAGCTATTTCCTTGTCATTTCACCCGCCACTGATCGTTAAGTGTGTACAGACGGTCAGGGCCGCGAGCGTCAGGGCAGGGAAAGAAACCCGGAGAAGAGGCGAAGAGGCGGACAAAATGTCCACACAGAGAACAGACAAGCGTGGAACGCAGCCAGGAGGACGTCTCATCAGATATGCCCGCATTACCTGCAGTTTCCCCACTGCGATGTTCGCTGCCGAATTTAGTGCTGGCTTACGCTGGCCAACAACGGGATCATTGCTTGGTCATTTGATCATTCGATTATTCGATCGTGTGATCGCGATATCATTATGTGATCATGAGATCGGTCATTTAATAGTTTGACCAGTGATCATGCGACCATGCTATCATCGGGCCACGTGGTGATCACGCGATCACGTGATCGGTCATTCAATCATTAGGCCACGTGATCATGCGACCATGCTATCATTGGACCACGTGATCACTGGATCGGTCGGCGCCTGCAGGATAACACCACGGCCTCTCTGGGCAGCAGGCTGGTCTCCGGGCAACCGCCGGCCGCACCGGGCGTGTTGCGAAACGCCCGGCAAGCGTAGCCGGGGCACGCCGCGCGGCGTATCTGACCGCACCGGCGCCTGACCTCTGACCTCGGGTCACCGGTGCCGTGCCGTGGGAGGAAATCCATCAGCGGATATCGGCCGGCCGTGTCGACCGGCCGATCTCCGGGCCGTGTCAATACCCGGCGCGTGGGGCTGTTTCGCGCCGTTTCGACGGCGAGCGTTCGGCCCCCGCGGTCTGGCGGCAGTGGCACGCATTGAGGCCGCTTGGCGCCTTCGTCGCACGCCTGGCCAATGGGGATGGCGGTGCGACTGGGCACAACCTGGCTAAAGATGGGACGACAAGGGTTACAGAGGTGGTGCGCTACCACACGACGACCATTTTATTGAACTTTGACCCAGGGTTGCAGGTCACGGGGCATATCATGTGTTATGATCTGTGAGCAGCTATGATCCGTTCGTCGATTGAAGACCAACCACCAGTGCAAGGCGGCTATGGCGCAGTGCACGCATGCCCCTTCGAGCATGCATGCAGAGTTGAAGTGATGGCGAATGCGGTGCACTCACCAAATTGCATTATTATTGGCAGGCATGAACGGTGTTATAAGCTCCCTGGGACGAACCTCGAGACGCCTGGATGAAAACCAAGTACTCTACCAAACACTCTAGCCAGTCGTCACAAGGGATGGACGGCAAGCCCCAGCTGCAGTGTAGGTTATATAGAAAGCCGTCAGAGCGCAAGCATTTCGCCGCAATACTCCTTTCTTTGGACACTGATTGATGACATTGCAGGACAAATATGAAGTTGATAAATGTCAAAGTGAAAAGAGCACATCTCGCTCTGAGTGAGAAAATTAGAATTTGGAAATGCCGTGCTACAACGTGAAGCGCTGTTGAATGCTGCCCGTAGATGGACAATCTTTCGATTCAATCTTCATCTGAATACACATTAACAGCACTTCATGCAGAATATTGCCACCATGCGAAGCAAAATCAAGATTAAAAGAGCGTACCTGACTCGGCTGGTGTTGTATTAGAACACACAACGCCGTAAGGGGTGAAGTTATTGTGATTCGGAAAGCGTGACCATCGAGTTTGGCCATTTCGATGCAATTTTGCGTGCTATGTAAGTGGAACAGTACTGAGCCCTGGCCCCGCGCTAGCTCGTCATCACAAAGTGAGCCACCAAAGTCTCCAAATGGTCCGCCGGGATCGCCAGACCGTTGTGTGCGACCGGTGGCGGCGCTTGGTGGACAAATGCGCGCACTGATCGCTGATCAGACGGGCAAACAATAGCGATCTTTGTCGGATCGCCTGCTTTTTCCTCGCGGATGGGTGCGATCTGTGGTCAAGTGGATGGGTGGTTGCGGCCTTTGGTAGGGAAGAATGTAGCCCATCCTTTCGCAACGTTTTGTCTGGTGGGATGGGCGAGAGTGGGTGAGGCAGGCATTGCGTCCCACAGGCCCACTATTGTTCACAAGTCGTCGTTCTGGTCGTTTTTGCGCAAAACAATCCTTATCCTATTGAGGGTTGGGCAGAGCGGGTCTTTTGGGCCGTTGGGCACGGTCATTGGGCGGGTAAAGTCGGGAATGCAAACCTGGTAGCGCGCACACTGACACTATGAAGGAGACTCGGTCTGGGAGAGCCCTCACCACTCACCATGCTCTCACTGGACAGGGGCTCATGTGGTGGAATAACTTTGGAACACGTCGCTATCTGCGGATCAACTAAGGATGCTTTTTCATTGCCCGAGAACACGAACAAGGGAACGCCAGGGAACCATGCGATTGGTTGGTCATTGAAGTGGAGCTGCTTCAGCTCGCCGTGATCATTTCGAGTCGAGGCGAACGATGAAGGAAGACGGGAATAGCGGACGTGGCAAAGCAAGGGAACAAAAAGGACATAGCATGGCCAAAAATGCAATGCAGACGGAGAGGCAGCTTCGATAGTAGGGCGGGGCAGGACTTGTGAATACGACAGAACACCACGTGCGTCGGCCAGGCGGCGGCGAGTCTGCGTAGCTCTGCCGCCCCTCGGAAGGCAGAGCTACGCACGCATCGGCGCCCACTCACGCATGACCAGCGTGTGCCGGCGCATGGCGAGAGGTTCGCGCCCCTCCTCTGTTTACGGCGCCCAAATGACCGACCCCCTTCCGAGCGGCGGCGCTACCGCCGTCGAAGCGGGCGGATTTGACACCGCGCGTGCCGCGCGCGGCACGCGCTCAAAACAGAACACCGGCGCGCTATTTTCGCGCGCCGCCGGGCAGTCGGCCACACAGGCAAATCCGCTGGTAATCCGCGTGCATCTCACTCGTCGAGCGTTCGCCTGGCGCCCGACACAATGGCACATCTGCCTGTGGCCGGCGGCCAGCAATAACACGATCCGACAATGCTACAGCGAACCGATGCGTTTTTGATTCGCGGTGATACGGCCGGCCGCCGGCGAGGGCGCGCTGTTTGGGTTATTTTTGCGATGTGGACCACGCGCTCCCCGGTCACGACCCCCTGCGTGCCCCTCCCCCTCCCCGCCGCCTCCGCATGTTCGTTAGGCCACGGCCTTCGAAGGCGCATCGTGGGCCGGTCGGTGTCCGACCACCGTGCGCCGACGGATGCGAGCTGGGGCGAGCAAATACAAGCAGCGGCAGCAACGAGACAGCCACGGTGACATAAAGTCGGCCAACACGAATCGACTCACGTCGGCGGCAGCTCCGCGAACGCGGCGCCGTGCACGCCGACGCCATGACTGCACCCCAGCGGCGACCGCGAGACAAAGCTAGCCTGTCTGCCGGCCCGGCACCAACGCCGGCACGCTCTCGACGTTCGCGGGCGGCCGGCCGGCCGTCGGCCGCTCGTGCGCCGTGCTCGAAGCCGCCGCCGCCGCTCGGGCCAATCAATCAGACCACGGCGAGCGGTCATTCAGTTCGCAGAATGTCAAATCGGCGTGCGCCGAACGGCCCGCTCGTGAGCTGCGCCGGCCGGCCGCCGGCTGACCGGCAGGTCAGAGGTCAAGGTGGTCGCTTGATCTCGCCGCGCACACCGCCAGCCTACACCTGATAAATGGCGGAATATTGACGAATTCGGCGCGTCGCGGCGGCAGCTGCGCTGGGCGCCGAACGCCGCCGCGCCGCGACCCGCGCTCCTGACGATCCCGAGACTCTCACGGCTCTGGGACGCTCTCGTTCAGGAGTGCTCGGGTGCTGGGAGACCTCGGCCGGCCACTAGCCGAGTTTGTGGGCGCTGTCGTGCACCAAGCCGCCCTGGACGGCTACCGAACAGCCACAGAGACTCCGAGACGGCTGGGGAGCTGAGGCGCTCCTGGGCGGTCGGATTATGTGGGCGGCGAGGACGTCGAGGCACTTCCGGTGGCTCCGAATGGCCCTGGAACTCCTCCGACCTCCGCATCACTAACGAAAAGCGCGGTACGCGTCTGGCGCACAGAGATGGCAGTGGAGGCTGTGGTCGGTTGGTCATCGGTCAGAGCCAATGTCACGAGCTACTCGTGAAGGGAGACAGAGACAAGAGAGCAAGAAAGCCAGAGGGAACACAGACACACACAATGCACACAGCCATGTATGCATATATATATATATATATATATAAATATATATATATTATATATATATATATATATATATATATATAGGGTTAGCAAGAGAGAAGAAAAAACATGACAACAGGGAAACGTCCAACCCTACCACGATGGGATAGTAGTTGTTTGCTTAGGATGTTTCGACCAGTCTTGATCATTCGCGCTCGATGGCATGGGAAATATTATCGTGAGGGCTGAATACCACAGGGGAAGCACATTGATAAACATAGCTAGATTGCTTTATATTCTGATGACATTCGAATCATGTAGTCTGCAACCTGGATGGGTATCCGTTCGTTTTCGTTCTAGGCACAGTCGCCAAAAATCGGTAACATTACAGCACTTTCCAATTAAAAACCCCGTACTTCTCACTACTGGAGTAGCCAGTCAGCCAACTTGCGCTTCGACACGTTCCACCCCTGTCGCTCGCACTACACACCTTTTTATAGCTAGTTCGCGATCTCGATCGTTCGCCAGCTCGCTATCTACACATCTACACGTGTACCGACAGGCGCAGCGGTCACGCTGAGACGATCCGGGAGGGAGGGGGGTCGACCGGTGAGGGCGCGGGTCGACCCGCCTCCGGCCAGCGTGTCGTGATGCGGTCCCGATTGCGCAACTGTTGGATGCGCGAGGCGGAGTCGGCCCGTCAGCCGAAAGACAAATGACCCGTCGCGATTCGCCCGAGGGCGGCTGGCCGGCGGCGAGTGCGGCATTGCCGGCGCGGGAGCTGTCGAAGCCGGCGCGACCCCGTCCGGCCCGGGTCATCGCTGGCTCAACAGCTGGTGTGCCCGGACAGACAGGTGGTCCAGCTAGCCGGGCAAACCGCCGAGAGTCCGGCGGCCGTGGCTGCTTGGTGGCGACGCAATCAAACTGCCCGCCTTCGCTTTTTCCGGCGTTGCGATACGCACGTGTTTGACCCGCTCCCCGGCCCCGTTAGAAAAGGACCGGGTCCACTTGCCTGTACGGTCAGCTGTCAGCTGGCTGCGTTCCACTTGCCTGTGCGGCGGCTCCCCTTCGTGCACTGACCGGCGCCGTCACCTGCAGCGGCGCGCGCTGACCACAGTCCACCTGCAGCGTGGGAACGCTGACCGGCGCGGGCCGGACCCCGTCCACCTGGCGCGTCACGCTCCCCGGCCGCACTCCACCTGTGACGGCGTGCTGCCCCGCTCGGCTGCCGCCAGACACTGACCGCTGTCCACCTGTGTGCGGGCCGTCCCCTCCACTGCGGGCCGGCGACACGGACGGCGACAATGACCGGAGGGGGGGGGGGGGAGTGCGTGGCGGGGACGGCCGCGCACCGGCGCGTCTCCAGGCCAGCCGAGACGCACAAAAAGGAGACGGCAAACAAGCGCGGCATCCTCGCCGAGTGGCCGGCGGCCGGCGTGTCTGAAGGACGAGGTCACGCCTGACCTTCGGCCGACCTCTCCCGCTGCCGGACGGCGCGGCACCAGGGCGGGGCGCGACAACACCCGCCGCCGCCGCCGCCGAGAAGTCATTCACGCGCGCAATCGCCGGCCGCCTGCAGGTCGGCGCGAATCGAGCCGCCATCGGGCGGCGCGGCATTCTGGCGCGCCACCGGCGGCCGGCGCGCCATTGTCGGCCGGCCACTGGGCGGCGGTGCTTCATCAGAGGCGCGGGACGGCGCGCGGCCGCCGGCTCCGCGGCAGGATGATCGAGCGGCGGCCGGCCCTCGCCTCAGTGGGTGTGTCCAATCGACCGGCCACGGCAGATATGTTAAGCGCCCGTCCGGCCGGTGTCCAGATAGAATCGCGCCACCGCGCGGTCTTCGCCGGCCGCCAGGCGGGCCCGCGTTACCCGGCCGACGTGCCGGCGAGCTCCGTGCGGCCTGACGAGAACTAAATCAGGTCCAACTCGGCCGCGCCGGCCGGGCTTTGTCGGCCGGCGGCGGGCCATCTGCTCGACGGGACTCTGGTCGGGTCTTGTCCGGACGCGGGGGAATTCGGTTTCGATGAGGGTGGTTTTTGCGCGCGGCTCTTTGAATGACGACCGTTCAGGGAGGCGTGTCCGGACACCCCCACCGTGCGACGTGTCACGTCGGGCAGATGTCGAGCGACGCCGGCGGCAACGGCCGACGTATCGCGCCCATCTACGGCACAGTACTGGAGCCTGTCTCCGAAACTTAACTGATTTTAACAGAAACACTGATATAACCTCGTGACACAGCCGTAGGCAATGAAATGAAACTAAAAAAACAATTTTGACAATGCACGATGTTAAATGCCGAAGATGAACTCCCTACGTCGCCATTGTGTGCTTCTTAATACATAAAAATTAAGTGTAAAAGCCAAGATGTTGATACAGCCGCAAATTGAGGAAAAGAAGCCTTGTGTTAGTAGGACCGCATTTAAGATACTGCTTACTGCTCTAGTCGGAAACAAATGCAAAGGTGACCATAGTCTATATGTGTTTAACCTCAAAACAACTGACACACACGGAGACTAGCATTGGCGTTGAATGCCAGTGTCAAGCCTCGTCATAGCTGTCATATCAATTTTCGTGCACAAATAAGCCTATCAAGACACCTTCGGTTTCAATGCATTGGAAGCGGAGGCGCCCTGGTAGTGTCATGAACAAATTTGTAGAGATGGTTGAAACATCTATCATCACTGAAACATCTCCACAATTTAATTTTGAAATGTTCGCTTCGCTGATGATCATGCAGCTATGGCATAAGTATGAGATGGCAACAAAGAACTTTGCATGTGTTATAGGATTTGTGACCATATCATGAGTTATTGTGTCCATTTGTGCGAGTACTATTGCATAGTTGCATTTAATCCAGTGGCATTCAAGCAATGTGCTATATATCAACAAGAATGTTAAGATAATAATTGCAATATAGTAGCATCACCAGAAGCAATGACTGGCATCAGTAGTAGCAATGGCTGTGGCCTCAATTCAACAATGCAGCAACATTCTTCGGTGTGCACGATACTGTCACGATCTCAACATACACCTATGCGAGCTAAGTTCGCGATGAGCTAAACCTCGCGCTTAGCCAATCCAAGCCAGCGGTTGGTCAACTCGTGCCAGCGGCTGGCCAAAAGGAATAGAAAATAATAGAAAAGACTAGACCAGTCTGTGCACCGATCTCAATTTACCACAGGCTTTGTTAGTTCGGGCTGGCCCTAACGAATAGGATTGGCCGGCTTTGTCTTCCACTTGGCCTCTCCCCTCTTGGCCGACGCAAATGGACACGGGCCGGACCCAGTCGACCAGTCATCATTCGAGAGCGGAGGCGCCGGATCAGATGAATGATGTGGCTGATGAGTGACGTCTGATGGGCTCATCACATGAGCGCACGATTAGTCCGATTAGTGGTAATTTGTGGCTCTACCAGACTCGGCTGTGTGGTCAGAGTGAACGAAATCGCCGGACAGTAAAGAATGACGGGAAGGATAATTTCACCCAGATAAGTTCTCCATTACTGTCATGGCACATATTTGATGTAGCTACTAACTATCACTTATATCGGAATATCGATATATTATGCAAACTCATATACGATCCAGCTATCTATTTCTCAGTTATCAATATAACTCTGGCTGTCTACTGTTGCATCATGTGCATAACCGAAATAACCGACAATGACTACCAAGCGCTTGCTTCTGCAGCATCTACCGCGCGTCAGTATTCTTTGCACTCCTTTGCGGACAGCGTTTGTGCATCCGATTTTGTCCCACCGCATCCGACTCAACACCAATTCGACTTCACCCGGCGAGCGGGACAGCGTTCGACGGTGGCCATGGCACCGTGTTGCTGCCCCGTTCGCGGACCGTCGCCGCCTCCTCGGCTGCCGGACGTCCCGGCGTCTGAGGCCGGCCGGAGCACCACAGCAGGCGCCCGTCCCGCGCGGCGCACCGTTCCCGGCGCGGACCGCGCGCCGCCGACCAGCGTCGGCTGCGACGCGACGTCAGGCCGGCCCAATCACGACCGGGCGGCGCGCCGCCATCGTCGCCGCGTCATTCATCAAAACGGGCCGTCAGGCGGCGGAGGCCCGGCCGGCCGCGCCACAATGGAGAGTAATTATGATATGACCACTTGGACGGCGCAGCTGGCGGCGCCCCCCACCCCCCACCCCACCGGCGGCGAGCCGCCGACCCCCTATGCCAGCGCGCGGTCGGCCCAAATAAAACACGGCCAGGCAGCTGGTCGCTCTGTTTTGTCGCGGCACCGGCCGGCCGGCCGTTCAGACACGGGCTCCCGATCGCATCCACGCATTCAAATTGGCTCCGTTGTCCGACGGTCATTTGATATGTTCACGTCTGCAAGCGACGCCCGGCCGGCGCGACCGGGAGGGGGGGCGCGGCGCGGTTCAGACACGCTTGCGGCGGCGCGCGGAACACGTCCGACTGCACACATACCGAGCATATCTATGCGATTCCCACGCGCAGATTTATGTGGACGCGGGGCGGCGCGCGCGCTCGCGCTAACTCATGCCGGCCGCCGGCCGCTTTCAAATCGTCAATAATGCGCGCCGCTACGGGAGTTACGCCGCCGGCCGCGCCGACTGGCCGCCGCGGCCGACGCACAAAAGCGCGCGCCGACGCGCGAGCGCCGGCCAGGTGTCCCGTTTTTATCGGGTCGCTCCCCTCGCGCTAATCTGGGTCCGGCTTTTTACTGGCGGCCGGCATTGAGACGGGCCGATGACGTCTGGCGCGTCACATGCATCATCGCTGACCATGGGGCCAGGTGCCGGCCGCGCCGCGGCCGCCGTGCTCAATGGACAGTTTTTTTTGCCGCCCGGATTGTCGTGGAGATAAGACCGGCCGACAAAGCAATGAATGCTCGCGCCTGCGGTTAAGCGGCGCGACCCGGCGACGCGCGCCACCGGACACGGCCGGACCCCGCCGGACACCGTCGGACCCATCCGGACCCCTCCGGACCTCTCCCGACTTTCACTGCACCCTCCCAGCCTCACCGGATCTCAGCGGACCTCTCCGAACCCATCCGAGCCCTCCAGACATCGTCGGACCCTCCGGAACCCTTCAGACATCGCCGGACCCTCCGGAACCCTCCGGACTCTGAGGACCCCTCCGGACCCCGACTGCGCTGTTCTGCGCCGCGGCGGCGCCAGAATGCGGCGCTAATTCTCATTGAGAGAGCGGCCGGCCGGCCGGCGGCGGCCGACTCACGGCGCGCCGCAATCATAATTGGCGGCGAATAAAAAGGCGCCATGGCGATTCGGCGGCCCGTGAACGGGACAGTTTGCCTCGTGGATGGACGCCGAGTTGTCGTCAGCTCTCGGCAGGCGCTCGTCAGTGGCCGGCGATGGGCGCGACATAGCGTGACGTCACGAGCATACGTGGTGACGTCACGAGCTACCGCTGAAGAGACGCGACGTGACGTAACGCGGCATAAGTGACGCGACCTAGCGAGCTAACGCTGGAAGACGCAAACAAAAGCGCGGCGTGACAGAGGACGTGACGCAGCGAACGTAGCGTGACGAGCTACCGCAGAAGTGACGTAGCGTGACGTGACGTGACGTGGCATGAGTGACGTGACGAGCTACCGTTGAAGAGACGTAGCATAACGTGACGTGACGTGACATGAGTGACAGATATGACGTGGTGTGGACGTGACGTGACGTGGCGTGGAGTGACGTGACATGGTGTGACGTGACGTGGCGATGAGTGACGTGACGACGTGGTGTGAGTGACGTGACGTGGTGTGACGTGACGTGATGTGAGTGACGTGACGTGGTGTGAGTGACGTGACGTGACGTGGTGTGAGTGGCGTGACGTGGCGTGCCATGAGTGACGTGACGTGACGTGAGTGACGTGACGTGGTGTGAGTGACGTGACGTGGTGTGAGTGACGTGACGTGGCGTGAGTGACGTGACGTGGTGTGAGTGACGTGACGTGACATGAGTGACGTGGTGTGAGTGACGTGACGTGACGTGGTGTGAGTGACGTGACGTGATGTGACGTGACGTGGCATGAGTCACGTGACATGGCATGAGTGACGCGACGTGACGTGGCATGAGTGACGTGACGTGGTGTGAGTGACGTGACGTGACGAGTTGCCGCCAAAGAGCCGTACGGTTTAGTCATGCATTTTCACTCTGAAATGAATGCCTGCGTGCTATATGAAGGCAATCCTGAGTCTGCCTTAGAAGTAAGCACCATGCATTTTCCGCTTCTTGTGTTTTGTTACATCACGTCATGCGTCAACACATTTTGTATGAGTGCACGTTTTTGCACTGTTAGTACAACCACATACATCACATACATCTACAACCACATACATCAACACACGATGTACACACAATCACACCTTGTCCACATCACCACACCGTGTCCACATCACCACACCTGTCCACCACACACCTGTCCACATCACACACTTGTCACATCACCACTATACACACCTTGTCCACATCACCACACGTGTCCACATCACCACACCTTGTCCACATCACCACACCTTGTCCACATCACCACACCTTGTCCACATCACCACACCTTGTCCACATCACCACACCTTGTCCACATCAGCGCACCGTATCACATAGCTACATCTTGTCCACACCATCACACGTTGTCCACATCAGCACACCTTGTCCACATCAGCACACCTTGTCCATACCATCACACCTTGTCCACACCACTATACCTTGTCCACGTCACCACACCTTGTCCACGTCATCACACCTCGTCCACATCACCACACCTTGCCACAATAAATGTCTTGCACAAGGTTGGAATTACACTCTGGCGATCTGGAATGCGCTCAATGTTACAATCAATGGGTGTATCGCCGCCCGCGTGTTGGCCTTGAACCTGGTTCACGCTCCACTTTGCATGTTATCTTCCGGAACGCGATGAATCTCGGCTGTTCTGCATAGTTCGGCGCAGGGCCGCTTGGATACCCGACGAAGTAAATCGGCCACACTGGATCAACAGCTACTGCTTAATTGTAGTATCGGCAATCCCTCTTCATCCCGCTTCAGTTGTGCTGGTTACTCCAGCTAGAAAAAAAATCATCATCGAGATCAAAAGACAAAAGCAGGCCATAAAAATAACAGGACAGTGATATTTGAACATGAGGCGACATGATAGCATTTTTCCATTTTGATGCATTTGATGTGGTGATGGATTATAGCAGAATACTCTCTGTAATGCCGACGGCGCTCCACTGTATAGCGCTGAGCGGGCGTTGTAGGAGCTTGCCAGCACCTTCCAATTGCATTAATTCTCACTGTGTATTTTTGCTTCATAGCATCCCCAAAAGTGCAATTGCAAGCACGACGTAGCACGCGAGCACTGGATAAACGAAATGCACGAAGCCATCATTCGAAGTGGTCCTGCCACGCGAGAAATGAACGTGAAACAAAGACATGCAGCTTTTCGCACTTTTTTCTGACCTACATCTACAAGCTATGCAGGGGACAACAACTGTAAACTAGCGTTATCAAGAATGAATTTTCAGGAATGTTGTACAAAAATATTTGCAATGGTCCTTTGATATCCAATATCTAGTTGGCTTGTTAAAACGTGGGCTCTTTTACGACGGATTTAGAGGCCACATAGCATCGCCAATATCGCGCATGGCTGAGAGATCACCGATTGATGGCGGGTACACAAGGTAGTCTCGACAGTTGTGGGATACGAACACACGACCTTGCGATCAACAGGCCAACGCCCTACTGATCAGGATACCGCGACCTCGCTTTGCTGGTAATAAAGCTGGGTGATAGCTTGATTTTCGGGCATTTTGAGGTGTACGTGCGGCCACTTAACCATGCCTTCAACGGAGTTAATTTCATGCTAATCTCTATTTTATGCATGAAATTTCATCTATTTCATGCTCAAAATTAGCTAGCAACACATAGCTGGTCTGTGGAGTATAATGTACATCCTTGGTATATTTGAGGCCGAATGCACCTCCCGTCAATCATAAAGCACCGCAATGTAAAAATGAGAAACCATGATGATGTTCCCAGGTGCAAAGAACAAAATGACGAGAGAACAAAATGGGAAAGGAATGCATTTATGTATTCAATTTCCCTAAGACTGTTGTCCTATCAATCCCAACGCAATATAAATATTCGATACATTTATCCCAACTCATTGCTCTGCTTACAAGCCTACTGTTACTCAAATAGTTGATTTTAGATAGACAATGTATTATATGCTCTATACTTTAGATAACGATCGCATCCTCAATTATCCTCAATTAGCGCCAGCCGAGAAGCATGTCGGACCAGAAGAACGAATCATGCATCGCCTGCAGTGCAGTGTGTCCGTCGGCCGTAGCTAATTAGCGCCGGTCACGTCACGACGCGAACGTGGCGCGCGAGCGACGCGCGGCGCGCCGTCCGCGGCGGCGGCCGTGGTCCGGCCGCCCGGCCGGCTCCCATTGTTCACCGTCGACTCTATTCGTCGGTAATTGATTGCTCCGCTTTGAAAAGATGGACAGACGACGAATGAATTGTTGGCCGTCGGCCAGGCCGGACACGGAGGGCTACCGGGCGCGCCACAGTGCGGCCCTCTGACGACCGGCGGAGACGGCCGCCGCCGCTGGCCGCGCGTTTGTGCCGGCCGGCCATTTTCGGCATGATTTATTTTCGAGTGCTGCCGGCGTGTTTCGAGAGCGGCGCGATGAGCGCACTGGGGCAGAAGTTCAGCTGCTTCTTGGGCCGGCCGCATTCCGTGTCGCAGGGGCGCATACCGCCCGGCAGTGCGGCGCCTCTTTTCAGTCGGCCGCCGATGCAGGCCTTCGCGGGGAACATTCCCACCGGCCACGCCAGACGACAAGATCGCTTACAAATCGGCCCCTCGAATCGTCCGTTGTGTCCAGTCGGCGGGCGCGGACCCCGTCGCCCGCGCACCGGCTGTGGCCGAACATGCCCAAACAGGCTTGTTATCCGTGTGCCCGCCTTTGTTGACCTGACGTGACCTGCGCGGTGTGATTAACGATTCGAGCGCGCCATGTCGCGCGACTGGTGCGGGAGGGGGCGCGGGTCGACCCCGACACGGCCGGGCGTCATTAGCGTCGAACCGTGACCGCGGCGGCGACCGGCCCCCCGGCCACACGGGCCGCCCTCGACACCAGACACAACAGGTAGCTATCTGTCCGGTCAGCCGGCCACGGGCGGCCCGGTCAGCCGGGCACAGGCCGTCCCACAGCGGGACGGGGGTCGCGCGCGGCTCTCACGCGAGCAGACCGCGGTCTCAAAGCCGGCCGGCCTCAAAGCCGGCCAAATGATGGGTGATAGATGACGCCGTTGGCCGGGCCGCGGCCCAGATTAGCTGCCGCTCCAGGCTGATGACGAGGGTGGCCGGTGTGGCCATGATGACGCGCCGACTGTGTGACATTCACCGACGGCGGCGGCGACGGCGGCGGCGGCGGGGGCCCGCTCCACCAGCCGTCCCGCCGGTAACGTCCGAGTCGTACGGCCGTCTGATGGGCGCAGCACGCGACCAACGCGCCGCCACGATAGCAGCAACGCTCACGACACACACACACACACACACACACACACACACACACACACACACACACACACACACGCACATACAGTCTGCCGTGCACACAGGCATACACACACACACACACACACACGCGTCGCGACAAACATCCAGCCAGACAAATATCCGGCGGCGGTAGACGGACGGCCGGCACACAGGGAGCAGCGGTAATCGTTTTCGGCACGGTGTCGCCGCAATTGTCATCTAATGAAGTCGTGTTGCAAACGGTCGGCGAGGATCATAATCCGGCCGCCGGCGGCCCGCCGCCGAGTGCACGAACAAAGCGCACATTGTGTGCCGGTAATGGTTCTGTTTTGTGGGCTTTGCAAGGATGTCGCCGAGGCGGCCGGCGCGGCCGAGGCGGCCGTCCGCCCTGCGCGCCGGCGTCCGTGACACTTGCGCCCACGTAAACGCCCCACGCACGCCGATTCGAGACGCCCCGCTGCGTTGACACGCAGAAAACAGCGCGCGCGAATTCTGCAACCGGACGGCGCGCGGGGGCGGAGGGGGCGACGGGAGGGGCGCGGGGGAGGGGACGGCGGGACCGCCACGCAGGACCGTGCACGGCTCTGATCAATCTCCGCACGCAAAGTGGCGCAATTCGCCCGCGCGTCGACGGCGCCGAGCTGGGCGCGCCGAGCGGTCGCCGGCGTTCGCGAAGCGTTCGCCCGCGTGCGTGCGTCAGCGGATCGGAGGCGGGCAGGGCGCCACGCCTGCCGGCCAGACACGGCGCAGGCGCCGGCCGACGCCGCTCCACCTGACCGCCGCCCCCGCCTGGCACAAATCGCACATAAATACCGGCGTTGATAAGACAGGGCGCAGCCGGCCGGCCCGGTCGAGTTGGAGTGGCGAATTTACGACTGTTTGTCCGGCCGCGGCTGGCCGCCGGGTCGTGCCGAAGGTCGGCCGCGCTGCCGATCGCACCGCCCGCTGGCCGCTGGCCGCTCACCTGGCGCAGATCAGACGGCCGCGCCAGACCTGGCGCAGGTCAGACGGCCGCGCCAGACCTGGCGCAGATCAGACGGCCGCGCCAGACCTGGCGCAGGTCAGACGGCCGCGCCAGACCTGGCGCAGATCAGACGGCCGCGCCAGACCTGGCGCAGGTCAGACGGCCGCGCCAGACCTGGCGCAGGTCAGATGGCCGCGCCGGACCTGGCGCAGATCAGACGGCCGCGCCAGACCTGGCGCAGGTCAGACGACCGCGCCAGACCTGGCGCAGGTCAGACGGCCGCGCCAGACCTGGCGCAGATCAGACGGCCGCGCCAGACCTGGCGCCGCACATCTGCCCCAGCCCCAGGACCTGGCGCCGTCGACATTGACGAGACCGTCGACGACTGTCGAGAAGGACAGGAGGGCGACGCGAAGGAAAACGCGCAGGCAACCTCTCGTGATGAAGCCATACAGCGCACAGGCAGAGTAGGAAGAGCACGGGGCGGCTAAGATGAGGAATCGGGCATCTGAAGGGTGCAGCCTTGGCCGAGCGGTTAAGACGTGAGGATAGTAAGGGGCAGGGGCAGTAAAAACTATGTATCTCTGATGTCATCAGTTCTTTACAACACCGCTTACAATGAATGCTTGTAAAAAAAACCTGGTCCTGCGGTGGGCTTCAGCATGCTTTTCAGTGGTGCTGCTTTATATAATTATCGGGGGGAAATTGCTCCCAATGTTGGTTTTCACCCTTCACAATTAATTCAACTTTTAACATGGGACTTTCTGGAGTGTATCACCAATTCATTTGGGTCCGCACAATGCCCTCATGTTTCCCCCATGATTTTCAGAAATCGAAGCCCTTTATTTCAATGCTGTCTTTTCTTGCCAGCGTTGATCACTCTCGCAGATCGAAAATATAGAGGCTACCAGAATAAAGCCAGAACAAAATATTTTACACGAAGTGGACAGAAGGAATAGTCATCAAGAGCTTAGCTTTCTGAAAATCACGGGAGAGAAGCCTTGTCTAAGTTCCAGGCTGCAATCACGAAAAAAACCTTTTCTAAGTTCGGGTGCCCTTCAACAGCACCAACAGCTGCAATCACGGGAGAGAAGCCTTGAATTCCAAAAGCTGCTCACAACCCAATCACGGGAGAGAGCCTTTCTAAGTTCGGGTACCTTCAACAGCACAACACTGCAATCACGGAGCCTTGTCTAATTTTTTTTTTTTTGGGTCCCTTTAAAAACCCCAAAAAGTTAAATTCCGCTGAAATTCGGCTCCCTCAGCAACTGCGTGAACTCTCCGCAAGAGTGGACCCCCGTGGAGCCGGCGAACGACAAACCACCGCAGACAGTATCAGGTAAGGCGTTGCGTGCTAGCCGCCCTCCGACATCTGGAACTTGTACTATTTTATCGGCTATTTGATTTGGGCCGTGGCAGCGGTCGTAGCTCAGAACGCAGCCCCAATTAAGCCAGGGTCACGATACGGCGAACCCCACCGATTTTATTTCCCAATTCCCATTGGTCACCACCGTCCCAATTAATGAGTTTATTTGGCCGTAAATTTATGTTTGTATCGCCACACCGGATTGTGTTTCTTGTTAGGCCGACTTATTTGCCTATGATCACAACAATGAAATACGGCTGGTCTTCAGATTACGGAATGTTTTCATTTGTCCCTTGTTAGTTGAATCCAACTCACAGGCTCGCCTGATCATGTACGTCCTGCGACATAACAATACCGTAAGCTCACAAAACCTTCTCACATTTGCATACCAATGTCGATAAGGGTTCAACAACAAGAACACCAGTGGAATATTGCCCTCAATAATACCGCACGCGACAAGCAACGTACACCGCATGCATGCAGCCTTCATTCACAGCCAAAACGGTGGGCATCTGTTTCTGTTCAGGGCGCGTGCCACCCCCACCCCCACCCCCTCCCCAGCCCAAGGTTGTTCTCCTGTCGTGAGTCGATGGCTGCGCCCTCCGAGCCAGCCGATAGCCGCTCAAGGGCACCGGCTGGGGTCATGCTCTACGGCCAGGGTCAGCCGACAAAAACTGACCGCCGCCGTCGCAGCACGCGCGGCGCCGCTCTCTCGGGTACGGCTCGCCGCTCTCCCGGGGCGCCACCTCCCGGGTCCGCCGATACACTCGTCCCGCCGATACACTCTCCCGGGTCCACCGATACACTCTCCCGGGTCCCCGGGCCCCCGCGCCACTATCCCGGGTCCGCCGATACACTCTCCCGGGTCCCGACCACTATCCCGGGCCCACGCGCCACCCCCGGGCCGCCACCACTATCCGGGCCTGCCGCGCCACCCCCGGGCCCGCAACCACTATCCCGGGCCCACCGCGCCACCCCCGGCCCGCCACCACTATCCCCACGGCCACCCCGGGCCGCGCCACTATCCGGGTCCACCGCACTCCCCGGGCCCGCCAACCACTATCCCGGGCCACCGCGCCACCCTCCGGGCCCGTCAACCACTATCCCGGGCCACGCGCCACCCCCGGGCCCGTCAACCACTATCCCGGGCCCGCCGGCCCGAACCACTATCCTGGGCCCGTCAACCACTATCACGGGTCCACCGCGCCACCCTCCCGGGCCCGCCGACCACTATCCCGGGCCCGCCTCGCCGCTCTCCCGGGGTCCCGCCGCGTCACTTTCCCGGGTACGCCGCGCCCGTCAGGCCACACCGCACAATTGCCGAGGCACTCACGACACTCGGACGCCACTCGCTGCACTCACGACACCCAGGAGCCACTCGCAGCACAATTCGTAGGGTCGGGCCTGGTCGAAACTCGTAGATTCCTCTTGAGCGTACTTAGAGCTTCCGGAATGCATGTGTAACCCACGAGATCTGGCGCTCGCTGTGCGCTTGATGCTAGTCTACATATAGCCAATGAAGCAGATGTGCCCCGAGCTTCAGACCTCATGTCATGCTGCTGACTTCAGTAGGTTTTGAGCCCTGAACCACACGACGCTCGAACAATGATTAGCGCAATGCACCCACATCCATGGGACCTCACCACACCTGTGTTTTGACACCAGCGGGTGAGTCCTCGCGTGTTTTCGCGCGGCATTCGGAAACAATGCTGTGTGCACACTAACATGTGCCCCACCACCATTAGAGTCGAAGGGTGCAGATCCCACTCAATAATTCGGGAAGCTAACATGACGTCATCACACGGGGTGTCACACACCTCGTGACACGGTGTCACAGCAGTCTCCCGTGACGGGGTGTGACACTGCTCCGTGACGCGATGTGATACTTCACCGTGACGCCGCGTCACACTCCGCCGTGACGCCGCGTCACACTCCGCCGTGACGCCACGTCACACTCCACCGTGACGCTGTGTCACACTCCACCGTGACGCCACGTCACACTCCACCGTGACGCTGCGTCACACTCCACCGTGACGCCGCGTCACACTCCACCGTGACGCCGCGTCACACTCCACCGTGACGCCGCGTCACACTCCACCGTGACGCCGCGTCACACTCCACCGTGACGCCGCGTCACACCCCCGTCGTCACACTCCACCGTGACGCCGCGTCACACTCCACCGTGACGCCGCGTCACACTCCACCGTGACGCCGCGTCACACTCCACCGTGACGCCGCGTCACACTCCACCGTGACGTCACACGGGACCACGTCACGGCGGCGCCATCGCACGGCGTCCGACGCCGACGACGGCCGGGTTCGACCCATTGTCCGCGCGGCCGCCGGGGCCGCGCCGGCTTCCAATCGTGTCGGTCGTCGGCTTTGTCGCCATCGTCACGAAGGTCAACACGGGCGTAAGGACGGCCAATCGCCGTCCGGCCGACGGCCAGTGTCGCGCTGTCGTGCCGCCGCGGCCGTCCGAGGGGCACGGCATGGTGTCGCGACATCAAACGCCGACTTAGTTGCAAACAGTCCGGGCTGGATGGCAGGGCGAGCTGGAGTGAGGTGAGGTGAGCATCAGACACCGGGGATTGTGGTGCGGGTGCACAAGTCCTGACGCGGGTGCACAGGGACGGAGGTGATGGGCGACGAGTGCAGATGTCAGGTGGGAGGGTGGGATGGGAAGGCGACTGAGACGAACTGCAAGGGCTTGAGAACAATGATCCTGAAGAGTTCACGTTGATAGCTTCTTGCACTTGCTGGCTTGCGTTACTCACGTTTCCGTTCAAGGAAGGTGATGAGGCTCAAATAGCAACCTCCATGGCGGCAATGCCATGGAAGTGAAGTTGGGCCACTTACACATGCTAAACACCACTAACTTCCTCCGATTTGCAGTTCGCAATTTGAAGCATGTACATTGTTGGCAATCTACTCTTGCAACGGAGCACGAATGTTGAAACTATGCAGCCTTTCGGTATCGTTTGTTCTTCGACCAATGCAGTTCATGTGCTCTTAGCTCCTTTGCAAGTTTGGCAACGAGTCGTCACGATAAACGTCGATCTTCGATTATGTCTGAGCCACGATAACTGATACCTCAGGAACTTCTCGAACCATCACAGTAATCACAGAGCCTACATAATGCATAAGAAGACACGTTTGCACTGGTGTCTCACTCCCGAGCTACGTACCTGTGTTGCCTTGACAGCATATCTCGCGGTGCAGCAGCAGCATCCCTGCGGAGCAGACAATCGTCTTAGCTAAGAATATCTCGCCACGGCAACGGCGACCGATGTGGACGGGCAGCACAACTCCGACATGAATACAGCGACACACACACACACACACACACACACACACACTGACCTCTGTGCTGACCTGACCTGACCGCAGCAGCGTGGCGTGAACAGCGCAGTCATGCACCGAAAAGCCGCAAAACAGACGCGATGTTTCCCCAGCTCGTGATGACACAGCGGTTCGCGTGAATCACGCCCCACTGCAAGACATGCTACCCCCGCCGCGCAGCTTCGCCGCCAGGCTCGCGGCCGCGCCGCACGCGGCGGCGCTTCTATTCGCGGCGGCGCGGTCTGAAATTACCGGCGAGGAAAGTCGGCCGCTCGACCGGAAGTGGTAGCCGGCTCTGCAGCCGCCGCACGGGTCCGGCCGGCACAGGTCGCGGCCGGCTCGGGTTTCCGCCGGCCGGACCGGGCCGGGTCGGGTCGGGTCGGGTCGCCCGGCAGTGCGCCGTGGCGTCACCGTCGCCCGGCGGCGCCGCCGGAAGGGACGGCCGGACGCCGCGGAGAAAGCGCCGGTCGCCGCGGCGCGAGGCGTCGCCCGGCCCGTGACCCGCGCGGCGGCGACGACTGCCCGGCGGAAGTCGGCGCTCGTTCCAGGCGGGCCGGCGCTCGTTTGCAGCCGGTCGCCGTCGTCCGGCGCGGCGTCGCCACCGCTCGCCGGCCGCACGTCCGGGCCCGCAGCCGGGTCCGGCCGGACCGGGTCCGGCGGATTCGGACGGAGCGAAGCCGCGGCGCGCCGCGGCAAAAACGCTAACGAGAGATCGCGGCGAGCGCGGCGAGCGCGGCGCAGCGCGCCGCCGCCGCCGGAACTGACCGGCACCGGCGGAGTGCATCGCCGACCGCGCCGCACCCGTGTGTGAAGCGCTTGTTATGGAAAAACGCGGTGCCACCAAACAAGCCGATTGTCCGGCGGGCCGGACGCACAATGGAGCGCCGGCTATGCCATTGAGCCGGCCGGCCGGCGCGCGGGCCGACGTTCCGGCCGCCGGCGGCGCAGCCGTGTCGTCGCCGACGCGCGTCCGACCGGCCAGAGTCGCGCGGCGATCCGCCCGTCGGCCGAAGCGTGACGGCCCCCTGCCCGGCCGGACAGCCGGACACCGGGACACGACAAGTCGACAGCCGGACAGCCGACAGCCGAAGCTGGACAGCCGGACACTGACACGTGACGCCCCCTGTCGAGCCGGACAGCCGGACACCCGGACACAGCCGCACAGCCGGACACAGGACAGCCGGACAGCAGGACAGCCGGACAGCCGGACAGCCGGACAGCCGGACAGCCGGACAGCCGGACACAGCCGGACAGTCGGCTGACACGTGACGGCCCCCTGTCGAGCCGGACAGCCAGATACCCGGACACAGTCGCACAGCCGGACAGCAGGACAGCCGGACAGCCGGACAGCCGGACAGCCGGACAGCCGGACAGCAGGACAGCCGGACAGCCGGACAGCCGGATGCCGGCCCACACGACCGCCCTCAGACCGCGCGACGGTGCCGACGGGAGCAGCGTGGCGCGTCCTAGTGTCGACGGCGGCGGCACGGCGGGCACGCGCGGCACAACTCAGACGGCCGACAGGCCGATTTCCAGGCGATCTCACGCCGCCACCGCCGGCCACCCAGTCGATATTACGGGTCACCGGGGTCGTGCCAAGGTCAACGCAATGCTCCACTTATGTTCATTATCACTGTCGGCCGTCGGACAATGGCGGCGGCGCGGCGGCGGTCCGTCCGGCCGTCGGACAATCGGACAATCGGACAATCGGACATCGGCCGACGCCTGGCTCGGACGCGACACGGCCGACAGAGACAGTGGACGTGTTGCGCCAGATCCGCCGCGGGCGCCGCCGCCGCCGCCGCCGCCGCCGGTGAAATTGCCGCCGGCGTCCGTATGGAAATGTGCGCGCGGCGGTGACGCGTGACCCGGGGAGCCGGGCGGCGGCGTCTCGCCGCGACTGACGGCGACCTGGACGCCCGTCGGGAATCATTGTTCGGCGCGCGCGCGGCGACGGCGAAGTGGGCCGGCCGGCCGGCCGGCGGTCAGCGTCACAATGGGCGGCCGGCGCGGATCATACATGGGCCGGCACGGCCGCGGCGCGGCCGGCAGCCGCTGGCTGGGCCACGTCCCGCCCGCGCCGAACTGGATCGCTGGAGCCGGGCAGGGAGCGGGGGTGGGGGTGGGGCTCGGCCCGTCACGGCGCGGCTGTGACCCCGACCGTTTCGAAGGGCGACCCGCCGGTCGCCGGCTGTGCACGGCGCTGGGACGGCGCCAGCGCCGGTCGGAGCCGGGGTCTGCCCGGTCCGAGGTCGCGGCCGGGGGTCCGGTCAGAGGTCAGGTCAGGGCACGGCGCCAGCCGGGACCGGAGCCCTGCCCGAGCTCCGGACCTGGGCTCGACCCGAGGCCAGAATCGAGGCCCGATCCGCGGTCAGCTCTGGGGCCCGGTCCGAGGTCGGGGTCGCGGTCCGGACCGAGGTCGGCGCCGGAGCTCCTCGGGGTCGGGGTCGGGGTCGGCGGCGGACCGTCCGGTCGCCGGCGCCTCTACCACGTGACGGTGAAAGATCACCTTTCAAGTGCCGGCCGCTCTAAATCTTACACGCGCCGGCCAGCCTCGTAAATCAGCCACCGCTTGATTCAGTGCCCGAGGCTGCCAGTGCCAAACGTAAATACCGCCATCAGCCTGGGGTGCTGCCTCCGCAGCTGGGCAGCTGGTGTTGAGCATGGTGATTCCAGTGGGCCAGCGGGCCACAACCCAGCTGTCAAACTGCCCCCTCCCACCCCCACCATAAACTAGCCGGGACACGACTGCCCCCCGGCCAACCAGCAGCGGTACCCTGCTGCACCCGACTGGACTGGTCCTACCACAGGCGAGCCAGTCTAAGGAACGGTGTCCATTTAACTTTCGTAACAAGTCCTTTCTCACACGTACAGGTTAAGGTGCGTTCCAGTTGTGCATTTGACACCGACCCTCCACGCAACTACGTGAGGTATCCTCCACACTCGCTATTACTTGCACATATGTATGTGTAATCAATACGACCCATGATCTATGCAAACAATATGATTAGGCGGACCTGGAGATTGAGAGTACATTATTTCGGAGGAGCAGCGGTCACCGATTAAGTGGAAGAAGCATGGCATAGGTAACCCCTCACGAAAAGGCAGGCCTTAGTTTGGTATGTGCATATCTTTCGATTGACATGGGGGAAGTAGAGAAACAACATTGGGAAGAAGACATTTAAAGGTGGAATATCGTACATCGGCCTTAGAGCCTATGGCCGGCCGATGCGATGGAGTGGTGGCGAGGTCAATCGCCCAGTGTTTTTTGTTAACGAAAACGTCTATCGTCTATCAGCGTTGCATGAGCATCATCGCAAAAAAAACCTTATGCCAAAAATATACGTGGAGTCAGGAGTGGATTCAAGGGTGGTGCGAACAGGGCATGTATCCCATCCCCTGGCGGGGCCCTTCCAGGGACGCCCGAGTGCAGCACCCCCTCCCCCCCACACACACACCTTGACAAGTTACTGTTAAATTACTGAGACTCCACCAAACGAGTTACCCGAGATTCAGATTCCTGCATCCGCCCGTGAGCGGAGCCACTGCTTAGTTCTTCGTCGGCAGCGTTTTCTCGGATTCGCGCCGCATCAGCGTCGGGTACGGGCTCACGCCTTTTCCCGATGTTGTTTCTCCACCACCGCATGTCAATCGAAATGTGCCAACCTATGGCTTGCGAGTTTGTGCGGGGCCACCGATCATCGGTGGCCGCTGTTTTGGGACTACAGAAGACTCCGGGTGCGGGGGAGACGCGGCGCTGATAAACAGAGTGACGCGCGGCGCGGCGCCCCACGATGGACATCCCGGAAGCGGCGGCCCATCCCGCCCATCGACTCTGCCCCGAACAATTACAACAAATGCGCCAAGGTCGTCGCCCTGGCGGCGAGGCGGCGCATTATTCAAATTGGCCCGGCGGCCGTACCGAGCGGGCACGTCAGGAGGCGACGGAGTGGTCACACCTCCGCCGACCGACTCCCGAGTCACCGAACACGACTCAGAAGAGTCAGCACCCGCACCGACAGGCGGTGCCGGCGGACGCATGTGGGACTACCTCCGCCGACTCTGACTCACCGTCCGTGGCTTTAGCTGTTGTCAGAGCAGTAAGGGGATTCAGTGCGGGAACAGTTTTAGCGGGAACCAGTTGCGGAAACTGTCCACGACATGGGACGTGCGTTCAGGATCGGCTCGTAGTGCCACCTGCTGAGTGATTGATAGACGCTACGGTCTATCTATCTACTATCTACCTGTCTATCTACTATCTACTATCTATCTATCTTCTCCGGGGCGGCGCAGGCTTACTCCTGTCGCGGGTGCGGAGGAAACGTTTTCCTACAGATTCAAGATCTCTCGTCGTTGTCTACGCAATCGGTGCGATTGACAGCCACAACCAAATCCACACAGAGAGGTGCGAACTCGCGACCGTGACGGTTGGCGGATATCAGACAGCTGTTAACGGACAGGCCGTTACCGGACAGTCGCCGGGCAGACAGTCACAGAACAGTAGTGACTGGACAGCAGACACCGGACGGGATGTCGCGGAACAGGGTGTCAGGGGCAGGCCTACACCGGACAGGCCGACACCGGACAGGCCGACACCGGACAGGCCGATACCAGACAGGCCGACACCGGACAGGCCGATACCGGACAGGCCGACACCGGACAGGCCGACACCGGACAGGCCGATACCGGACAGGCCGATACCGGACAGTCCAATACCGGACAGGCCGACATCGGACAGCAGCCGCCGGACAGACCTTCGCCGGGCAGGCCGCCGCCGGACAGGCCGACAGGCCGTCACTGAGTCACCGTCTGTGGACGGCGATTGGCAGCTGAAGCCTATCAAAATAAGTCCGGCCGCGGCCGCACAAACACGCCCGCCGCGGCCCTCTGTTTGCTCGCGCCGGCCGCGCGCCCGCCGCCGCCGCCCGATACGACGCCAGCGACGAGGGCGCACAAAAGCGCGCGCCGCGGCGGCCAACTGGCGCGTCCGGCCGGCCGGCGGCAATCACCGCGAGTCGGTGAGAACGGGCCGCCCCCTGACCGCGCGCGGTGACCAGGTCGCGCGACCCCTGCCCCGGGGTCACGCTCGGCGGGCCGGACGACGTCCCGGCGCGCCTGCGGCCGACGCGACGACAGCCCAGTCGGCAGGATGCTGGAATCGCGATCGCAAGATCGTGGGTTCGAATCCCGCGGCTGGCGGGATTGCTGAGTCCACTCGCGATCAACCGGGGCGAGAGGCTGGCGACGCTATGTGACCTGGGGGCTGAATGCGTCCTAAAAGAACCCAAGTAGCGGGCCGCGCAGATCTAACCGGACATTTCCGGTCCATCAGCGGCCATCCTCGGCCCATCGACCATGGGCTATCAGCAGCCATCGGCGGCCATCAGCAGCTGTCGGCGGCCGTCGGCGGCCATCAGCGGTCATCAGCGGTCATCTGCGGCCATCAGTGGCCATCAGCCGCCATTAGCGGTCATCAACGGCCATCACCGGCCATCAACAGTCATCAGCGGTCATCAGCGGCCATCACCCTCCATCACCGGCCATCAACAGTCATCAGCAGTCATCGGCGGCCATCACGGCCATCAGCGGATCACCGGCCATCAACAGTCATCAGCGTCATCAGCGGTCATCACCGGCCATCAACAGCATCAGCGTCATCAGCGGTCATCGGCGGCCATCAACGCATCAGCGGTCATCAGCGGCCATCACCGGCCATCAGCGGCCATCACCGGCCATCAACAGTCATCAGCGGTCATCAGCGGCCATCACCGGCCATCAACAGTCATCAGCAGTCATCAGCGGTCATCGCGGCCATCAACAGTCATCAGCGGTCATCAGCGGCCATCACCGGCCATCAACAGTCATCAGCGGTCATCAGCGGCCACCAGTAGCCGTCGGGCCGGGCCGGGCCGATGGAAGCACGCGACAGCGCACCCATTGCCGACGCTGGCCGGCAGATGTCCGCTGGAAGCACGCCTCGGCTGGCCGCCACAAAGCGGCACGCCGCCGCCGTACCGGCGAGCACGCAGGCGTGCCGCGTGCGGGCCCGTGCCGGCCGCGTGCAAGGAGGACCTGGCGCCCGTCGGCTCGCCGCATAAAGGCCGAATTACTAACGCCGGCAAGAACAAACACCTGTGCGCAGGGACGCGGCCCGGGTCGTGCGGATGGTCCGGTACTGAGTGTTGCGTCAGACAGGTGTGCCGCTGCACTGCGAAGGTGGCGTCTGCAATCTCTGATCATCGAAGAGACGTCTCTGATCTCTGATCACCGAAGAGTCGACGTTTGGCGGCGCTCGACGCGACCAGACTGTGTCTCGTCATGTCGGCACCGCTGTCCTTACGGTGTAATCCGTGCCCACCTGAGTGCCCGCCAGACCTTGGATTACGTCCGTTCAGCGCAAACAAGTGGGCGACTTGTCAGAGGCGGTCAGAAATGCACGCAGCAGGCTCCGATCTCGACTTGAGTTGAATTCGAACAGAACTGACCAACTCAAGTCGCCCACACCCTCTCTCAAGGCGCGTTTGTGATCAGGTGGTATTCACAAACTCAGGTGAAACAACTTCAAACAAGTCGTAGAGTTATAACCTAATGTTCGTATGGTTTTCTGTACAGCGTGCCCCCGGGAGGGTCCGCCACCCCTGAGTGGGCCGGACGCCTCCAGGAGGGTCGGCCACCCCTGGGTGGGCCGCCGGCACCTGATTGGTCGGTAGCCGAAGGTGGGTCAGCCTTGGATGGGCGGAACAGCTGGCAGTGGGTAGGCAGGTTGCTTCTGGGACAGGCCAACTGCCCTCGATAAGGTCAGATAACAGGAGGTAGGCGGTCAGTGGGTCAGCCTTAGGTGGGTCAGCCTTGGACTAATAGCTGACTGGTCACCCGTGGACTGGTCAGCCGTGGGCTGATCACCCGTGGGCTGGTCAGCCGTGGGCTGGTCAGCCGTGGGCTGAACAGCCGTGGGCTGGTCAGCCGTGCGCTGGTCAGCCGTGCGCTGGTCAGCCGTGCGCTGGTCAGCCGTGCGCTGGTCAGCCGTGGGCTGGTCAGCCGTGCGCTGGTCAGCCGTGGGCTGGTCAGCCGTGGGCTGGTCAGCCGTGCGCTGGTCAGTCGTGGGCTGGTCAGCCGTGCGCTGGTCAGCCGTGCGCTGGTCAGCCGTGGGCTGGTCAGCCGTGGGCTGGTCAGCCGTGGGCTGGTCAGCCGTGCGCTGGTCAGCCGTGCGCTGGTCAGCCGTGCGCTGGTCAGCCGTGGGCTGGTCAGCCGTGCACTGGTCAGCCGTGGGCTGGTCAGCCATGGGCTGGTCAGCCATGGGGTGGTCAACCTCTCGACTGGGTCAGCCGTGGGTGGGCGGGCGGGCCCGGCCGCTGGCGCTGCGTGCCGCCGCCCCGCCCACCCACTGACCGCCGCCCCGCCGCTAGAGGTCGCCGACCAACTGCACAATGGTCATCAGCCGACCTCGGCCGCGACAGAAAACACACTGTCACGCACGCGGTCCGCAGCTGCCCGCCGCCCCGGAAGTGGCGCCAACGCTGACGAACGCTCGCCGCCGAACGCGACGAATCTGGCGCGATGACGAATCTGGCGCGGCCGACCGCACAGGCCTTGGCGGCCGCCGCGCCGCCGCGCCGCTGCCCACAGCACCCCGCCGGGCATCCACCTGGGCGGACCGTCAGAAGCCCGGTAATTAACCCTCACTGTGCGCTGGTAAACACGCGTGTAAAGTAACGCAACGAGACGCGTCCGCCTTCCCGCCCTCTGAGCGCGCCATTCTGGGCAGCTCTTCGCCGGCGGGGTGCGCGGTAGTTGAGCTGCCCCGCCGGCGGCCTGAGGTGTTTCCGGTTTGACTGCAGGTCCGTCGTGGAGTGCGCTCGCCGTGCGATGGGCTTCTGGCTGTGCTGGGTCACGGGTCACGGGTCACAGCGCCTCCGGCCGTGCCGTGTCGTGTGTTTGACCGGTCGAGTGTGTCGCCGGCTGAGGATGGGTCGGGCTCGTCCCGGTGTGGTGCCGACTCGGCCGCGCACGGATTCCCCGGCCCGGAGGGTTCACACTCGTCCAGGCACGCTGTCGGCGCGAGACTCGGCCGCGGCCGTGACCCCGGCGACCCCGGCTCGCCCCGGGCGGTTTGAGATGACCTCGGCCTGATGTATGGCCGAGCTCGCCTGCCGCCTGCCAGCCCGTCTGATGAATGACGAACGCAGTTCTACTCGCCTGCCGCCAGGGGCACGGCGGTGGTGCCGCTACCGGTACCGTGGAGATGCTGTCGGGGGCGCAACAGAGACAGCATCGGAGATGCCACTGGGGCTCAGCGAAGGTGTCGCTACGGGTACGGTAGGGATGCTGTCGGGGGCGCAGAAACGGCACCGGGAGCGCAGCGGAGATCCAGTGGGGGACACGGCGGAGATGCCGTCAGGGCCACATCGAAGATGCGGCCAAGGGCAAATCGGAGATGCGGCCAGGTACACAGCGGAGATGCTCACAAGGGTAGAACATAGACGGCACAGGAACACGGCAGAGACGTCACGGTTCACGAGTAGCTCGGGGAATACGGGCAGGAGGACGGGGAACATGGATCGGAACACAGCGGAAACAGGAGGAACTATTGGAACACGGACCGGGGCAAGGTAAACATAAACTGAAGAACATGGATGAGGAGAAGATAACACTGGAACCAGAGAAAACTGGCCACATGAACAGACAAATGAGCACCACGAGCACAGGAAATTCGAGCTAGAGCACTTTGAGGAAAGAAACAGCCAAGGACGTTTCGAAGATAGCAGATTCGTCCTGCGGTGTCAAACACTAAGACGAAATACACCAAACATAGACACGGGCATTTGAGACCACAGGGAACACGAAAATCGAGCACAGTTGAGAATGCAGGTGCAGTTGCCACTGAATAGGGGCGCAACTAGAGCACGCAATAAGGCAACATAGCAGCAAATGAAAGCCAGATCTGACATCGCTCAGAAGACCATTCTGCCACGAACAAATTCGGCGGGGGTTCTGGTCTCATGAAAGCTGAGCTAAGGAATTCTTTCAAGATCTCTGCGGAAGCGTTTTCTGGCTGCAACTGATACTTTCGACAGTGCGCTTGTTGCAGCTCGCCAGTTTGCAGTTTGCTGTAGTTTGCACGCCTGCCGGATCATTTGCCAGACACCGCAAGTCACCCATTCCCCCATGCGACCATCTCCGGATCGGATGAGCGACCTGACTTGATTTTAAAGAACGACCTTAGCGTAGTAAGCAGTGTCAATGAATTGACCCGACCTGCGAGACCTGGATTCCGGCTGCCATATGGGCCGGACCCATCAGCCCGGGCTGCGGTACCGAAGGGACGGGTGGGCCGCCGACGGGCGGGACACCGACCGGTGCACCGACGGGCGGGCACCGTTGCACAACGTCCGCGGGCGCGTCGAAAGCCGCCGTCGAACGGCCGTCGTACGAGCGTCGCGTCCCGCATTCGTGTGCGCCGCACACGCGTACACACGCGCGGCGCTCCGCGGCGCACGGGGCGGCGGCGGCATGTCGGTCACGCGCGGCGCTGCGCGGCGCGCCGGCCGCCGACCGGCCCCGACCGGCCGCCGACCGGCCCCGACGGCGCCGGCCGGCGGCGACCCGTGCCGACCCGGCGACCGGGCCGGCGGGCGGCCGGCTCAAGGCGGGTCCGCGCGGCGCCGGTGAAAGTCGCCACCGCGGATGATTTACCGCCAGCCGTGTCCGGCGGAGCCTTGAATCCGGCCGCGCGGCCGCGTCGGGTAAACACCGTAAACGCGCACACCTTGGCGGCGACGCGGCGCCAACAACTCGTAAAGCACGCGGCCGGCGCGCCAGGTGCGCCTGTTTACGGACGCCGCCGGGTCAGATGGCCTGACCTGGGAGCGGCCGGCCGTCGGCCGCCGATTTATCGCGCGCCGGGCGCATCTGCCGCCGCGCCGCCGGGTGACGTCACCCGAGCGCCGCGGTGACGTCACCCGGCGCGCGGCGCGAGCGCGCCGGACCGGCCGCGCGGTGTCCGGGCGTCGGCGAAGGCGGCCGGCCGGCCGCCGCGACGACGCAAAAAGCCGAGTCGCGGCATTATGTCGCGCGGCGCCCGCGCCGCTTTTTTGCGCCGGCCGCCGCTCGCGGCGCGGCGCCGGCCGAAAAAGCGTCGCGCGCCAATAGCTGACCTTCCGCAAGCCGGCGGTGCGCCGTGACATCGGATTTGTCCGATTCATCATTAGGCTACATTATTCACTTGAAGCGGCCGGCCGCGAGGCAAAAACGGTCGCCGGGGCGGCCGTCGCGTCCGTGCGCCAGCGCGGTCGTCAGCCCACCTCCGGCCGTCTGACCTCAGGCCTTGGGCGGGCCTGGGCGGACCCGCCGCGCGGCAGACGAGACGCGCCGTGGCGGGCCGGCCGTGCGGCACGTCAACACACTGTTGACCTGCCGCGCGACGCCCGTCGCCGCGGCGCCGACGCTTTAGTGCGGGTCAAGCGGCGCGACCGAGCCGCGTCCGGGCGACGGCCGTGGCGGCGGACGCCACGGTACGACACGTCACGGCCGCAACACGACCGTTGGAGATGACGGCGCCGCGCTGGCACCGCTCGGCAGTGCACGGCAGCTGAACACGGCAGCCGAGCCGGCGCCTGTCGTGCGATGGCGCGCGTGCGAGCTCCGGGAGCGCCGGGAGGAGCGGCGGTGACCGCTCACGCAGCCGGCCGGCGGAAGCGCGGCTGGACCGGGTCCTGGCCGACTGACCTCTGGCAGCCCGCCGACCGCCCGTCGCCCACTGGTCCGGTCACGTGACCACGCTGCGTGCGGTCACGTGACTAATGAAGTGCTGAGCGCGCAGCCGCCCGCCCGGCGGCCGGTGCCCTCTGATGACCGTAATTGACTTCAACGAGCAATCTGGCCAATTGGCGAGCGCCCGGGGCGCCGCGCCGCCGCCGACTGCGCCGCCCGACCGCCGCGGTGTCCATCTGGCGGCGCCCGGGGCGTTGTAGCGCCCGGGGCGCTGTAGCGCCCGGGGCAGTGTGGCGCCCACAGTCATGCCGAGGCGGGACGGTACGTAACCAGGTCAGTCAGGGCCGGGGTCACCGCGTCTGTGGCAGTCCACGGGGCAGGTCAGTCAGAGCCGGGGTCGCTGTGTCTGTGGCAGTCCACGGGGCAGGTCAGTCAGGGCCGGGGTCGCTGTGTCTGTGGCAGTCCACGGGGCAGGTCAGTCAGGGCCGGGGTCGCTGTGTCTGTGGCAGTCCACGGGGCAGGTCAGTCAGAGCCGGGGTCACCGCGTCTGTGGCAGTCCACGGGGCAGGTCAGTCAGGGCCGGGGTCACCGCGTCTGTGGCAGTCCACGGGGCAGGTCAGTCAGAGCCGGGGTCACCGCGTCTGTGGCAGTCCACGGGGCAGGTCAGTCAGAGCCGGGGCCACCGCCTGGGCAGCCACGGGCAGGCGCAGGCGGGGTCACTGTGTCTGTGGCAGTCCACGGGGCAGGTCAGTCAGAGTCGGGGTCACTGTGTCTGTGGCAGTCCACGGGGCAGGTCAGTCAGAGCCGGGGTCACCGCGTCTGTGGCAGTCCACGGGGCAGGTCAGTCAGAGCCGGGGTCACCGCGTCTGTGGCAGTCCACGGGGCAGGTCAGTCAGAGCCGGGGCCACTTCGCCTGTGGCAGTCCACGGGGCAGGTCAGTCAGAGCCGGGGTCGCTGTGTCTGTGGCAGTCCACGGGGCAGGTCAGTCAGAGCCGGGGTCGCTGTGTCTGTGGCAGTCCACGATTGGGACAGTCAGGGCCGGGGTCACCGCGTCTGTGGCAGTCCACGGGGCGGGGCAAAATGGATACTTATCGTGGGCTGAGTAGGTCCCAGTCACAACAGATGCGCACGCTTGGAGAGGGTCGGTAGAACGGTCAGTTCAGAGAGGGTCAGTAGATGAGGGCAGCAGTCTCTGGGTCGGCTGTTGTAGTTACAGTTGCAGGGTGGAGTTTTCGCTTCCGACTGGACGATTATGGTCGAAGTTTGGAGCTTTCCAGCCCGCACGAGGCCATTCGGGTGGAATCTGGAGCGACTGGCACCGTGTGAATTTGGCATAGATGGGATTGACTAAAGAGACTGATGAAGCTGGGATTGATTAATAGCTGTCGCAGAATAAGCGTGCAGGCGTCGATGGTTGCACCCGAACCGAGAAGGAAGCGTTTCCGTGACTTCGACTGCAGCAGTAAAACATCAACTGGTTATGGTGGGTCTGACGTACTGGCCGCATATCACCAACTTGCGAATATCTCTTATTTTCTGAGCGACACTCACCTCAGATTTTCACTCAGAAAACACTTTGGCTAGTCAACACACCTGTTAACTGAGATTTGCACACGGTCAACTTTAGTAGGTAATAACATTTGCGACGCTTGGCGCCGTTGTGAACTATTTCACTCTTGTTATTAGTGCATGTTTACGCGAAGTGCTGCCATCTTGTGAGTGGGACTGCTGTCGGGCTGGCATGGACGGGCCCCTGCGAAGCCGGACCGTGAGAGGTGCGTCAGCGATGTGCGTGACCTGTGCGTGTGACCTGTGCGCGTGACCTGTGCGCGCAGATCAGGTTAGCCAATGAAGTCAGTGGTCAAAGCCTCCCACGGACTGCCCATCCTGCTGGCTGTACACGTCGCATCCATATTCAACATCTCCATGCCCATCTCCATACAGCAAGAATTACCAGTGCGCCCAGCCGCCTACAGAACATCCAACTATTTTTAAATTGTAATGGCGTCTTAACGCGGCGTACGCCATGTAAATTCGCGCCGGCGCTGAATTAAAATAGTGTGCCGTGTTGCGGTCGTGATGGATGCTGCGCAGCGATGGGTGGGGCGTGTCGCGCGTGTCATCAGACGTCCAGCCGCGCATCAATTATCCGGACTCGACCTCGTCGGCCCTCAGATGTCATGCCCCGATGTCATGTCATGACGTCAGCCGTCAGATATCATGTTCACCCATCCTGCCAGACGGCCTGGCAGGAGGTCGGGGAACTGGCCTAGCAGCCGGCGGGGACCTGGTCGACAGCTGGTCTGGCAACTGGTCTGTCACCTGATCCTGGAGATGGTGTGCGAAATGGTCTGGGAACTTGTCTGTCGGCTGGTCTGGAGATCGGTCTGAGACGTTGTCTGGAGCCGTCTGGGAGCTGGGCTGTCGGCTGGTCTGACAGTCTGCCTGTCAGCCTGTCAGACTCCACCAACCGCACAATCCTCATCTGCACCCGTGGGGATATCCGTCCACAGCAGACGCACCAGCACGCCTGGGGACATCCGTCCACAGCAGATGCCTCAGCACGCCTGGGGACATCCGTCCTCAGCAGACGCACCACCACGCCTAGGAACATCCACAGCAGACCCTCAGACATCCGTCCACAGCAGACATCCGTCCACACAACCACACACATCCGTCCAAGCAGCCACCACCGGACATCCGTCCACAGCAGACGCACCAGCACGCCTAGGAACATCCGTCCTCAGCAGACGCACCACCACGCCTGTGGACATCCGTCCACAGCAGATGCCTCAGCACGCCTGGGGACATCCGTCCACAGCAGACGCACCAGCACGCCTAGGGACATCCGTCCTCAGCAGATGCCTCAGCACACCTGGGGACATCCGTCCACAGCAGACGCACCTCGAGACATCCGTCCACAGCAGACGCACCAGCACACCTGGGGACATCCGTCCACAGCAGACGCACCTCGAGACATCCGTCCACAGCAGACGCACCAGCCACCTGAGGACATCCGTCCACAGCAGACACACCGGCCCACCTGTGGACATCCGTCCTCCACGCACGTCTCAGAGCGCGGTGGTGCGCGGCCAGGCGAGCCGGCGCGCCGATCCGGTATCTCACGGTGCCGCCGCGAGGCTGAGACGGCGCCGGCGGCCGGCACAGCGCCGGGGGGCGCGCCGGCCACAAAGCCGTCTAAACGGCCGCATTCAGTCGGGTCCGGCGCGATCCAATGGTCATTCTCAGCCCGGGCGCGACCGAGCATGAGTGGTGTATGTTTTTGCCGGGGCCGCGTCGTCGGCCGGCGCGGCGTTTTTGTGCGCAGGTCGCCGACGCGCATTCAGGCCGGACAGCCATGGGAAACGGCGCGCCCGATGATCTATGGGGTGGACGCCTTATCGAACTGGCCGCCACAATACGGCCGAGTCAAAATACGGGCCGGGCCGGCCGGCCGGCCGGCGGATTTACGGACGGCGTCGCCGCCGGCGTCAGCAGAGCGGAAGGCGAGGCGCCCCCGTCTGAAAAGGAGAGCATGCCTCGTCGCTGGGCCGAGCAAATAGGCTGTCGCGACCGTTGTCTGGGCGGGCGGCGCGTCGGAGCCGCTGTCCGTGCGGTGGGGGAGTCGCGTGATGGGGCGGGGGCACCGTGTCCGGGCCGGTGGCTGGGTGCGGCTCGGGCACTCGATCTCCACACAATGCCCGGCGCCGCTGCCAACATTCATAAATTCTGTCGGGCGACGCCGGCCGGCCGACTGGCCTAATTGAGCATTCCATGGCGCTTTCCGACCATTGTTTACCGGCCGAACTGAGGCCTCGGTCGGGATCCAGCTCGGATGCAGCCTCTGCGGCCAGTCCGGAGGTCGCGCACCGTCGTGGCCGGCCCGGTGTCGCCTTGCGGCCGCCCGACCTCGGCCGGCGGACAGCTGGCCGTGTCCGGCTGTCCGCCGGCCGTGTCCGGCGCCGGCCCGACTCGGCAGCTCGGCCTTGGGCCGCTCGTCGCGTCCGTACGCGTGTTGTGCGTCGCTGTGACGCGACGTGACGGCGCCGGCAGCGCCACTCGCCGCGTCACGCGCCAGAAAGACGTGACGTGTCGCTGCGTCGACGCGCCTCGGCGGCCGCCGTCGCGTTCCATCACCGCCGACGATGGCCTTCGCCAACGCCACGTCATCGCCATCGGCCATCGAGTGTCCGCGACGAGCCGTCAATGGCATAATCGCCGCTCGGATTGATTGCTCTACCGACGGTGACAGGTGACAGGCCCCCCACGCTCCATTCCTCCCGTGCTGACCACTGCCGCCGAGGCCCGACCGCGACCTGTCGGCCACTTGTTGCGTCCATTGTGGGGGGAGGGCGAGCGGCCGGCCGGGCAGATTTATGTCCACCGGCCGGCACCGGACATAACGAGCGCTAAATGTGCCGATAATGAGGTGACGCCTGGTGGTGGAGGTGGCGGCCGCGGCGGCGGTGGGGCGGTCGCCGACGCGCGCGGGTGGAGGCACGGCGGCGGCGGGGGCGGCGGCGGGGGCGGAGGCGGCGGCGGCGCGCGTGACCGGCGGCGCGTCACGATGACTGGCAGGCGCGCGCGCCGCTCGCGCCCGCCGGGGCTGACCGCGACCGCGCCGCCGGCCGTTGCGAGACGAACGAGCCGCGGAACGGTGCTCCGGGAGCGGGCGCGCGTCGCGCCGACCGCCAGATGCGCGCCGCCAATCGGAGCGTGCAGGTCGACGCGCCGGGCCGTGCCGGTCGCCGGCCGCGGCCGCTCGTTTCGCGGGCCGCTCTCGCGAGCGCAGCGCGACGCGGCGCGACGCGGCGAGCGCCGCCGCCGGCGCGCACCCCTCGGCTTTCTAATTACCTATCTATTTTTGTTCGAGCGCTCCCCTCTCGCCGGGAAAAACGGCCACCAACCCGTTCGCCATTCAGAGCGTTTTTACCCATTGAAAAACCAACAAAGCAGCCGGGCAAGAAGGAAGGAAGGGGGCCGGACCGGCCGGCGAGCGCGACCGCCACCGGGCTGTGCGCGCTCCCCACTCGGCGGCGCAGAGAAAGGGCGACCCGCCGCCGGCGCGCAGGACATCCGGATAAATAGAATAACACGCCGGTCAGTGACGGGCCGGACCGGTCGACAACTGGAGCGCAGGGCCGGCGGGTCGCGCCGGCCGCCTGAGAACGGCTTAGCGCGCGTCCGAGGGGTGGACGGGGCGCGCGACGGCGCCGACGCCGGCGCACCTGTCCCGCCCGCATCAGACCCGACCGTGATAAGCCGTCTGCGGGGGGGCGGCTGGCTGCTCGCTGGCTCGTCTCACGCCGGCGTCGTGCGCGATGCCGGCGCGGCCCGGCAGAACGTCGCGGCGCCGGCGTGGGTGGCTCGACAGCGGCAAAAGAGGCGCCTTGCGTGCATCACGCAACGTCTTACCGACTTAATCGGTGCGCGTTTGCACGTGCAGCGCGCGCGGCCGCCGGCGCGGGAAAGCGCGGCCGGACCGGCGGGCGGCCCGCCGAGCCACAGGTTGGGGAGGAAGGCGGTCACGTCGGCGCATCTCGCAGACGCAGCGACTCATCGGTCCAGGTGTGACCCGCCAGTGACCAGTGTCCAGGTGTGAGCCGCCAGTGACCAGTGTCCGGGTGTGGGTCGGCAGTGACAGTCCCACTGCTACCGCCGCCGCCGCCGCCGACACCCGCGCGGCGCCAACGGTGCACACACGCCGACGGCGGACGTGCTCGGCCCGCCGGCCCGCCGACCGGCCGCTCGCCACGGCGGCCCGCCGGCCGCAGATGGCCGACCGGCGTCCCCCCAGGCAAAAACGGCCGCACAAAGCGACCCGGCCGGCCGACAACGCTGCCCGGCACGAGCCGACCCGCCCCTGTCGGCCGGGCGCCGGGCAGCGGCAACGGCGATAATTGAATGTAATGGCCTGTCTCCCACGCAGAATAAATAGGCGCCTTGCCCGCGGCCGGCCGTGTTTAGGCCGTAATGACCCGCTGTTTGGAGGGGTTAACTCTACAGGTATGACCGGCACAGTGCCGAGGCGGCCGGCCGACGAGACGAGGCGAGGCGAGGCGAGGCGAGGCTCCGAGACGAGGCGAGCCGAGGCTGCGAGCCGCCGGCGCCGGCCAGGCCAGCGCCGGTGACTGGCCAGTCGGCACGACGAATGGCCGCCATTTCTCAGCCGAGCCGCGCGATTGTTTCTGACGATAGTGACAGCGCATGCAATGAACACGCCGCGCATTTGCACTTGAGCTCGATGCATCACCGCCGGCGCGCTATGACGGGGCGTCCAGTCGCCGGCCTGGCCCAGTCGCCGGCCGGGACCGCCCCACGCACGCCTCGGCGGCGGTCGCCGTCAGCCCGGCGGCGACCGAGACGGACACGACCGATCTGGCTACCGTGCGGCCGTCCGCCGACCTGAGTCTCAGCCGTTCCGCAGAGGCCGCCGTGGCCCGGCTGCGCGCCCTGCGCTCGACGGCGCTTCGCCGCACCTCGCGCAGCACCTCCGCCGCCGCGCGAGCTTCGAGCTTCGAGCTTCGGACAGTCCTGCGTGGTCTGGCAGCTCGGCGGAGCGCGGCAGCGAGCGAGCCGGCCGGCCGGCAGCTCTGTTTTCGATCCGCCTATCTCCGCCGTGCCTAATTTGCCCGATCAAGGCCACGGCCGCCATTGCAACGGCACGGCGGGCACAAACAATAATTTGGGGAATATCTGCGTGCGTGCGCCCGACTGCCGATCAGAGGATCCGCCTGGACCCCGGCGGCGCTGTGCATCGGCGCATCTCCGACGCGCCGGCTCTGATTATATGTACTGCGCGGCGGACCGGACGGCGCGTGCGGTCGGTGCGCTCGCTCCGATGGTGGGTACAGACGCAGGTCCGACAGACGTCCTCCGTGCGGTCGTTCTGATGTGTCCTGCAGCGACTTTGACAGAACGCCCTGCACGCATCCCCTCTGACGACACGTTCTGCGGTGGCTCTGACTCTGACCCTGCGGTGTGATTAGCCCGTTCACATTCGCCCTGCAGCGCAGTTCCTCTGATGATGCGGCACGCGATGGTTGGCACAGGATGGATGGTCGCAGTGCAACAGCTCTGATCGGATGTCGTTCAGCGTGTCGCGTTGTAAGTCCTTCAGCCTAGGGAGGATCAAAGCTATTTTTCGGGTATAGCTGGCTGGCAACGCAATTAATTTCATGGATATCAACCGACCCCAAAAATAATGCTAAAGCACATGAGGTTCATACATTCAGAGATAAGGCGAAAAATGCCTTTTGCATGTAGATATGCTTCGATGAAGATGCATGTAGATGTAATTGAATGCAGGCACATGTAGATGTGATTAAATGCAGACTCATGTAGATGTGCTTGTAGATGAATGCAGATACATCTGAGCAGGGTGGGCCTTCATTAATCGCTACCATCTCTTTTGGAGAGACGGTAGTGATTTGGAGACACTGCGCACTGTTGCGCAGCGTTCAGTCACAAACGAACACTTCATGCAAATGACCCACCCATCTCTCTCCCGGGAAAGATTTTCACGATATCCTCGAGTGACGCAAGTGCGACTACGACACAACAGTCGGTCGCCGGGCAAGCGGCCGGAACGTGACGTGACGTGACGGGAAAGAGCCTTCCGCACAAACAGGAGCGCCGTCATGCCAGCGATTAGCACGCGACCAAGGCCATCAGCTTCTGGCTGCCGCCCGCGAGATGAGCGGCCGAAGGCGCCCACCGGCACACACCTGCACGCCAACCTGCCTGTTTCCCCCCCATGCCCCCCCCCCTCCCTTTCCTTTCTTCCCCCCCCCCCCCCGCCCCCCCCCCCCCCCCCACCCCCCCGCCAACCCCCCCCCCCCCCAACCTCCCTGTTTCCCGCCTGCCCACATCCTGCCCACAACCTGCCTGTTTCCTGCCTGCAACCTGGCTTCCCAGACACATGCCGGCCAACCTGTCTAACTGCCAACCTGCCTGTTTCCTGCCTGCCCACATCCTGCCCACAACCTGCCTGCTTCCTGTCTGCAACTTGCATGCCTGCACACCTGCCCGCCAATCTGCCTGCCTACACACCTGCCCGCCAACCTGCTTGCAATCTGCCTGTCCACACACCTATCCGTTAACCCGCCTGCTTCCTGCCTGCAACCTATCTGGTCACATACCTCCCCGCCAACGTGTCTGCTTCCTGCCTGTAACCTGCCTCGCCACACACCTGCCTGCTAGCCTGCCTGCATCACTAGCGTGATGCACCTGGCGATCCCCCAGAGGCGGCGAGGCACCTGCCAGCCGCGCCACCGCACCGAAGAACACCGCTGAGGCCGACATCTGACCTCGTTACACCGTGCTCCGCGGATCGATGCTCAATTTGGGATGGTTCGGAGAACACATTTGGTGGCTGAAGCACAACCTTGACGCATACGTTTTGCATATTTGTTCCACTTTCCAATGCGAAAGAACCGCAAAGAAGACAGGTGACAGCAGATGCAATTACGACCGAAAAGACAACTTGGTTTTTTTGTGTGGAATAATCGTTGAAATGATTAGTGAAATCGCCTACCACCTCCAAAGGTGTCTGGTTGACGACTGGATATTCGTGGACTTTACAACGTAAGCTTAGGCACTCCTAAGCCTGTCCTCAGTATAATACTGTTGTGATGCTGTGATTTCAGCTCGCGTGAAGAAACCATGGTATATTTCAAGCGCATATTTTAAAAAGAAACACGCTCCGCTTCATCACACTCGCACGAGATGTGCTGGAGGGTGCTTGGTCACTGGTGCATGACTACACCGGCCTGCGATGCTGGAGCTCCTCCTAAGTTAACTTTGAGCGCTATGAACGTCCAGCCATTATTATTCCCAGCTTCTTAACCCGTCCCGTCTCGGGGGAGGGTCTTCAACCGCCCAATCAGGATCTTCGCAGATAGTGGACGAACGGCGCGCGGCAGCGCGCCCAAATTTGGCATACCTTTTTCCACATCAATTTGACACGCTGATTCAAAATTTTGAAGTCAGGTCATCCAGGGTCAACGAGGTAGTCAAGGTCAAGTGAGGTCACCTCCAAAAAAGTTAAACCAGTCGTCACGCTTTAACGGACACAGATATTTTAATGAAACTTTCAGCGTTTGCTTATCTTTAGGGATGCAACAAAACGTACGAGTGAAATTTTTCTCTTTTTGCTCATTTTTGACTACATATAAATTTTGCGTATTTGCCAACTTGCAGTTCACATACAGGATTCTGGCTAAAGTAAGCATTTTTATTAGGGAAAGTTGACTTCCAACAACGTTTCTCGGTCTGCTCTACCCATTGGAAACGGAAAATTAAAGAAAACTTAAAAACTCAAAATTTTGAAAATTCAAAAAAAAAACATGGGGGGGGGCTAAAAATAATTATAGCCCTCGTCGATTTCGCTGTCCTTTTCTCATTCCAAATAAATTATGTTTTTCATATATCCCCAAAATGAACTCCCCAGAGTCAAAAACATAATGTAAGTCGTGAAAAGTCGTGGAAATCTAGCCCCCTGGTGACGTCACTTTCGGGGGTAAATTGTTTTGGGGGGTGGACCCGGACCCTACTCGTCGAACGCTTTCCGATGACACCTCTTTCGTTTTCGTGCGATGCTTTGTTTGGATTTTAGAGGGGGTCTTCAACCGCCCCCCCTCCATTCCCCGAGACGGGGTGTGAGGATTTGACCGGAAAGGCGGCGCGGGTCAAACATTATTTACAAAAATGCTGGCAATCAACGTAGTGCAACTTCATGACGTGACTAACAAGCTTGTTGCACCACAACAAACACAATGCTGTCCAGCGCTTGGACGCGCTGAGGAAACAATGTTTGCACGTGTTGGCACGTGTTGGTACGTTTTCCCAGCGCGGTGTCTGTCCGTCCTGAAGAAGAGACTGCAGTGCAGTTTCTGTCTGTCTGCAGTGTTATCTGTCCATCCTGCAGTGCTGTGCCTGTCCGTCCTGCAGTGCTGTCAGCCCTGCAGTGATACTGATCGAAGCTACCGAAGCAATCCTGCGGTCTGTCAGATTACAGCCCTAATAAGGAATAATATTCGACGGTGTCTCGGATTGGATATCTTCACCGACTGACTACAAGCCATACCAATAGCGTACAATATAACCTTGGTGGTGCTCTATGGAACGCAACGGTTGAGATGTGTCCTACGCCTCTCCTCTCATTAATGTCGGCCCTGGGGCGCTGTATCCCACAGTGGTCCTAACCATTTCCGACGCGGTGACTCCCACAGTACATTCTGAGTGGCTCTTATTTTACCGTTGTGCGGCGCCCAACCCCTGGTCCTACAATAGCTCAGTGCGATGCTGCAACGATGCAGAGCTGTACACCGCTCGGAAGCACCGATAACATTAGATTCACTGCAACAAGCGTAATCGCACGCACACACATGGATAATGTTCTCTTGAGCAGAGCTTTCCACGTATCTTGCAGTATTTTTGCAGGCATGAAGTGCAGATACGTAGGTTTTCATGCATGGGCTAAATCAGCAACGACTAGACAAAAGCCAGTCATCCATTATCCACTTGTCAAACGCAGTATGTTTTAATGTATCTTAGTACCAACGCATATAAGTGGGCATGTTTATGCAGATTTTGGGTGGTGAAATTACCATTAACGACTGACATGGCGAGAGTTTATGGCATAGCAGACAAGCAAGGTCAGCATGGATTTCTATAAAGGAATCAGTCGCATATGGTGAGTGAACAAGAATAGGCATTTGATTACAGAATATGCTGCACTAAATACCGTGGTTAAATCGATGTATTTGGGAATACCTGGAAATGCTAGGAAAAACAGCATGTTCATCGACCAGGGGAGAGAAGGGGAGTGCGAATTAGAACATGATGATCTCAGGGAGCCACAGAGCATACATTGCATAGCCGCCAGAAGCGCAGCGGACAGTTCCGTCCGCAAGGATGCCTAAGTCACCAACACCATGGGCAACAGGTTTTGCCCTAGCTCTCAGGGATGCGCCGGGGGCGGGATGCGCCATGGTGCGCCACTCTCAGGGACGGCCCAGGGTGCGCCACTCTCAGGGACGGGCCAGGGTGCGCCACTCTCAGGGACGGGCCAGGGTGCGCCACTCTCAGGGACGCGCCATGGTGCGCCACCCTCAGGGACGGCCATGGTGCGCCACTCTCAGGGACGGGCCAGGGTGCGCCACTCTCAGGGACGGGCCAGGGTGCGCCACTCTCAGGGACGGGCCAGGGTGCGCCACTCTCGGGGACGGGCCAGGGTGCGCCACTCTCGGGGACGCGCCAGGGTGCGCCACTCTCAGGGACGGCCAGGGTGTGCCACTCTCAGGGATGCGCCATGGTGCGCCACCCTCAGGGACGGCCAGGGTGTGCCACTCTCAGGGACGCGCCAGGGTGCGCCACCGGCACCAACCGACATGGCACACCGTGCAATGTTCTCGGCAGAGAAGACAAAACGGCGCCAGAAGGGTGCTCCACTCCGGCCGGCTATCGCACGCGTCAAATGTCTGTCGGCGATCTCGCCGCCTTCCATGACAAACAGCAGTCGGGTGATCCGGCTGAGAAAACAAGATCAAGGCTGCCACCGCGCGCGCACCGGCCGGCTCCCGCCGACACATTTGACGGCGCGGACACGCATGCCGGACACGCATGCCGGACACGCATGCCTGCGCGAACACACGTGACGACACGGACACGCGATGGCACGGACACGTATGATGGCGCGGACACGACGCGGGCACATGCTGGCACGGACACGCATGCCGGCGCGGACACGTATGACGACACGGACACATGCTGGCACGGACACGCATGACGGCGCGGACACATTCGAGGCTGGAGCCACCCGAGACCGACTGCTACGCTGTCGCCACAGCGTATTTGCAACTCCCCAGACGTGCTCAATGCTGGCGGCATGCTGGGTGTCACCGTCTTGGAGGACAGCCGCCACTGAAGGCAGACTGGATGCCGCGGACACGTCGACGCCGCGGACACGTCGACGCCGCGGACACGTCGGCGCCGCGGACACGTTGCAGGGCGATTTTTGTCGCACGACCACCTCGTTTAACAGGCAATGAATACGAAACGAGCGCAGTCGCGCCACGACACGTTCACATGTAAATTGGAAATGATTGAAAGGAGCGGGCCGACCGGCCGGTCGGGGGCCCCCGGCCGCCTTTCAGGTCCAGAGCGGCGACAAAACAACCATCAAAATATGCAAAACAAGTCGACAATGCCCGCGCACTGACCATGTCTGGCCGGACGGGCGGGCGGCGCGGCTCGGACCGAGCGCCACCTTTGACGCCGTCTGTTTATCTGGAGCGACCGTGTTCCGCTCCGCATCGGCTCACTATTTTTGGCGCGCCGCGCCGACCGGTACAATGGCGACCGACGCGCGCCGGGCCGCGCCGACGCGCCTTCCGTCTCGCGGCGCGAAAACACCGAACCGGAGCGAACGGGAAGCGGCGCGAGTGTCCACCGAGAGCGAGCGCGCCGGACCCGGCGCGGCCGGCGCCCGCTGCGCGGACCGATCTCGGCGGGGGTGCGGGCGCGACGAGCGCGGCTCCCCCCCCCCAGCGTCAGCCTTGAGCCCGCATGTGGCCAGCTGCGCCGGCCGCCCGTAACTGGAGCGGCCGGCTGATGACCGCCGGGGTCAGCGGGGTCAGCGCGGTCGTGCCGCTGCCGAGGGGAGACAGGTGGAATTCCGCCGTCCCCTCTTGCGGCTCCGCTGACCCGTCGCCGCGCCAAGTAAACTGGACCGCCGCGCCGCACCGGCCGCGGCAAGTCTGCGCCGTCGCTGTCGGCGCCGGCGCCGACGACGTCACGTCTCGGAACGTCGGCGCTGAAGCTCATGTTTACAGCTGAAAACGCAGAGGAGCCTGTGCAGATACACTTGAGACGTACTGTCTCGGGCCGCCTTTGATGCACTGGTGACATATCGACGACTAATTGTTAAATGCACGCACCATTTTTTGGCATCACGATTAATCACCAAAGAAGCAAAAGCTCTGAAACTCAATTATCGATGTACATCCCATCGATAGCTTTTAACTCTGTCCAGGCACGGCCACCGGGAGCCAGCACCCATGCAGGGCCTGCCTGCTCAGTGTCTTATACAAGTGCGGTACTCAAAGGCGTAGCACCTTTGATATAATGCAACATTTTGGGTTGGGAGTCTGAAGGTAACACTGTTGCATTGCTTTTTCGGTTCAGTTTCCGAACGTTTACAATGGCTCAGAGGGAGGGTGCTGCCGTCATCTTCCGGCCATCGTGTGTGTCTGTCTTTATTCGTGTTGTTAACACATTGGGTGTTGCGGGAAGGTCAGCGAAGACCTGCAACCACGGCTTGTTTCTACAGACATGTTAAAGTTGGCGAGTATAGATCAGAAATAGTCGGCTTTTGTGCACGGACAATTTTTTTCATTTTCGGGGTGCTTCAGGGACAGCACCAGCTTGTCGGTCGCAAAGAGTTCCATGTGGATTCTGCTTATTGGGACAACTAGTGATGTTGCTGACAATAATTGCGCCTGAGCGGCATCAACATCTGGTCAGTACAAAGCATCGCATATATTCTCACATTTGGCTGCATGAGTTGCAACAACCATACGTGAATTTAGAAAACAAATTGCACGAGTTGTTTCCCAGGATATTCATTCAATCTTTGAGCGCATTCTAATTAAGGCAGAAGATTGCAAAATCTTGGCATGACGCGGTGCTGTGTTATGTCATGATGGTGCACAATTAGTTGAGTGTGTTCGAAGAATGCAGTCGAGTGTCAGGCTAAAGCGCCTAACGTCCGGCGATTGAAAGGCCACCGGTTCAAGACTGAGTTTCGGGGAAACTTCGCCGGCCGTGACAGTGAGGTGCCACCCACATGGCATAGGGGACGTTCAACAGCCAGGGAGGCTAAGTGCATCGTGCAACGACGATTTCCTTTTAGCCAAGCTTAGCTTATGTTGCTTTATTTCATAAATACTTTTGTACTACACTCTGGGTAGATCACTATCTTCATCGATTGTCTTTGATTATGACTCGGGTTCTCGTCGCCGGCAAAATGTGCTCTTCACACTGAATTAAATGCATGTTGTGGGGCATCTGCATGCTCCACTCAGATGTATCGTCGGCCGTGCATAGACACGCAGTCGCAGAGGCATGTTCGATTGAGATATGGGCTGGCATCAGGTTGTAACAGATTTTGTGCGACTGCAAGCCGAACATTTGCATTAGTTCAATGCAATCATGTCCATTCCTTAGTGGTACAGGCATGCTCATGTGCTACCTGAACCGGTGAAGCACACTGGTGGAGATGTGCATCGGTATTCGCAATCTTTTTTATTGTTTCTGAAGCGCGGAAATGACACAAGTTAATGGAAAAACATCTCGAATGAATGTTGCCTTTCAGGCTGAATATAAATCCAGCACAAGAAAATGCTTCTTTTGGTGACCACCACGCGGTTTTAGAAGCCGCACGTAATAACATACATCGCTGGGTTCGTCCATGAACACATCTTAGCATGTACCACATCCAACTTCGTCACAACAGTTCTTGATATCCATGATGTTGAAACATGACAATCAAATATAGCATCATGCCAAAATGATTTAAACATGCGTATTAGCATGGCGGCATTGGTGACAATATGACACATGATACGAGTATGTCAGACATATGACATTTTGTGACATGCAGCGGCATATAACATATCACCCACGTGCTACTGAAATGCAAGTGTCAGGGGAAAACCCGCACGGTTATGTCACCTTTGAATTTGGCAGCTACCACAGCCTTTTATCCAGGTAATAGTGATATTATACATTTAAAATTAATTTTAAAAAAACATTTCCGTAAGGTAACATCCACCTTGACTAAATAACGCGTCTAAGCGTTACTAAGCATTGAGGTATGCGTCACCTTGGCCCAATATTAACAATCCAAGTAGCACCAGGTCCCACTGGTTGACAAGCCACTGCTCCCAGCGCACGTCTAGATTGACTGCAGCCGAAGTGAAAAGCTTATGGCGTTGTATGATAGCATATTCAAAACACATAAATGGTCAATGTTTATCTTTGGTTCATTGAGGATGCAGGAAATAAATGTCGTGCTGCTTTCTACATAACCAGCCAATGATTTCAACGTCGGACGACATAGCGCCAAGCTCCATGGCTGGATGTCGCACCGCGAAAAAAAAATATGTAGCGAAGTTGAGAAAAAAGTTTTCAACAACAAATACTACATACATAAACTCAATTACTCGATATTTCTTATTGGCTATTGAAAACTGGTATATCATATTTGTTCCCATTGGTACTGGCACTGCATAGCCGTGCTGGCACCGTAATATAACCGGTGAAACCCACAGTCCGTGTGTCACGAATTCCCGTGGTGAGTGTCGTTCACTATCGTTTCCAAGCACAAGGTGGAGCCGCTGAACAACACTGGAGCCACTGTTCAAGCTATCCGTCATGATACTGAAGCTATTCCAGACAACAACAAACAAAAAACACACCGAGAACGGCCCGTGCTTTCAAATTGCAAAATGTCCTGTTGTTGCCGATTGGTACTAAATTAGAGCCTGCAGTAGCTTCATTAATTATAATAAACGTTGTGTGCAAATATGTTGGCCTCGGTAATTTCCTCAGCATGCATAAGTTCAACACCCAGAGACCCCGACATGTTTTTGCAATTTTGTTATTTCACTAACTAGTATGCAATATTTAAATGTCGCATCAACCAAAATAAGATTCTGACTAAGCTCCATAGAAGCCCGCAAATACAAGTGGCAATTCAGGCGGTCACCTGAATAGTTTCGAGTGAGTACAAGCCCAAAAATCAGAAGTTGCAAGCTCACATCTCTCGGACAAGTCGGCAAGGAGCGAATCCACACTGCACTGCAAACGAATGGATACCGTCCACGCTCTACACGGCCCAAAATCCACCATCGAGCTGCTGCCCCATCTGCACCACTCTCAGAGCATCAACGCGTCCGTGTGGGAAAGTCCTCCCCGAGTTGCAAGCCCGGCGGCCGATATGGGGACATGCGGGGCCAGCTGTGTCCGGCAGATACGCGGCACAGTGGCGGCCAGATAGTACGCTGTGGTCACACACGTCACCCGGGCGACCGGCCATGCGGCCGCGCCTCCCCACCCGCGCCGACCACCTCGGCCGCGCGCCGCCAACACTCACCCTGGTCCGCCTGACTGTCCTGCAGTATCCGCATGGAGGGCGGCATTTTCACCCTCATCTTGTCGACACTGTCGAGCGTCGGCGCGACGCGCACCAGTCCGTGCGCGCGTCTCGTGCACCTCACCGCCCCACTGGCCGGCGGTCAGCGGGTCGGCATCGCCCTCGGACGCGTCGGCGGCGGCGGCGGCGGCGGCGGGCGGCGGCGGCGGCGGCGGCTGCGGCAGCGCGTCAGACCGGGCGGGCGGCGACGGGCCGACTGGCCGACCGGCCGGCGGCGGCCGCTGGCCGCGCTCTCGCCGGCCGCCGCGCTGCAGTGGGCATGGCCGCCGACGGCCGAGGGCGGCCCCTGTTCGCCGGCCACCGCTGACCTGCGTCGGCCGCGGCCGGCCCACCTGGGCCGGCCGCGTCGCCGCCGACGACGCCACGGCGGCGGCCGGCCGTCGGCGGCGACGCGCGCCGCGCGCGCCCGCCGGCCGGGTCGGAGCGCGACCCGGCCCGGCTGCGCCGCCAGACAGAGTGACGGGCCCGACGCCGTCAGCGACTGACACCCGACTCGGTCTCGACGCTGGTGTTGCTTATCGATAAATTTGCTTGGGAAATTAGACAGAGAGAAAGAGAGATCGACTGCCAACAGACGACAGGGACAAAAGCCGGCTGACGTATGATTGGGGTTGGTTTTGACTGCAGTTGAGCCAACAGTAGAGAGGGCATGTCCACATGCCCAGGTAGTCACAGCCAACAGTAGAGAAGGCATGTCCACATGCCCAGGTAGTCACAACCAACAGTAGAGAAGGCATGTCCACATGTCCAGGTAGTCACAACCAACTGTAGAGAAGGCATGTCACATGTCCAGGTAGTCACAACCAACAGTAGAGAAGACATGTCCACATGCCAAGGTTGTCACGACCAACAGTAGAAAAGGCATGTCACATGTCCAGGTAGTCACAACCAACAGTAGAGAAGGCATGTCCACATGCCCAGGTAGTCACAACCAACAGTAGAGAAGGCATGTCCACATGCCCAGGTAGTCACAACCAACAGTAGAGAAGGCATGTCCACATGCCCAGGTAGTCACAACCAACAGTAGAGAAGGCATGTCCACATGCCCAGGTAGTCACAACCAACAGTAGAGAAGGCATGTCCACATGCCCAAGTAGTCACGACCAACAGTAGAGAAGGCATGTCACATGTCCAGCTAGTCAGGAATTCAGCATGGCCTCGGGATAAAAGTGGGCGCAGCGATATCCACATCTGTATGCCTTCGTGAGATGCTTCTTTGCCAGACAACACATCGATTTGCATTCAGAGAAAACATGAAACGACCTTTTAATTTTCAAAGGAACGAGACATGCGTTGGTGTTGAAAAAGAATTGCGAAAGATGATTGACTAGTGAAGCTGGAAGAGATCTAGCATCAGCTTTGCCTTGAATTGGCGAGATGGCTTGCATTTGCTATTTCTCCGTTTTAATTTTCGTCCTTCAGCGAGTTGAAAAAAATGACGTGCACTTCCCTGAAAGCTAATTAATATTCATTAGGTACCGTAATTCAACATTATCTCTGGCTGTATAAGCTATCTCCGATTATATGCAGCCCAATGAGAATGAGACTTCGCTCCCATTCTTCTTTTCGTTTTACGATTCAACTTTGCTGGAGGAAATCTCGCATTCAGGTTGACCAGTGTGGGGGGCGGGGGGGGGGGGTCCCGTGGTTTTTCGCCTGCCATTTCCTAACCGCTTTTGATAGGAGAGTGACTTTCCGTGAAATTATTGCTTGAACGTCATATCGAAATTTTACACCCTGAAACTGTACAAGAGGTTACTCAAGATGCGAATATTGGGAGGCACCTTCCACATATTTTTTTGTGAGAACCTTGGAACATCTCTTTGTTCATTGTCTTGCTGTTCAGGTGACGATAATTTTGGATCAACTCGTACTACCAGGTTTACATACGGAACTGTCTATTTTGAGCCTAATCGTGTCAAGGGCGGGTCCAGGGGAGGAAAAATGGGCAGCACCTGACTGTTGTTCTAAAAAATGCATCGCTTACGTTGCCATTGGAAAGTTGGGAGGGTGGGATGAATTCTGGACAAACAATGATATTGCATCACAAGCAGTGGCGCAGCCAGAATACTTTCCCAGTGGCGGATCCGGAAGTTGACGACATATTTCCCGGGCCCTATTCAAACCACTGCAAGGAGGGGCACGACAAGAGTGACACTTGGTCAATAGCGGACCAAGGAGGGGAGGAGTTAATTGTGGACAAGTAATAATAGCAATTCGCATCCAGCGGCGGAGCCGGGCTATTACCCAGTGGCGTATAATTTCCCTGCGATGCCTGTGGTCAACAACATCACGGGGGAGTATTGATATTATGTAAGGATGACAACATATTATGTACTTGTGGCATTCACCGTAAAAGAAGTATCAGTCGCAAAGAACTAGAACGATAACAGAAACCAAATCATCCCCAGCACTTCCTTGGGCTCCTGGCTACGCCATTGGCTTAGTTACATGGCAAGTATGGACATCAAATGTTGCTTTCGACCATTAAATATGAGCATGCCAACCCATGCACCATTTTACCCGGTGTAAAATGCAAACCGAGTCACTGAGTGATTTTAACTAGCATCCTTCCACCTTGCCCTCCTGACTTACCCATTACTTTCTACTTACGCTACTGCTTTACTCCTGACTTAGCGCGCGCCGCCCGTGGACCGTCTGTGGTGGGACGCGAGGGTTCAAGTCTGGGGTGGTGTACGCGTGGGCTCAAGTCTGGGGTGGTGTACGCGTGGGCTCAAGTCTGGGGTGGTGTACGCGTGGGCTCAAGTCTGGGCTCAAGTCTGGGTTGTCTGGGCTCAAGTCTGGGGTGCTCAAGTCTGGGCGGCTCAAGTCTGGGTTTGGGCTCAAGTCTGGGCTCAAGTCTGGGCTCAAGTCTGGGCTCAAGTCTGGGCTCAAGTCTGGGCTCAAGTCTGGGCTCAAGTCTGGGCTCAAGTCTGCCAGGACGCGTGCCGGACGCCAGTGCAGTAAAGCTCACTCTGTCGGAGATGCGGACCACGCCGCCGTACCGACAGCACAGCTAGCGCTCGGCTGAAGTCGCGCCGCTGAGCTGGCACGGCGCGACGGCACGGCCGGTTCCCGCTCTGGAGAAGCGAGCTCGCGTGACGCGACAGCTCTTAGCCTCTCACCTTGATTCCCTCAGGCGTGCAGCATGGTTCGTTCTAGTGAGACAGAGTGATGCGTCTCGCAATACGAATCGGCATCTTCCTGTTCCGAATTTGAAGAGCATGAGAAGTGCAAAATTCAGGAGCGAATGGTCTCGTAGGAAGTTTAGCCCTCTTTAGCTCCTAAAACATACGCCACTAAGGTTTTCATAATGCTGCTAATATTAGTACCATTCAATGTTTCCATACCACCTTGGATGTGAAATATGGTACGCTGTTTGCGCAACATTCTTATAAGTGCCACAACATCAAGAACGTCTAAATTCCTGGTTGAATAATATGCCTGCGTAATGCATAATATCTAATCATGTAACATAACACTTTTCGTGATGACATATCTCATACTCGTACAGCTACTTGTACTAAGAATGATCATATTTCAGTTTAAAAAACAGCGATTATACCCTTGACCTTGCGCTACCAGCCTGGGGACATGGGTTGGCCAATGATCTACCCAAGGCGTTGTCGTTGCCATAAAGGGCACAACTCGGGAAAGTCCTAAATAAAATTCCTAAGTAATGGATCCATGCCTGTACTCAATATCCCAAGTAAGGCCGAACATAGGTTGATACAGTATTTCATAGATTCCTTGCTCTTACGCTTTACGCTCCTATTAATGATTCCCAGCGTTTTGATTGGCCTGTTGCTAGCCGAGGTACATTTTTTAAAAAGAGCATTTCAAACTAACACTTCGCAGTCTTTTTCCTCTTCAATGCCATCCATTTCAGTAGCTCCCATTGCATATCCGAGTGTTGCCCTGCAAACCCCAGATTCATAGACTTACGTTTATCTATACGTTTATCTATTATATCTATACGTTTACGTTTATATATTATGTAGTTAAAAGGCATCTGTCATTTGTTATTCCACAATTGAATAAGCAAGACAAAACTGACACATCAATTCGAGATGACGCGACACAAACTTCGAGACGACCCGACAGCCCCAGACTGCCCATAAAAGCCACTGCACGTGGAGGGCATGTATTATGAAATAAATAAATAAATAAATAAAACTGATCCGACCCATCCAGACCAGACCAGACCAGACCAGACCAGACCAGACCAGACCAGACCAGACCAGACCAGACCAGACCAGACCAGACCAGACCAGACCAGACCAGACCAGACCAGACCAGACCAGACCAGACCAGACCAGACCAGACCAGACCAGACCAGACCAGACCAGACCAGACCAGACCAGACCAGACCAGACCAGACCAGACCAGACCAGACCAGACCAGACCAGACCAGACCAGACCAGACCAGACCAGACCAGACCAGACCAGACCAGACCAGACCAGACCAGACCAGACCAGACCAGACCAGACCAGACCAGACCAGACCAGACCAGACCAGACCAGACCAGACCAGACCAGACCAGACCAGACCAGACCAGACCAGACCAGACCAGACCAGACCAGACCAGAGCAGACCAGACCAGACCCGACACGACATGACCCGATACGACCCGACACGACCTCACACGACCCGACCCGACCCGACCCGACCCGACCCGACACGACACGACCCGACCCGACCCGACCCGATCCTACCCGACCCGACCCGACACGACACGACACGACCCGACCCGACCCCACACGACCCGACACGACCCGACCCGACCCGTCCCAATCTAACCAGACCAAAACCGACCTGACCCGACATGGCCAGACCTGACCTGAACTTACCCTTGCTAAACAGGACCCAAGTGTATGTGTGAAACACTGAATGTTATGCTATGGCAGGATAAAAGCTAGAATATCTTACAATAACTACAGAAGCTGTAGAAAACCAGGAGCATAAATTTAGACCTAACGAAGCTGCAGGACCTGATCAGATATATGCTAGGATCAGAACACAGTGTGCTCACGTTTATCAGTTCCTCCAGACATCATTTTCAGGCGGCCCTTCGAGTATTCTGAAGTGCATGAAGATTGGCGTAATGCAAATGTAGTACCAATTTTCTAAAATTGAAATATAAGTTGTGTAGGAAATCACAGGTCAGTCAGTATGACCTAACTAGTTTTGTATCGTATCAGAAAACTGGTCAATGACAATTTTCAGACTTATCTTGATAGGGAGTAGGTAAGAGCTATTAATGAATACTCAGCATGAATTTTGATCTGAAAGATCTTGTTCAACTAACGTGCCGGAGTTCATAGAGTATGTAACCAGAAAAGTTGGTAATAGAAGCAGGACATATATCGTGCACTTAGACGTTGCAGAGCTTTTGAAAACGTTCCACGCAAACGTATAATTTACCAGTTATAACAGCACTTGATTGATGAAAAAGTTATGGGATGGATTGAAGCAAGTCTATGGGGAAGAAAACGAAGGGTAGTAATTAAATTGATGTCACTCTGAATGGAAGCTGCTATGAGTCCAGTGCCGAAAAGCTCTGTTCCGGGTGCATTATTCTTTATTGTTTTTTTTAACAACATTGCGGTGTGTCTGAGGAATAGGATGTTTAATTTTGCTGATTGCATCAAGCTGGTAGGAGTGGCTAGCAATGGTGATGAATCTAACAATATTCATCCATACTTGAAGGACCTAAAAAGTGGGCTGATAAATGACCGATGTCTTTCAACTATGATAAAGTTGTGACTATGCATCTGGACCCTAGATATCAGACATACGGATATGCAATGTGAGGTTGTGAATTGGATATAAATGAAGAGGAAAAGACCGCGGCGTGTTAGTTCCAAATGACCTTAAATCAGAAAAATAGTGTACCTAAGCTGGGAACAGGGCAATCAGAACGGTAGGAAACACCAACAGAAGCGTGAAGTATAATATCAAGGTAGTTAGTTTTTAAAAATACCTGTAATTAGCCCTGTGCGACCCCACATGGAATATTGTGTGCTGGCATGGAGTCCCTACTTAGAAAACATACATATATGCCAGAAATAGTGCAACGCAAAGCCACTAGAACCATCAGTTTTGCTCCTGACAACACTTGTTCTGGCAGCTTTACATTCAGCAACCTACATGGGAAAGTATTGATGTTTAGTGATGCAATTGTTATTTCATCGTTTGAACGTACTTTGTAAAAATGGATGCTCTGTTGCTTGCTCTGAGGGTGCAAGTGTCCCCTCAATGTGTCTTGCTCCACAATAATTTCATCATGTGACATGGAACACTGTGGAGTATATTCCCCATTCATTTGGGCCAACCCAATGCTTTCCTGCATTGTGTTTCTCCCAAATAGTTTTAAGAATCCAACAACCGCATTTGGAACCATATCTTTCATACACCTCCCAGGTGCCAAACTTTGCACTTGTCCTGAAATTACAAAGACTAGTTTTGCTATGGGTAGTATACCCTGGAAGCAAGAAGGAGCTGCTCCTACATTAAAGTGGGCAGGCTGTGTCTTACGATTGGTTATAATTATGGAAGTATTATGTACATCAGTTCATATGTAGAGCTTTCTGTTAGGGTGTGGGTGCATATAATTCCCAATAAAAATGTGTATCCTAAGCTTCAGTTCTGTACACCTAATGTGGAATCGGTGTCCTGGACATCATCATCCAGTATATGATCCTACCTGTATTGCAAAGGAATTTATAGTAGCTGTGGACATTACAGGCCACAATAGTAGCTCTGTTAAGGATGGACATGCGTTCATGAACATGTGTTCACATACCTGGAAGCATAATGGAGCAGTGCAAACAAAATGACAGAACCAGAATGCAACGAAAATTACCTTGGAACAGGAAACATGCCAAGCTCGAAACATGCCAAACTAGTGGGGATTTTCTTTCACGACCCGTTGCCAATTGCGAACAACTACATGAATACAATGTGATGGAGGACGGGGAAGGGTCGTCCTGTGCTGCGTCAGTCAGTGCGCAGGCCTATGACGTTTTACCAGTCAACGCCGACTCATCTTCACTCAATCAACCTTACAAGACGCTGGTGTACATCCCGTTGAAAAACGAAACGTTTCGCCCCTGCATCAGCTGCGTAGAGAGCATGTCAATCATTGAATTAACCCATAATGTCAAGACATTACTTCCCGCATTGTCTTGACATCATGGGTGCTAAGCAATCAAACGTGGTCGATTCGCACTAAACCGCAGTTATTCCAACCAATGTCGCGAAATTCAGACCAGGGAGTATTTCGACCCGTACGTTGTGTCACTTGGCTTGGTGTAAAATCAACTTGGTCCAGGAAGGTACATGAACCGATCAAATAATTTGTATGTGCATCTGATAGCAATTTACTTCTGATGCTCTTCTGTTAGTATCGTATATGGGTCATGACTTCAGGTTGGACAAGTCAATGTATATGACAGTTAAGCGCCAACATGTTTTCAGTCAAATGGTTGGTTGATGGAATAACCTGCCTACTGATGTTTTAAGGAGTGCCTAATTGAATGAATTTACAAATAGAGTGAACCAATTTTTAGGTCGGAGGATCTTGTTTTCGAGTTCTAATTGGTGGATAATGGTGTGGTACTTACGCTAGTAGGTGTGCTCTTCGCAGTCTCCTTTCCACAGACGTGGATGAAGGAGTATAAAAAGTATTCATGGATCATGGCTGTAGAGTAATGACGAACGCAAGAGGTAAGGATCACTGCGGAATGTGCCTCCCTCCTCGATGGGAAGGTAGTTTCCGCTCGGCCGATAAATGGTGCCCCTCTGGAAGGGCTCGAGTGCACCACTTGAATTTTTCACCCAGAGGTGCCCCTCTGAGAGCAAATGGCCACCCTTTGGAAGGGAAGGAGTTCCTCCAGGAATTATCGAATGCGCCATCCTATTTTTTTTCAGCCAGAGGCTCTCTTCGAAAGGCAAAGGCACAGAAACCCCCACGCCCCAAAGGCTCATCCAGGTACTTTCCCCGTGGCGACCCCCGGACATGTAACCCACATGCCAATTCCTGGATCCGCCCCTAGAGTGAAGGAGTATGGTATGCGATATCAAGTGAATGGTGGCACATGGTATAAGTTTGGGTAGATAGTTATTTTCGAACCGGGATATTGTATTGAATGGGTTGTGTCGGTTTCAAATATATCGTATCGTATCTCTCATCTACATGCTTAATTCAGATGTGCCCCTGTGTTACTCATTGAACCTTATCAATGTATTTAACCGTACTTACCTTTTAACCTTACCTAACGCGATCACCATTCGCTTGAATCCTTAATGAATGCTCTTCATTATGCCACTTTGCATCCTGCTTCTTCACAAGTTAGGTCTACTCTTTAGTTTTGATCGGAGACTGTCACGCCACCAATCCTTCTGCGTCTTCTCGCTCCTCTGACGGTGTTATCATCGACGGATCGATAGATGCCGTACCGTACCGGCCCGAGGTGATGGGGTACATGATGCTCCACTTGTGCTGTCGGGAGGGGATGCTCAGAAAGAGGGTGTCGTCATCGATAGATCGATCGTGGTACATACAGTACCTGTCTGTGGGTTGTGGTGTACATGATAATCCCTCTGTGCTGCCGGATGGCAGGGACGCTATGAGGGGGGCGTGAGGGGGAGGGGGTCGGGGTGTCGTCATCGATGGATCGATTGTCGTGCCGGTCTTGGGTGATGGCGTACATGGTGATCGTTCAGTGATATCTGGAAGGGGACGCTCAGGGATGGCGGGGGTGTCACCATCGGCAGCTCGATCCCCGCGCCGTACCTGTCCGAGGCGACGGTGTACACGATGATCGCTGCGTGTTGTCGGGAGGGCGGGGGAGGGGGACGCTCAGGAGGGGGAGGGAGGGGAGGGGCCGGCGCTCCCCGCTCAGGTGTTGCCGGGCGGACAATGCGGCGCCGCACAAGTGTTCGCCGGCGGCGGCCGCGCATGTCGCCCGTCCGCGGCCACTTGTCAGCCGCACCAGCCGCACCAGCCGCACCAGCCCGCCTGCAGGCTGGCCGGGGGCGCGGGGGGCGGCAGATGGACCAGAAGCCGGCGGCGGTGGCGACCACCGGTGGCAAGAAGCCGGCGGCGGTACGGCGACCACCGGTGGCACCTCAGACAGGGGCGGTAGGCGACCACGGTGGCATCCAGACAGCCGGCGGCGGCGGCGACCACCGGTGGCATGGCAGAGGCGGCGGTACGGCGACCACCGGTGGCACCTCAGACAGCCGGCGGCGGCGCGGCGGCCACCGGTGGCACCTCAGACAGCCGGCGGCGGTACGGCGGCCACCGGTGGCACCTCAGACAGCCGGCGGCGGCACGGCGGCCACCGGTGGCACCCCCAGACGGCCGGCGGCGGTACGGCGGCCACCGGTGGCACCTGAGACAGCCGGCGGCGGTACGGCGACACCGGTGGCACCTAGACAGCCGGCGGCGGCGGCGGCGGTGGCACCCAGACAGCCGGGCGGTACGGCGAACGGTGGCACGAAGCCGGCGGATCAGACAGCCAGTGGCGCCCACTACTCGGGCGTGGCGTTAATAATAACTTGTTTGTGCTCCATCCCAGAAAGGACATGTCGCCTGTTCATCTTCGATTTTGCCTACCACCGACCAAAGGCTAACAAACGCCATAATAGTCATACACAAACTCCTTCTGTTATACACATCATAGATGGACTCCCAGATATCCATATGCCCGGACAAAGCAAGTTTTGCAAGACTGGTTAGCTAGGTTTGGTTCCATTGCTGACATTGCTTAAGTCCACTTGTTTATTTAAGTATAAGTTGGACCTGACTAACAACATGGCGAGAGGTCGATGAAGGTGGTCTGAAAACAATGCGCCTGGAAACACAGGAAAGGACATTAGCTTAAGCGCTGATAAATCAGCAATGCGATCCGAATCCTGCTTACATTAACCTAATGCACGGTGTTTACTGGATTTGCTTGATGCAAAGCTCATCGAAAGATCCCAGGATCTAATCACGTGCACTGATTCAGGAAGCAAAGCGATGCGCGCTTATTGCATCAATCCGATGCTCCCTGACATTTTACGGAAGTAATTATTCATAGTATCATGGCCAGTCAAATGAGCGAATGTTGCCCAACGCCAGCTTGCGGGGAACCTGTAGCGTGGCCTTCAAACACGAACAACATGAACGGGATCTTTTTATTTTCGTATTTCTACATGTCAATGTTGTCATAAACAAAGTTCAAACATGCGCGTATAAGGTTTTCCATTTTTTAGCTAGTGAGTAATTGATTGAGGGCGGGAATCCTCCGCCACTAAGGTAGGAAGCATCATGTCATTTACAAATAATTAACCCTGATGTCATTTATAAACAATTATAAGTGCATGCAATGACAATAGGATGGCGAGGAGACGAGAAGGGAAGCGCTACAGGCCTCAAAATCAGTAGGATTGTGACAAGACAAGAAGGGAAGGTTTATAGGCCTCCAAGCTGATAATATGGTTAAAAGTGCGAACAAAATCTGCTTTGATTGATGATAATCAATATAGTATGTTGGGCATGTTTAGCGCATCTCGGCAAGTGGGAGTTTGCCCACTTTGGGACATGAGCTTGCTTCTCTCCCTCCCTCCCCCACTCTCCCGATATTTCATCAGATCATATTGTCTTCCCATTATCCAAGTTGACATTCTCACGTATGCACTGTTGTCACGGTGCACTACATACCTATGGTTGTTCATTTGATTTTGCATTTTTAGTGCATGAGTGTTGTCATTATTACGTCATGTTTTTGTCATTTCATATCATGCAAAATGTGCTCAACAAAGTGCAGTGGTCTGACTTTGCACCTTGATCTCGTATGTGTCCTTTAGAAAGGCAGTAGATCGAAACGTTGGGCAGTTATTAAGAAATGCTTGAATTTTAATGTAAATATACTGCATGTAGCAACCATCCTCCACGCACCAAACTATCCTGAACTATCCCACTCCTGCTCAACTGCTCTGCTTCTTATCCCTCGCTTCCATACCGACAGCATTTCAAGAGTTGGACCCATGAAATTTATCGGACACATATTAAATGGTTTACAAGAATGATAATAATATTCATGTTATAACCCTACTTTAAAACAATTATTGAGCTTTCGGAGCCCCTAGCGGCTATGTCGTCAGAAGGCATATTCAAAGAGAAGACATTTAAGGTTTTCCACAACATTTCAAACCTAGGACACGTGAAGTGGGGAATACGGCACTTCAATGCAGCAAAATACGGCAGAGAGTGTAAAACATCACACTTGAAACTTCCATGTGGTAAAAACGGTAGAGTATAAATACAGCGCAATTGACATCCCTAATTATCCCTCACCCCTCGCCCAAGACTGCTGCTCGTCAATATTAGCCACTCGTCAATGCAGATGGTCGACCATTCTAAACCCTTATCCCAATCCAGTTCTGGTCGCGACTTTCTAATATGGTAAGATCCTAACAGCTTCCTTCTCCTAAACTGTGTTTCACGTCCCGGAATAACCACGTCGTTCCCATGGATATCGTGCCGGGTATCTACAACGGGTTCAGCAATTGCGAACTTTTCTGGTCTAGCCTTGGAGAGAGCCTTCTGGTGTTCCTTCAGGCGCTTGCACAGCGGCCGACGCTCTCGCCAATGTATGTTGCGTTGCACTCGCATGATAGGCGGAAGATGGTTCGCGAGTTTTTCCCCCGATATATTTGCCTAACATGCTAGTACAACGCAGCGTACATTGGCGAGAGTGGCCAGTCGCTGGACAAGCGCCTCAAGGAATGGAAGCTGTTAGAATCTTTCCGTATTAGAAAGTCGTGACCAGAGCTGAATCGGGATAGGGGTTTAGAACGGTTGACCATCTGGAGAGTGGCTAATATTAACGACCACAGTAGTCTTGCGGGAGGGGTAAGGGAGAATTATGGATGCCATTTGTGATGTATTTTATAGTGTACCGTTTTTTACTACGCGGACGTTTCAAGTGTGATGTGCTATACTCTATGTGGTGTTTTGTTGCATTCTTCACTGCTTGTGTTTGACGAGCAGTGTGTTTCGTCCTGGTTTTGACATTTTCTAGACAACCTGAATGGTCTCCTCTTTGAATATACCATCTGACGACGGAACCGCCAGGAGCTCAGAACGCCCATTAATTGTTTTTTAAAAGGTTTATCCCCGAAATATAATCATCAGTTAGCCAGATGAGTGTGCCCTATTGCTGAGCACCTGTTCCAGCCGACGGACAACGCTCCAACCTCGCGAGCCGCAGTTATGCCCCTGCGTGGTAGCTGCGGCGGATCTGTGGACGGCGTATCTCAGTTTACCACCTCCAACTCCGATACCTCACCGTACTTCACCTATCCCACCTATAGCCACCTATTTAACCGAACCGCATCACCAATGCACACCAGGGATGGAACATCACCTTATGTCAGTATTACAGGGAGGGCTGACCGACGGATTTGGTGGGCAACTGGTTGAATGTACAGAGTGCAACCAAGAAGGGCCCTTGTGGCTCATAGTTGCACTAATGTCTTTATGTCATTATGTGACACCCTGCCTCCCTCCCCAATGATTTGCACTCCAAGCAATCAAACCAAAGAGACTGCACTGCACCCAATCGAGTTTGAAACTTATTGAGCCCCCAGTCGTGTCGGTGGCTATGGAACTATATCTCTGATACCGGCCGAGCCTAACCTGACCCGCTGGGTCAAGTCAGGTCACGTGTTCATACTGTCACAGAGTTAGGTCATGCTGCCACGTATTCACACTGCCACACTGTAAGGCCCTACTGGCACGTGACCCCTGACAGGTATCCGGCGGTGGTCACGGAACACGCCCCTCGGCGCTGTCGCGGCTCGTGACCACGTGGTCGGCGCCTGCGGCCGCCGTGACGTCACGCCACCAGGTGTGACGTCACGGCCGGTCAGCGGCGCCGCATCTGGGCCGGCGCCGGGTGGACCCCCGCTGCGCTGGCCGCCGACCTGCGCCTGCTCGCGCCGTCCGCGCTCGTGGTGGCTCAGCACGCAGGCACGTCCGGCCGGCGGATTGACTGGTCGGTGTCAGCCGAGGCGGGGCCGCATCTGCCTGGGCCGCTCCTGTCGTGCAGCGTTCACACGCCCGGCGCTGTGAACTGGGACTTGTGTTGGGATCGGTATCTCAGGTCCCCCTCACATGTACTGCAATGACTGAAGTAGGCGGTGGCTGTGATAATGCATTTGACCAGACGGTCGGGATTTCCAGTGTGTCGTGAACAACGGTACATTTTCACTTCGGCGGGTTTGAGACACGACCCAATGCCCAGCTGGAGCACGCGACCGTCAATTTACACGTCTCATTCAGGGGATCAGAGGTGGTAATGACGCAACAAATGTAGCAAATGTTCTGTCGCTTTTGTTGCGGCTAGTGACAGCTCGATTGGACCGCCAGCCCAGGTCTGTACACACATTATATCATTTTAACTGTGAGCGGTATCTGATCGGGACGAACGCAGCTGCTAATTTCGCGGACATTTCGGCCACCGATAGCATCGCACTGCGAACGACACGTCCAGAACCGCCTATTGTATGTAATAGCTTTGAGCCATGTAGCAACGCAGCTGTTGGCCGATGTCGATTGCCGGAACAAGGAGCCGGCTGACGTTGCGCTCGATATTCTCGGCCACCTGTCAGCTTACAGTTGGCGTCGGCCGTACGACCGCCGTTCAGGTATCATGCCGTCACACCTCCGTCACCGCGCCACGCAAGCCGCACAGTGTTGGCGCCAGCGTCCCCGCCCCGCACAGTGTTGGCGCCAGCGTCCCCGCCCCGCACAGTGTTGGCGCCAGCGTCCCCGCCCCGCACAGTGTTGGCGCCAGCGTCCCCGACGCCGCACAGTGTTGGCGCCAGCGTCCCCGCCCCGCACAGTGTTGGCGCCAGCGTCCCCGCCCCGCACAGTGTTGGCGCCAGCGTCCCGGCGCCGCACAGTGTTGGCGCCAGCGTCCCCGCCCCGCGCAGTGTTGGCGCCAGCGTCCCCGCCCCGCGCAGTGTTGGCGCCAGCGTCCCCGACGCCGCACAGTGTTGGCGCCAGCGTCCCCGCCCCGCACAGTGTTGGCGCCAGCGTTCCCGACGCCGCACAGTGTTGGCGCCAGCGTCCCCGCCCCGCACAGTGTTGGCGCCAGCGTCCCCGCCCCGCACAGTGTTGGCGCCAGCGTTCCTGACGCCGCTCAGTGTTGGCGCCAGCATCCCGACGCCGCACAGTGTTGGCGCCAGCGTCCCGGCACCACAAATCGCGACAATCCATGATCATGAGCATAGTACTGAACGCTCAGATGTCTGCACACTCCTGTTTTCGTACTGAATGGGACAGGACGATCCATTGAGCGGATATTTCTCGTTGCCTAAATAGGTACCACTCGACACTCACTCCATCTACGTCACAGAACCTCCCCCTTCTCCCATGTCACAGAATCTCCCCTTCTCCCACGTCACATAACCTACACGTTTCACCCGCCCACCTTCCACCACCACCACTGACCACTCATCCTAGTCACCTCACATTCCACTCCCTCCTACTATCTCTCATACTCCTCCCACTCTCTCTATTTTCTCCATCTCCTTGAACTCATAGTTTCAAAATACTCTGAGCTGTTTGAAGACTAATCTAAACGTCAAACTATTATCTCGCATTGTGGGTAGGGCAGCTTGAAAATAAGCTGATGGCTCCAGCACACTTTGCCTCTTGCCTGGTTGTCCAGCTCACTTGTTGACAACGGTTGCATGGTGAAGCCACTAGACCCAGGTCAGGCCCACACCGCCCACTTCCGTGCAGCAGATCCGTCAGCATCCCTGACCTCGGCCACGCCGTTAGCCGTTCCGCAGTGTCTTCAACCCTGCCCACCATTTCCGGTTGGTGGTGCCCATTCATTGATGCTTGATACTTGTTGCTGTTTATTTCAGCACAATCTTTCCACCCAGGCACACATATCTGAGAAGGGTACCTGGACAGCCTGCACATACCTAAGCATGGGGACAGACTACAGACACACCTGAGCAGGGGCATCCGGACAGCCTACACACATATCTGAGCAGGGTGCCCTGGCAGCCCACACATAGACCTGGATGTATTCGACCGGGCAGTCCAGGACAGACAGACCTGAGCAGTCCAGGACAGACAGACCTGAACAGTCCAGGACAGACAGACCTGAACAGCCCAGGACAGACAGACCTAACAGTCCAGGACAGACTTCAACAGCCCAGGACAGACAAATCTGAACAGCCCAGGAAAAAACAGGCCTGAACAGTCCAGGACAGACAGACCTGAACAGTCCAGGACAGACAGATCTGAACAGTCCAGGAAAAACAGGCCTGAACAGTCCAGAACAGACAGACCTGATTAGTCTTGGGCAGACAGAGCCATGAAACGCATCCAGAGGACTTCGTGATACACAGCTGTAGGACACAGACCTCTCAGGCATACCTGGGGACACCCGGGCACACTCACTCTACCCGAAGTCCCTTGACAACCGACATTTCCTCACGTATCACCAGGTCATTAATTTCCCCAGGCAGTGAGAAAACCGCCAGCTAAAGTTTGCGGAGGTAAGGCAATATTAGGTCGTTTGTTTCTATACGGAGCAGACGTGGGTGCTCATCCGAGGCACCGTCAGGAGTACCCAATGAGCCGAGACAAGAGGAAGGTCGTAGTGTTGCCGTGCCGCGGAAACATAGCCGGGTGTCAGGGCAGGCAGCTCATGCCCACATGTGGCAGATAGCTCCCAGACAGTGCGCAAGTCGCACGTGCCAAGGACGTGGAGTCGAACGACACGTGGGACGTGGGACACGTGCGACTCTGACATTTATTCACCATTGCAACTCTCATCGGATCGGATCAGGGTTCCCATACAGGGAGTCATGGTCTAGCTATCCCCCTCCTCCTCCAGCCACCATCCTTGCGCCGTACCGAAGTCTGAACAGACTGGGCAGAGGTCAAACGGGCCGCGACAGGACCGCAACGGAGCCAGCTCAGCCTGAGACGGGACCGGCTGTCTTGATAAGTCGGACAGCCCAAGACAAGGGCAGACAGCCAGAGACAAGGACTAAACATGGGAAAACATGGAGACAAGGGCTAAACATGGGAAAACATGGAGACAAAAGCTGAACATGGGGGACGAGCAGTCTAGGGGTAAGTTGCCCATCTCACAATCGAAAGATTGTGGGTTCGAGTCTTACCTGTCGCTACTCTTCGCCCGCGACCAAACAGTGTGAAAATTTGGTGACGCTACATGACAACGGTCGACGTGTCGTAAAACCAATAACCACCGCGCTGGACAGCTCGACACAAGGGCCTGACAGACCGAGACAAGGGTCGGACAGCCCGAGACAAGGGCCGGACAGCCCGAGACAAGGGGCGGACAGCCCGAGACAAGGGTCGGACAGCCCGAGACAAGGGTCGGACAGCCCGAGACAAGGGTCGGACAGCCCGACACAAGGGTCGAACAGCCCGACACAATGGTCGGACAGCCAGACACAAGGTCGGACAGCCCGACATAAGGGCCGACAGCCTGAACAAAGTCGGACACGAGAACAAGGGCCGGACAGCCAGAGGCAAGGGCTTGACGGCTGCCAAAAGACGAACAGCCCGACATAAGGGCCGACAGCCTGACACAAGGTCGGACACCAGACAAGGGCCGGACAACCAGACAGCCCGAAAAGGGCCGGACAGCCCGACATAAGGGCCGGACAGCCTGACATAAGGGTCGAAACCAGAGACAAGGGCCGGACAGCCAGACATAAGGGCCGGACAGCCAGACATAAGGGCCGGACAGCCAGAGACAAGGGTCGGACAGCCCGAGACAAGGGCCGGACAGCCTGACACAAGGGCCGGACAGCCAGACACAAGGGCCGGACAGCCCGAGACAAGGGCCGGACAGCCTGACACAGAGGTCGGACAGCCCGAGACAAGGGCCTGACAGCCTGACACAAAGGCCGGACAGGCCGAGACAAGGGCCGGAGAGTGCGGGGGCAGAGCTCTGACTGACCCGGGCAGTGAACGCAGGCTCGTGGTGGCGCGTAATAGGTGGATAATGATGCCGGCTGGCCAGCAGTCATTACTGTCGCCGCCACCGGCCAGCCCTCGGACACATTATCCCCGACTCGTCTTTCAGTCTCCCCTCGCCCTCTGTCTCTCTCCCCTCGCTTCTCTCACTCTCTTTCTCTTCCCCCGCTACTTCTCTCTCTCTCTCTCTCTCTCTCTCTCTCTCTCTCTCTCTCTCTCTCTCTCTCTCTCTCTCTCTCTCTCTCTCTCTCTCTCTCTCTCTCTCTCTCTCTCTCTCTCTCTCTCTCTCTCTCTCTCTCTCTCTCTCTCTCTCTTTCTCTCCGCTAACCTCAATCTGCTGATTAGGCTGTCCTCCAACCTTCCATCCATGACAAAGCATTTGTCTCCTGCTGCTCCCATTTCTTTTCCCCTGGAAACTGGAACATTCATGCAGTTCGTTTTGCATGTAACTTTGTCCAGTCTGCATCTTTCGTCTGCGATGATTTAGATCATTGATTTTGCATTCGCCTTCCTGGACAGCTCATCAGAAATGACTCTATCTGCAACTCTATGCACTCCGTCACGGCAAGCTCATGCTTCATAGTGGCTCATGTGAACTCATGTCAAGCGAAGGGATCTCCGTGGTGACTTGTCGGTAGTTTTTTTTTGTTCGTAGGTGGGGTGGGGTGGTGTGGTGTCGGGTGGCGGGTAATTGCGATCCATTTTTGTTGGAAGCAAGGTGGGCACACGGATACACGGGCAGTGACGGAATTCCGATGCGCAGGAGGGCGAGTTAACCCGTCCCGTCTCGGGGGGTCTTCAACCACCCCCCGAGACTGGGTGTGAGGATTTGACAGTCCCGGAAAGACGGCGCGGGTTAATGTCGCAGTGCCACCGCCGACGCAGAATCGAATGGCGTTGCGTGGCTCGCTTTCGCCGCCGTCCATAACGCAGCTGGTCCGACCAGCGGCCTTGGCAGTACCTCACGGAGCAAGTACCGTCATCTCCCGGTCGGAACCAGAAGGTGACGGTCTGGTCGACTTCGTATCGGTTCCTCGAATCAGGTGGTATGGAGCTTCCCACACACTGCTGGCTACACGGATAGGATACTGGGAGATATTCTTCGCATAAAACATTCCGAAACAGTCTGGTGGCCCTCATGGCATTCCGGTACCTGCCGCAACAGAACTGCCAGCTCTAATGCTCACTTACCCAGCACTGTATACAGTTGACCACCATCCCGTTGGCAGGTGGGCACCGGCTCCGTTTCCCTCTAAAGTTGACCTACCCAACACTGTATATCGTTGACCACCATCCCGTTGGCAGGTGGGCACCGGCTCCGTTTCCATTTCCCACCTAGTGCCACGAAATCATCCCACGGCGTAGCCTCCGAGGCACTATAAAATAATACCAGAACACATCATCACGCGTCTCCCATTTCTTCGTGGCAATTAAAACGTCTTAACTGTAATTACGCGTTGAAATAAAGTCGTAATTCCCGCGTCGGTAAGCCATGACAGGACCCTGAGTGGCCCAGGGTCACTTTAACCGTACAATGGCCCGCTCACGATGGGGTCACGGGTCAGAATGGTCGGCTCGTTGTTGGATGGACGAGGCAGTTTAGTGCGTCGGCGAAGATGCTTTTTCGGGTCTCGCATCTTGTTGCTTTACGAAGCGGCGGGTACGACAGCGTAAAACCATCACCAATTCCTGGCATCGCTCCGCACGCGTAAGCGGGTGCTCGCCATCACCTCACAAACTGGAGCCTGCCCTGACAAGGCAATTGTGATTAAGCGCAGTTAATGACATACATGGTGATGGCCATCGCCGCCGACGATTAGCGCTACCACACACGGTCATGATCTCGTAGCTGATTGCTTAATTGGGCGACATTAACAACGGCGGCTCACATTCCACTACGGAGGTGCGTTTTGCCAACCAGCGATGGGTGCTAGCACGCTCACACGCATTCACTTCTCGACTGTTCACACAACATGATGTTCATGATTAATAGTATTTATTTGTCCTCACCATCCTCTGACACCTCTGTCCCCCACCATCAACACAAACATGGCATGGACTGACAGGTGCAATGACAGATTGAAAAGTTAACACCCACTTATTATGTTCTTGCACACGGCGGCATCTCCTATGCATCCAACATCACGCTATCTGTTCAGACTGGATGCAGGCGAGATGTGATGACACAACTGCCACCCACTCAAGGGATCCTAGTCACTGATGTTTACAGCCCGATTGTGAAAACAACCACTAGTCGCTGAGTTAGCGTCAGCACCGATCTGCAATGGCCATCCCAGGCAAAATGTTTTAAAATGCTATGATGACCACTTCGCGTCTGCGCAGGTTGTTTTGCTTTCGCCCTTAACATTGCATTTGCACCTTTTCAACATTCATCTGCGCAGTTGAATGTCAGCCCCGAATGAATGGCATTGCATTCCCCACGCCGTTTCGACCGCATCGACGTACTCCATAATGGGCGCGTGCCATAATGTCACGTGCATTCGCAGTTCACGTGTTGCTGCACATATCGCGCAAAGAAAACCATGGAACATATTCAGCGACCAAGACACGGTGGGTTCACTCGAGACTTGCTCGAGGCTGTCCTGTAGGATCTCTCGAGAGTGCCCTGCAGGCTCGCTCGAGGCTCTCCTGCAGACTCTCTCGAGAGTGACCTGCAGGATCAGCAGAGACTAAGGATTTGCAGGGTAACTCGCAGAGGGGATTTGCAGGCTTGACTTGGATTTTAGAAGCTCGCTGGAGACTGCAGGTCCACAATATTCGTTCGAAACTGGGGTCCCGCAGGATGGAGCTGGCAATAGTAGAACACATAATGTCAACGCCCCGTAATGTCAGCGGGAGATCGACCAACGCACTCTGCATAATTAATAATTAACAATAATTAATAATAGGTAATTAATAATAGATAATTAACTACCGGCACGGTACTCGCATATCTTCAAAACTGACGACACAAACCAAACCTTTGGATGTATACCAAGTTGTGTCGCGATGAGCCCCTCAGTCTGACTGATGACATTGATATTGACTGATTTATTGATGATATTGACTGATGATTTTGAGCAAAACATCATTCTGGATTAATTTCAGAGAAGAGTGTCATTCGATGAAGGGGGCCGAGCTGGATGGAAATGTGCGGTAAAATAACCCAATAAAACAGAAGAAAACAAGAAACACGGAAGGATTCATTTCTTCGAGCTCATTATGGAACAGTTGTGTACCATCCAGTGCCGAAGTTTTTCGAAGTTGTGCGCAAAATGGCACTCGGGGGAAAACAGTTTTATTTTCGTGTCGCGTGTTCATTAATAGTGTTCAACTCTTTCTTCCTGTTTTACAACAGATTCAGGAAACAACTAACCCTTTGTACGGCTTGTATGGCTTTATCTTTGGCATATCAGAATGAATCGTATGGTAATCGAAGCATAGTAATCGTATAATATGATGAAATAGGATCATAATCTCAATTGTTATTGCTTGAATCTTTGACTTTCACTTCCAGATGACGGAGTATAGTCTTAAGTGCACTTTCTGAATCTTAGCCACATTTCGCTCGGATTTCTCATCCTTCACGTACTTTTTTCGGAACTAATTTTCCACCCCGTGACATGTCGGTGACAAATCCGCGTGGACACCAGCACAGCCTGTTGAACAACACCGGCATGTTACGCACAATCTGATGGAAGTCTGGGGAGCCATCTGACGGCAACGCCTCGGATACAAGGTGCGACTGGAGCCGGCGCCCACGTGACTGACAACTGAGACTAGGGCAGCTGTGCTGCTGGAACGCCGGGGCCAGGATAACCGTGTCAGAGGAACGCCCGGATGGTCACGTGACCACGGCCAGGGTGTCCACCACACAGAGCCAGCGGACCCGGGTCACGTCACGTCACGTCCACGCGACAAATGCGAACGAGATAACCGCTGCGGCGACATCGAGATGCGGCAATTAAGGCGACAGCGCTGTCGTCCTAATTACCACATCACGCGATGCAACAGGCGACGTATCTGCGAATCTGCCACGACCTTGGCGAGCACTCCGTTTCAACAAAGAAACACGCCCGACAATGGCGGCTCCGGATGGTTAATTGCACGCGCGGGCCACTATTATAAAAATCGCCGCCCGCGCATCAGGCGACAACTGTAGCGCAACGGCAAAAATACCCGGCCGAAAAATACACAAACACGTCGCGGCCGGCGAGAAAGAGCGGCCCGAAAAATCGCCGCCAGACGCGTGACTTTCGCACCGTCTCACCGGTGTGCGTTCGCATGCCATTGTGGGCGCGAGTTTTTCGCGCCGTCGGGCGACGCATGCCTGCACCCGAAGGTTGCAACCCGGCCCTGGTGAAGTTGCCATGAGCCGGAGCGTGAGAAGCTGGCGAGCTTTCGGCCGCGCGCCAGGACGCCAAAACAGAACGCTTTTCAGCTGCGAGCTCAGGTGTGACGAGCAAAAACTGTGCATCAGTCTGTGACAAGCCATGTGAGCTAGGCAGGTTGAAAGTGTGAGGTGTGATCGTTGTGTGAACCACAGCGAGTTTCAGTCGGTAGTCCTCAAGTGCACTATACATGTGACACGTCCATGCTCTCAGTTGACAGGACTGTGATCCAACTTTTATATGGATCATATTTTTGGATATACGAACGGATAGTAACGGTCGTCAGTCGGGGTAGGCGTGGGAGGAAAAATCCGGCCCTCACCGCATATATTTTTCCGTGACAGCGAAAAAAACGGTGCTTGATGGCGCACTCAAACCTGGTGCACATTTTCATGTCTATCACTTTCGCTGACTGAAAAACCCTTGGTTCGGGTCATTAAACGTTAATGACCTGTGGCCGGTGTACCCTGATAGTGCAGCATATTTTCATACCCATCACAGTGCGAGCACGGGGGTATTTGACCTCCACTAACTCTTATTCTAAGCATGATGCAACGATGCAGCAAACAGCATGTTGTAGCTTCAATTTGAACTTTCATAGTTAGACGAAATAATTGTCCTTATCTCTTTTAGTTGATACTGGAGTTCAAGTTAAACAGTTCAATGCTGGAGTGCAGTAGGGTCGGGACTCAGCAGTGCTAAATGCAAAGCTGTCTAACTAAAAACGCATTGAAGTGCCCAGTGCAGGGTAAGACTTCCTCACCACCCAAACAGTTGTTAGAGTTTCCTGCCACTATGAACAGGGTCAGACATACCAAACACCCGAGAGGTTCAGACTGTTCTACAACCCGAGAGGTTCAGACTTCACTACCGCCCGAGGGTGTCCGACTTCCCCACCTCTCAAGAAAGAGGGTCCTACTTCACTGCCATCCGAGAGATGGTCAGACTTCACCGTTCTCCGAGAAGATTAGACTCAGCTACCGTTCGAAAGCGTGTCGGACTGTCCTACCGCCAGAGGGACAGACTTCCATACCACCAGACAGAGGTCCGCCCTACCGCCCGAGAGTGGGTCTGATCTTCCAACCATCCCAGAGAGGGTCAGACTTCCGTACCGCCCGAGAGATGGTCCGATTGCTCCATCGCCCGAGGAAGGGTCAGGTCAGATTGTCCTACCACCAGAGATGATTACACTTCCCTGCCGCCCGAGAGTGGGTCAGACATTTCTACCACCTGAGAGAGGGTCAGACTTCGCTACTACCCGAGAGAGGATCAGATCATGTGACATGTCATCCACACAGTATCCGGTGACCTGATCAGCTCATATGTAGTTTGATTTCATGCCCCGTTCTAATCATTTTCCTCGCCACACTATGTTCCCATATTCATAGGTGCCAACTGTGTCAAACTAATTGAACATTCGAACTACAGAAACGAGCTGATCAATAGGCGAGTACATATGGGCAAATCGCAGGTTAGTCTTAGTCTAAGTTAGTCCAGGGCTAGCTTAATTTAGTTTATTTGAAAATCTCTGACAATCAAGATCGCTGATATATACTGCATCACTGGACATACTCATTATCATTGCCAGACACGTGCTTAACTGATCGCCGCTTGCACACGAGCATTAAGAAATCAACAAGCCCGAGCGTTCCTGACGCTTGTGTATTCACTTGCGATTAATAGGATTTACTTTTTATATTCTAGTTGTATTTTGCTGTATTAATCCGTATGTATGGCTCGCGGAAATTTGCCGAACAGCTGACGATCTGTTCGTATGGGCGTGCACGATGGAAAAGAAGGTAAATAAAACAGAAACGATGTTACTGTAACGCAAATTTCGCAAGAACATCATGTAATGCTGAACTCTTAGTGCTTCCAGTGTACTCATTTGGAAATAGTATAGTAAGACGGAGCGATATGCGGAGATGGAAGTAGCCCGAGGGGAAAAGTGACACTTGAACCGTACCCAAACCATTCGCGGCACCCTTTGAACTCGAGTAGTGTGGATTGTGCTGATCCAGTTTGAACTATGCTGCGTGAATCATTAGCTGGCCAGACGTATGCATAACAAAATGAGCGCAAGGATGACAAATTAAAAGTCCTTTCGTTCCAACTTCTTGAGGGAAACAAAACGAATTTCAGGTACTCCACTAGCCATGTTGCTGTTAACCCGCGCCGTCTTTCCGGTCAAATCCTCACACCCCGTCTCGGGGGGGGGGGGGGGCGGTTGAAGACCCCCCTCTAAAATCCAAACTAAGCATCGCACGAAAACGAAGGAGGTGTCATCGGAAAGCGCTCGACGAGTTGGGTCCGGGTCCACCCTCCAAAACAATTCCCCCCAAAAGTGACGTCACCATGGGGGTTAGATTTTCACGACTTTTCACGACTTACATTATGTTTTTGGCTCTGGGAGTTCATCTTGGGGATATTTTAAGAAAAAAATGGAATCCGGAAAGGACAGCGAAATCGACCAGGGCCATACAATTTTCTTTGGCCCCCAAAAATACAATTTTATTTTTTTGAAATTTCAAAATTTTAAATTCTCAAGTTTACTTTAATTTTCCTTTTCCAATGGGTAGAGCGGACCGAGAAACGTTGTTGAAATTCAACTTGCCCTAATAAAAATGCTTACTTTAGCCGGAATCTTCTATTTGAACTGCAATAGGCAACTATGCAAATTTTATGAGTAGTCAAAAACTGAAGAAAAAAAAATGAAAAAATTCCTCTCGTACGTCTTGTTCCATCCCTAAAGATAAGCAAAAGCTGAAAGTTTCATTACAATATCTGTATCCGTTAAAGCGTGACGACTGGTTGAACTTTTTTGGAGGTGACCTCACTTGACCTTGATTAACTCATTGACCCTAGATGACCTGACTTCAAAATTTTGAAACAGTATGCCAAATTGATGTGGGAAAGTGTATGCCAAATTTTGGCGCGCTACTGGGCGGCCGTTTGTTCACCATCCGTGAAAAAACCTAAGGGGGGCGGTTGAAGACCCCCCGAGACAGGATGGGTTAACCTGCGATCCAAAAGCAAACGTGTGTTCCAAAGTGACACCCAGACGCCATATAGTGTGCATGTGCTGCAGAACAGTGCTTTCAGCGGCACAGGTGAAGCGATTCGCTATTGGCTGCTTATAAAAGTCGTCTGAAAATATTTCCGCTTTGAGGAGCGCAACGACTTACCTTTTATGTAATTTGATTTGCCTTCCAAATTTGAAGCTATTGTTGTCGCTGGTGACATGCTTGGAATGGGAACTGCATGAGCTTGGTGTGTAATTTTCCACTGAACACTCATAGAACAACTATATTTGATGACAGTCTGCATGATGACATGACACGTGGCACGACCTCAGCAAATATCGAAGACCTGTTTTTGTGACTTCCCAGCATTGGCACGTGCACGTGTTTTGACTGCCGACCATCCCCGAAATGTCAAATGTATCACTGTCAAAATGTATCACTGAGGTCACCACGCGACTGAAGATGCGTGGCATTGACCACCCTCGTGCTGGAAACATAGCTACAACCGACCAGAACGTAGGCGTCGCCGGGCTCGTCCATCTCAGCGCGCCGTTCATCGCCGGAGTCCCTCCCGCCGTGGCGGCGGCCGCGCGTGCCGAATAAATGCGACCATTTGTAGCACAATGAAAAGTGTCTCGGCGCATTTTAATGCTGCGTTAATTAAGCTAATCCTGCCAGTCAGGAGTCGCTGCGGCTATTCCCGGTGACGTCACTGCAGCTGCGTTGGCAAGCAACCCCTTCGGAATTCTCGCAGACCCAGAACGACAGCACTTGCAGTGCAGCTTGAAATGGCTTTAAAAATGTCGCTTCTGTCATTCACGGAGTGCAAAGGGAAGTCTCCCTCTTTCTCGCGCGCGCACTCTGCCAGTGCTCTATATGTTTCCGTATAGATGGATGCATGCTTCAAAATTTCGCTACCTCTCTTCTTCTTTTCCCTTTATACTCCCATTTCTCTTAACACTCGCTTTCTCTATCTCTCTCACTCTCTCTCTCTCTCTCTCTCTCTCTCTCTCTCTCTCTCTCTCTCTCTCTCTCTCTCTCTCTCTCTCTCTCTCTCTCTCTCTCTCTCTCTCTTTCTCTCTCTCTCGCCCTCCCTGTGTCTGTGTGTCTGTGTCTATTTTAAATAGCTTACATCCAGGAAGTACTCAAACTGTATTCCTCATTCGCTATTGTGTGGTTATATCGGCGCTTGGCCTGTGACAGGTGTAGTGGGTGTAGCTGGCGGCTGTACAGTCTACCCTCAGCTGTACACCACTACAGAAAAGGACACACAGATGAAAGTTTTGGAAGGGGCGAGGGAGGACAGGAGAGAAGAGACAAAGGTTGCAGGTTTGGCGTCAGAGAGCTGAAGATCGAAAGTTAAGAATGGGCTTTTACAATCGCACACATGGTGCAAATATCTTAGCCAAATACATGGTAAGTTCATGAGGTATGCACACATTTCGACCAAAACGATGAACAAGATTCCATTGCAGGAACAAGTCGCAGAGAAAAAACAAACAGGAGAGCTGGAACATCTAAGGGATACAATGCGCTCCACTTACCTGGATTAAATTTCCGCTAACGTATTGTTTCCCCCTTGTACAAACATGAAAATGTGAATAATACCTTCGGATTTTAATTCAATGCAGTAGAGTTCATACCGGCAGATGTAGAAAGCAAACTTCTTCGTAAATTAAATAGAAGGAAGGGTTGAAATGGAAACGCATTGCAACAGTGTCACCGGTAGGAGATGCACGCTAAGGAGGAGCAAGCATGTTTGGACTCCAATAAATAGTTATAAGCGTACGTCATAGGTGGACACAAATGAATTACCCCAATTATCTATATATCTAGCTCACAACATGGGATTAAATCCACTGCACGTTCTTGATATAGCATTTCTCCCTGATACCTCCTGAGTATATTTTGCCGGAGCCGACGTGACGGGAGCCGGCGTGACGGGAGCCGGCGTGACTGCTGGCGTGACTGCTGGCGTGACAGGAGCTGGCGTGACTGCTGGCGTGACTGCTGGCGTGACGGGAGCTGGCGTGACTGCTGGCGTGACGGGAGCTGGCGTGACTGCTGGCGTGACGGGAGCTGGCGTGACTGCTGGCGTGACGGAGCTGGCGTGACTGCTGGCGTGACGGGAGCTGGCGTGACGGACGGTGCTGCTGTGACGGGAGCTGGCGTGACTGCTGGCGTGACGCTGGCGTGACTGCTGGCGTGACGGGAGCTGGCGTGACTGCTGGCGTGACGGAGCTGGCGTGACTGCTGGCGTGACGGGAGCTGGCGTGACTGCTGGCGTGACGGCTGGCGTGACTGCTGGCGTGACGGGAGCTGGCGGACTGCTGGCGTACGGGAGCTGGCGTGACTGCTGGCGTGACGGGAGCTGGCGTGACTGCTGGCGTGACGGGAGCTGGCGTGACTGCTGGCGTGACAGGAGCTGGCGTGACTGCTGGCGTGACGGGAGCTGGCGTGACTGCTGGCGTGACGGGAGCTGGCGTGACTGCTGGCGTGACGGGAGCTGGCGTGACTGCTGGCGTGACAGGAGCTGGCGTGACTGCTGGCGTGACGGGAGCCGGCCGTCACGTCGCGAGCGGCCTGTCGCCGCCGCCGGACCGCTCCGAGACCGGACCGCACCGTCATCCGGCGCGGGCGCGTCACTTCATCTTCCTCGGCGACGGCTTTTTGTCGGCGGGCCCCCTTTGTCGCCGAGCGGCCACCCTCTCATACACCTCTCACCCTGAGCGGCTCGCCCTTCAGACGCGGAATCCGTCGCCTTCATGACCCCCGTCATAAATCATAGAGAAATGTGAGTGTGTGTCTGTGTGTTTGTGTGCGAGCGGACATCTGGCGCGGCACGGCCGTTGTGGCGGCCGCCGGCCGGGCAGCTTTTTTTTGTGCAGGTCGAGAGGTGGCGTTGACAATTCTCACCAGCAGTGCTGGCAGGCCGGTGCGACCCTGGCTGGCCACTGGTGACGTGCCCTGGTGACCACCGATGACCTACCCTGGTGACCACACAATGACGTGCCATAGTGGCCGCTGGATGACCTGCCCTGGTGGTCACCGCTAACGTGTCATAGTGGACGCTAGATGACGTAAAGACATAACAGATTATTGCAATTATGAGCCACAAGGGCCATTCTTGGCTGCACTCTGGACATTCAACCAGTTGCCCCCACCAAATCCGTTGATCAGCCATCCCTGGAATACTGAAAAGCAAGCCCTCTATTCTTATAATTATTGTCTATTTTCTTTTTAAAGATGTTCAATGTGCTGCTACTGACAATGGTTTCTGGAAGCTGGTTTCAGTGTTCTACTATCCTGTTTGTGAAGAAAAACTGTCTTAACCTTGTTCTGCTGTGGTTAACTTTAATTTTGAATTGATGACCTATAATTGCATCTTTTCTGTTAAATTTAAACATTTACCCAATATATCCATTATTCAGGCCATGGGCAAATTTAAAGACCTCGATGAGATCTCCTCTCAGCCTTTTATATCGAAGTAAAAGCATATTCAACTTCTTCAATCTTTCCTCCTATGCCAGGTTGCTTATACCATTAACCATTTTTGTAGCCCTCTTTTGTACTCTCTCTAAAAGCCAACAATATGTTTCATAGCTAGGAGACCAAGCTTGGATGCAGTATTCCAAATGTCACCTGACATATGCACAGTAAAGCTTCCTGATGACCTCCTCACTTCTGTATGATACATTCCTTTTTATTTCCCCAAGCATTTTCAGTGCCTTCTTCCTAGCTTCCTTGGTCTATTCTGATGCCCCTAATTTTGTGTTTAGAATAACACCAAAATCATTCTCCTCTTGAGTCACTGATCAATCTGTTTCCTTCCAGATAACTAATTATTATATCCTTGATAATTGATTCGAGTACCTTGCAGACTAGGGATGTGAGACTTAATGGCCTATGGTTTTCAACTTTCCCTCTTTCTCCTTTCTTGAAAATGTGAACAACATTTGCTCTTGTCAAATCTGTTGGAATTCCATATTGTGAAACTGATCTACAAAATATGATCCTAAGTGGAAATCTCAGGTCCTTTTCGGCTTCCTGCAATACCCTAGCATAAATTTAATCAGGTCATGTTGCCTTATTTGGCTTCATTTTCTTGATATGATTGAAAACAACATCACTATCAATGAAATCAACATCGCTTATCCGATCACATCTCACTGAAATATGGTGTACGGTTGGTAGATTAATGACGTGCTCTGGCGGTCACCGATAACGTGCCATAATGACCGCTAGATGACCTGGCCTGGTGGTCACCGATAACGTGCCATAGTGGCTGCTAGATGACCTGCCCTGGTGGCCACCTATAACGTGCCATAGTGGCCGCTAGATGACGTTCCCTGGTGGCCACCTATAAAGTGCCATAGTAGCCGCTAGATGACCTGCCTGGTGGCCACCTATAACATGCCATAGTGACCGCTAGATGACCTGCCCTGGTGGCCACCTACAACGTGCCATAGTGACCGCTAGATGTCGTGCCCTGGTGTCCAGCCTTTGATCGTCACTGTGCCGGGATGCGAGCATTGATGGCCGCCATCCGGTGTTCAGGCAGGGATGTGAGCCATGATGGCACCATGCGACAGCCAGCACCAGCTGACTGGTCAGGGATGCGAATTGCAGCAAGGATGTTTGCCGACAGCATGCACCATCAATAGACGAAGAGAGACGCGACATTTGAACACCATGGCCACTGATGTTCACCATGGTGGGGGAAAGGGCCTGGTGGTGGGCGTTTCAGACTAAATCTCTCCATGAGGTCACCATGGTGAACATGGTGACCTGATGAAGCGATTTAACCTGAAACGCTCACCACCAGGCCTTTTCCCCCAGCTGACGGTGAATGGACAGCACATCACTGACCCACAACAAGTCGTAGACCACTTTAAACTACACTACGCCAGCGTATCCGGCAACAGCAACTATGACACCACTATAGTAAGCGTCCTAGACGCCCTTGCCTCCAAAGCAAATTTTAGCTCTGACAATAGAGAAATCTACAATCAATCATTCACTATGCACGAATTAGAACTCGCCCTCAGCAAGTGTGGAAACACGTCGGTTGGGCCGGACGACATTCATAACCAGTTTCTTAAGCGTCTTAGCAAAAACTCCCTAACGTATCTACTAACGGCCATAAATGAACTGTATCAAACCGACACGTCTCCCGCATCCTGGCGGGAGAGCGTAGTCATACCATTACAAAAGCCGCACAAAGATCACTCCACCCCAAAAGGCTATAGACCCATCTCACTTACTAGCTGTGCTAGCAAGCTGGTCGAACGCATGGTCAACACACGATTGAGGCAATTTCTGGAACACAACGACCTGCTCGACGAATTTCAATGCGGCTTCCAACGTCAAAAATCAACTACAGACAATCTCATTAGGTTAGTGCATGACATCAAAAGTGGTCTATACATCAAACGCACAACAATAGCTGCCTACCTAGACATCACTGCCGCCTTCGACCGAGTACACAAGTCAGCGCTGACACACAAACTCCATAAGATAGGCCTACGCGGACACATGGCACACTTCATTCTCAACTTCCTCAGAGATAGGACTCTTAGGGTCCGGTGCAGCAATCTCACATCAAACACCACAACTCAGGAGCAGGGCCTGGCTCAGGGGAGCGTGCTTTCACCGAGCCTCTTCATCATCATGATCAACGATGTACTTGCCGACCACGGGGACACTTCACTTCAATACTCACTTTTCGCGGACGACATAGCAATCTGGACAACATCACAATGCTTCCTTAAAGCTGAAAAAAAACATTCAGGCAGGACTAAACCACATTGCAAAGTGGTGCAAAACTTGGGGCTTCACCCTGTCCGCAGAAACATCGGCCACTGTCACATACAGTCGTCTCCGTCCCACACCGAAAACGTTACTTAAAATCGATGGCAAAGCCATCGAACAGGTGAAAAGTTTCAAATTCCTAGGGGTGCATTTAGACGAAAAACTCAGTTTCAACACCCATATCACCGACATCACGAAGCGAAGCGCGCCAACATAATACGTGCACTTGCAGGCACAGACTGGGGCGGAGACAGGAAAACACTTCTGCGCCTGTACAAATAAATCACACGACCCATCATAGAATACAACAGCATCATTTTTTTTCCACAATTTCAGAAGTAAAAAATTAGAGTAAAAAATTAGAAGTCATCCAAAACAGCTGCATCAGAGCAGCCACAGGCGCCCTTAGCGCTACACCGATAGCTAGTCTTCTAGTAGACTCAAACACACCATCACTCCACCACAGGAGGACACAACACCTGTGGCGTTACCACATCAAAATAAAATCCATTCAAAATCATCCGGCACAGCGCTACTGGCAGATACGACAAGAGCCGATTTGCGCGCAAACTTCCACCTTATAGCATTCAAATTGACACGGCTCTCTCAGATCTTAACCTCACAATGCCATCCACTGCAGCTCGACCGCCCATTAGGCCCTTCTGGACTTTCAGTCAACCAAAGGTCGAGTACTTGCTCTCAGAGAAGAAAGCCACTATGACATCGGCGGAGATTCTAGGCCTCTTTCACAAGTTCGCCGATGACAACAATCACAAATGACTCATATTCACGGATGGGTCGAAACACGAGGCTAAGGTAGGCATCTGCATCACTGGACCAGGTCTCAGACTTTCCAAACGTCAACCGGATAACTTCTCCATCTACTCGGCTGAAGCAATGGCCATTCTGGCCGCTATTTTCATTCTCATTAAGCGAAAAGTCAGAAACGTAGTGATTTGCTCAGACTTCAAATCCGTCCTACAGTCAATTAGCAACACCCACGACTGTCCTCATCACACCACTGATCGAATCCAACAAATCGTAGCCCATAACGTAAACATGAACTTTTCATTCCTCTGGATTCCGGGCCACGCCAACATCCCAGGTAACGAAGAAGCAGACCGGCCCGCAAAGCAAGCCCTAGCATCGAACACCTACCCCAGCGTGGAATATTCGGAAGACGATTGCAAAGCACTCCTACAACATCGCATTCGCCAACACCAACAGAACACATGGACACAACACAACTCAACACAACACAAATCCAACCACGCCCACGCAATAAAACCAACCATAGGCACATGGAACACATCAAATCAGTCTCGCCGACAGAAAGAGGTCATCCTCACTAGACTTAGAACCGGTTGCACAAAACTAACACAGCCTCGATTAGAGGATGACCAACACACAACACCTCACTGCGACACCTGCAACACCACGTTAAGCATAGGCCACATCCTGCTAGACTGCAGTAGCTTTAGCTCTCAGAGACAACCACTTAAGGCCTTCTGCCAGAGAGAGGGCATCACCCTATCGCTTCCATCGCTTCTCGGTGACAAACACCCAGAACTCATTCAATTGCTATTTGAATATCTGTATGCCACAGAACTAGCAGGAGCTCTCTAGGCACCACCAACGTTCACATCAACTTGCAATACATGACCGCGAAACACTCGTAGGAAACACGTAAATAGCCATCCCCGCATGGCGTCGGACGTACATGAGCCGATTTGCTTCCCAGTTAGGAATAATTGGCTACCTAGCGGTGCCGTCGGAGGTAGATGAGTCGACTTGCTTTAGGAAAACAACGAAACTTTTTTTAAAAATAGCTTAACGTAAAACCACTACCCAGAGGAGCCGTCGGACGTAGATGAGCCGATTTGCCTTCCGACACCTAACGTAAATGGCTACCCAGAGGAATAGCGGACGTAGAGGAGCCAAATTATGAAACACCGTACTAACCCAACTGACAACCCTGCATGGCATGCATAAACTAATCAACTACTAACAACTAACACGCGGCAGCCGGCGTGAGAGGCGGTGTGGACAATTGCCTCCTTGTCCGCACGGTAAAAATCCCTCGGTGCTCTTCGATAGGAGTAGGCTAAAGCCGGCACCCTGGCAAAATCAACTAGACACTCAAAACACCCCAGCCCCACCCAAACCACAAATTATTATGTGGAGGAGTAAAGTAAAATTAAAACCAGTTAGACATCAGGGAGACGTCCCCAACCCAGCCCCCGCCTTCAGCACCCAAAAAAACTTGGCACAAAGTATAACGCAAAATTTCCTTAACGTAAATGTCCACTTGCCTGTACCTTGATCGTAACACTTGCTTTCATAGATAGATATGTGACGTGTTCCTTTAAAGGCGGCGCAAATGACCTTTATGGTCCGGCACGCCTAAAAAACACTCTCCCCCTCACCATGGTGTTAGCAATGTCGTCAGCGCAGGCACGACATGCTCCGTTGCTGCTGAGGTTGGGCTTTAGCTTTGCAATTTACCATTAGGCTAATAGGCATCTCATAGAACAAATAGGTCTAAAAAACAAAATGCCGATATCTGTTTCTCGTTGCGAATTCCCCACTACTCATGGAGTAGTCGTGCCCGTATTGGCTTACAATGAAGTCTACACACGATTGTCTCTCACGATTAGTGCCGTTTTAATTCACTTTCTATCACGACATGAGTGAATTGAAACGACATACAAGTGTTGTGTGTGTGAAAGGGCAACTATTATTTGCAGACCGGCACGTTCTGACAGACACTCTTAGCCTAAAATGAGAAGCCCCGGCTTGCGAGTCGAGATTGGATACGACAGCGAGTCTCCCGGCGAATCGTGCAACTTGAAGCGAGGCTCCAGGCCAGTCGCGACTCTATACGACAGCGAGTCTCCCGACCAGTCGCGACTCGATACGACAGCGAGTCTCCCGACCAGTCGCGACTCGATACGACAGCCAAGTCGCTCCTACGAGCAGTCCCCGACTCGATACGACAGCGAGTCTCCCGACCAGTCGCGACTCGATACGACAGCGAGTCTCCCGACCAGTCGCGACTCGATACGACAGCGAGTCTCCCGACCAGTCGCGACTCGATACGACAGCGAGTCTCCCGACCAGTCGCGACTCGATACGACAGCGAGTCTCCCGACCAGTCGCGACTCGATACGACAGAGTCTCCCGACAGTCGCGACTCGCTACGACAGCGAGTCTCCCGACCAGTCGCGACTCGATACGACAGCGAGTCTCCCGACCAGTCGCGACTCGATACGACAGCGAGTCTCCCGACCAGTCGCGACTCGATACGACAGCGAGTCTCCCGCCAGCGACTCGATCGACAGTCGCGACTCGATACGACAGCGAGTCTCCCGACCAGTCGCGACTCGATACGACAGCGAGTCTCCCGAGCAGTCGCGACTCGATACGACAGCGAGTCTCCCGACCATCCGACCGACGAGCTCCCGAGCAGTCGCGACTCGATACGACAGCGAGTCTCCCGACCAGTCGCGACTCGATACGACAGCGAGTCTCCCGACCAGTCGCGACTCGATACGACAGCGAGTCTCCCGACCAGTCGCGACTCGATACGACAGCGAGTCTCCCGAGCAGTCGCGACTCGATACGACAGCGAGTCTCCCGAGCAGTCGCGACTCGATACGACAGCGAGTCTCCCGACCAGTCGCGACTGAACAACGCGTCGATCGGCTAATCACGCCGGCATCCGATCGGACGGCGCGGTTGCCATGGCAACAACACGACATGGCCGGCGCCGTGCCAGCTGGTAACTGACTGATCGGCCCGACGGCCACCGTCCGGGCAGCCTTCCACCTAAAAAGCTCACCGTCACCACCCGTCGAGCCGTGCCCCCGGGGGAGGGGAGCTGGTCGCAGCACCATCCCCCACTGCCTACCCCGGGGGAGGCTGGGGCGCCTGGCCGGCGGCTCCAAACCAGCGGATTAGGGGAGAGTGCGGAATTCAACCGGTTGCCGCAATTCCCCAGGGAAGGGTCAGAACGCCGCCTGTCGATCATTGCACAGCAGCTCGCTGTAGAGCCGTCATTGTCTGGGGACTCCAGGCGCCTACTACTGAGTGGCGGCCGGCCCTCATCCCTGCCCAGCCCCGCACACCCCGGACCAACTGGAATCATTCAGAGAATGATCGGAAGCCATATGTCGTGCAACATCACGACATATAAGGTATTTTTGCTGGAGATAAAGTTCGAGATAGCGGACAAATGCCTGAACTGGACACGTTTCCCGATGGCAATGGTAGTGGCACGGGGCATGGCAACGCAGGGTGGACACGAGCTGTGAAAATGACGAATTTGAGTCAAGTGTGCAGTATGGGGAGGAATTTGTATCCCCGGTCGCGATGAGCGGGCCCCTAGCGAGTGTCGATAGCAGTGACCGCTGCCGCAGTCGGCGACCGTCTGTTGGCGCCGTGAATTCGTGACAATTCAGGGGTCATGGACTCGGCGGTTCTTCGATATGCTGGCTTCACATTTGGTGCAGATATACGAGGCTTTGTGCACATGCATTCATGGCAGTGACACATGGCACATATATTCCGAGATGTCGAAAAATCGAATAACCGTTATAATTATTACTGAGTATGAAACGGTTTCGTCTTAGATATATTTTATGTGTCGACTTATATCACAATTCGGAGATGAATGGAACATAGAGTTGCTGTAGAGCTATAACTTGAAAAGATAATGATATATTATCTGCAAAAAATAATGTTGCAAATTGCATGCAACTGCCTATAAATACCGTCCTGTAAAGCCGACCAATGGAGATCGTGACATTTGTAGAATGTGGTAGAAAAGTGTGCATAATTTGTGCAAGGAAAGGTACTAAAAATATTAGCTCCATATCATGATCGATATGGAAAATATTACCAAAATCACTCAGGGGTGAGGTAAAGGACAACCCCGACACTAAATGAAAGGGATGAAAGATGAGCTATCTAAACCCTGTATCTCACTTAGTTTAATTTCTCTTCTTTAATTCACAGCCAGCGATTCCTAATGCAGGACAATAATATGCCAAAACCCATAGGAAAACAAAAAATTGTAATTGTGATGCAACAATATGGAAATGGATTCCAGATTCCATGAGATTGCGATTCATTTTAAAACTGAGGTTTAATTACATTCTGAATCATCAAATGACCTGTATTATGCATATTTTTGATGAGCAGTCAAAGGAGCATCTTGGCATGTTGTCAACGGCATGCCTCGACATGTGTAAACTGAGGGAATGACACGGATCTGAATATGCCCATAGGTTTCCTGCGAGTCGCATGAGCCATGCATTATTAACCTCGCGTCCCTCTTAATTTTGGCTTATAATTTCATTTAGTTGTTGCGCTTCCCCATCTAGTGATGGTCAGCATATGGAGTATGCTAAGAGACATAAAAAACTGGTGGGTCACCGGTGCTTTTGCACCTTAGACTATGGGCTGTCGATGTAGGTACAAACATTCGCAGGCTCTTCAGACTGGTGAATGCCTTGATACATTTTTCAGACCTCCAATGCTTTTAAGTTTGGACTTCTGTACAATATAGGTAGGTAGGCACATATATTTGTCAAAGTCCCTCAAAAGCTGGATAAACCACAAATGTTGTTATGTTTTCGTTTCTGTGAAATGTGGGCAGGCAGGTATGCGCCCAAGTTTGGCCAAATAGCCCACCATTTCGCCAGTTACATCATGGATATTTCCCTATTGACCGGATCCATCATTGCAATCAGTGTTCGTTGTTGTTCAAGGCTTTGCAATGTCAAGAAAAGTAATTTTAAGCAAGATTTCCCTCATATAATGCAACAATGTGACAATGAGATACAGGTTTGTGAGATCAAGTTCTGAGCAGAAGTTGCGCAGCAATTTGGAATGTCCGAACTTGGATTATGCTTGTTGTGTACAAGCCATGAAATGTGATGTGCAGTTAGGCTTAACGTTTGAGATGATTATGCTCAAAATTACCATAATTAACTTCTTATTATCTGTTCTGTTCTGACATTTTACTGTAGGCTTGCAAAATATCGGTCAAAAGCCCGGTATATATTTCAAAAGCTTGGTCAAAATTTCCACCGGGCTTGAACAGGTTTCTTGAGCGGGCTTCTCCTCTTTCCATTTGCCATCTCTAGTCTATGCACAAGTTCTGCTTTACATAGACCTTAGTCATACGAAACTACTGCATCAAGCATTCTGATTAAATATCTCAGCATCATACCTTGTTTACACCGACACCAGGTCAGAAAGTACACACATCGAGCTGGGCCGTTCATTTGTCTTCCAATGCAGCATAAAACTGATTGTATTTGTTTATCGACTTCACCTCGTTAGTGGTATTCGTAGTAATTATAAAGAAGCCTTCTCTGAATGCATTGGAATACGTTTGAGGAGCCGAAAATGCATACATCCTGAATTGTGCTGACAATATCAGCGTTTTGCATTATTTGTTCACACGTGCTGCTGTTAGGCAGATCTCAGTTCCAAATAAACACATACAGCTGACGCAAGCTACTGCGTCTGTCGACCAATTCCGGTAGCAGTTTAACCTCACCGAGTCCAGGCGACGTTTATGTCCGACAAGGACGCCTCAACAATATCAAGCCAATTGGGGCCGACTTGGACGAGCGATCGGAATCGAGGGTCAGCGCCTCTAACAGGCGGCGAACGCGCTCCACCAATCACCGGCCGGCGTGGCGACCCGATCGCGGCGGGGCCATTTTACGACCGGACGCGGCGACCGGGTCACGGGGGTCGCCGCCGGGGGCGCCGGGTCACAATAAATACTTGGCGTACACAGGATCCATGACAATTTATTATGCAAAGCAGATCGTCAGTCGGCCGGGCACCGGTCGCCGGCCGCTCTCAGCGGGCCGGGCCAGACCGCTGCGGGAATAAATATCGAGTGTGTGTCTCGGTAAAAACGCCGGCCGCCGGCGACATCCATCACGCGTCGACGGCGACACTTGTGGGCCCGGCCAGGCGGTCACAGCCGGCACAGGTCACAGCCGACACAGGTCACAGCCGACACAGGTCACAGCCGACACAGGTCACAGCCGACACAGGTCACAGCCGACACAGGTCACAGCCGACACAGGTCACAGCCGACACAGGTCACAGCCGACACAGGTCACAGCCGACACAGGTCACAGCCGACACAGGTCACAGCCGACACAGGTCACAGCCGACACAGGTCACAGCCGACACAGGTCACAGCCGACACAGGTCAGGCGGTCACAGCCGACACAGGTCACAGCCGACACAGGTCACAGCACAGGCACAGCCGACACAGGTCACAGCCGACACAGGTCACAGCCGACACAGGTCACAGCCGACACAGGTCACAGCCGACACAGGTCACAGCCGACACAGGTCACAGCCGACACAGGTCACAGCCGACACAGGTCACAGCCGACACAGGTCACAGCCGACACAGGTCAAAGGTCACAGCCGACACAGGTCACAGCGGTCACAGCCGACACAGGTCACAGCCGACACAGGTCACAGCCGACACAGGTCACAACAGGTCACAGCCGACACAGGTCACAGCCGACACAGGTCACAGCCGACACAGGTCACAGCCGACACAGGTCACAGCCGACACAGGTCACAGCCGACACAGGTCACAGCCGACACAGGTCACAGCCGACACAGGTCACAGCCGACACAGGTCACAGCCGACACAGGTCACAGCCGACACAGGTCACAGCCGACACAGGTCACAGCCGACACAGGTCACAGCCGACACAGGTCACAGCCGACACAGGTCACAGCCGACACAGGTCACAGCCGACACAGGTCACAGCCGACACAGGTCACAGCCGACACAGGTCACAGCCGACACAGGTCACAGCCGACACAGGTCACAGCCGACACAGGTCACAGCCGACACAGGTCACAGCCGACACAGGTCACAGCCGACACAGGTCACAGCCGACACAGGTCAGGCGGTCACAGCCGACACAGGTCACAGCCGACACAGGTCACAGCCGACACAGGTCAGGCGGTCACAGCCGACACAGGTCACAGCCGACACAGGTCACAGCCGACACAGGTCACAGCCGACACAGGTCACAGCCGACACAGGTCACAGCCGACACAGGTCACAGCCGACACAGGTCACAGCCGACACAGGTCACAGCCGACACAGGTCAGGCGGTCACAGTCGACACAGGTCACAGCCGAACAGGTCAAGCCGACACAGGTAGTAGGAGGAAAGGTCAAGCCGACACAGGTCAAGCCGACACAGGTCAGCTAAGCCGACAGGGTCAAGCGACACAGGTCAAGCCGAACAGGTCAAGCCGACACAGGTCACAGCCGACACAGAGCGGTCACAGCCGACACAGGTCACAGCCGACACAGGTCACAGCCGACACAGGTCAGGTAAGCGGTGAGGTCAAGCCGACACAGGTCAAGCCGACACAGGTCACAGCCACACAGGTCACAGCCGACACAGGTCACAGCCGACACAGGTCACAGCCGACACAGGTCACAGCCGACACAGGTCAGGCGGTCACAGCCGACACAGGTCACAGCCGACACAGGTCACAGCCGACACAGGTCACAGCCGACACAGGTCACAGCCGACACAGGTCACAGCCGACACAGGTCACAGCCGACACAGGTCACAGCCGACACAGGTCACAGCCGACACAGGTCACAGCCGACACAGGTCACAGCCGACACAGGTCACAGCCGACACAGGTCACAGCCGACACAGGCCAGGCGGTCACAGCCGACACAGGTCACAGCCGACACAGGTCACAGCCGACACAGGTCAGGCGACACAGCCGACACAGGTTAGGCGGCCATCACCTGCAGGGAGATGAACGCCCCCAGCACGGGCCGGTATTGAACAGGTAGACAACACCAGCCGGTTCTGAACAGAAGGAGACAACACCGGCCGGTACTGAATAAAGACACAACACCGGCCGGAACTGAATGACGATACAACACCGGCCGGTACTGAACAGAGAGACAACACCGGCCGGTACTGAATGAAGACACAACACCGGCCAGTACTGAATAAAGACACAAAACCGACGAAAACTACTAAACAAGGAGACAACACCGACCAGCATGGAACTAGGCTGCACAGTGTTGACCAAAATTGTACCAGGATATTACGCCGGCAAATCCAAACAGACAGCAATGCCCACCAGTATTAAACTTTGCAACGCACAAGTGACCAACACTGAGCTGCAAAGACCAGCGCGAACAAACACTGCACTGCGCAACACAGGACTGTACAATACTGGGCTGGTAAGGAAAGCTCCAGTCACTACTGGACTGGAAAGACAACAGAGACCAGTGCTGAACTCAGCGATGGCTTGCAGTCCGAACCAATACCGAGTTTGACAGCCATCGATATCTTGTAGTTGTCAGTTGGCTCTGCTACTCAGGACTTCCCGTGTCTTAACCGTGTCTTTCCGGTCAAATCCTCACACCCCGTCTCGGGGGGAGGGGCGGTTGAAGACCCCATCTAAAATCCAAACTAAGCATCGCACGAAAACGAAAGAGGTGTCATCGGAAAGCACCCGACGAGTAGGGTCCGAGTCCGCCCTCCAAAACAATTTCCCCCAAAAGTGACCTCACCAGGGGGGCTAGTTTTTCACGACTTTTCACGACTTACATTATGTTTTTGACTCTGGGGAGTTCATTTTGGGGATATATGAAGAATATTTTTTTTTCTAGAATGAGAAAAGGACAGCGAAATCGACCAGGGCTATATTTTTTGGGTCCTCCCAAAATAAAAATAAAATATTTTTTGAAATTTCAAAACTTTGAGTTTTCAAGGTTTCTTTAGTTTTCCTTTTCCAATAGGTAGAGCAGACCGAGAAACGTTGTTGGAAGTCAACTTTTCCTAATAAAAAATGCTTACTTTAGCCAGAATCCTCCATCTGAACTGCAATTTGGCAAATACACAAAATGTATATGTAGTCAAAAACGAAAAAAAATCCACTCGTACGTTTTGTTGCATCCGCAAAGATAAGCAAACGCTGAAAGATTCATTAAAATATCTGTACCCCTTAAAGCGTGACGACTGATTGAACTTTTTGGAGGTGACCTCACTTGACCTTGACTAACTCGTTCACCCTAAATGACCTGACTTCAAAGTTTTGAATCAACATGCCAAATTGATATGGAAAAAGGTATGCTAAATTTGGGTGCGCTGCCGCGCGCCGTTCGTCCATTATCCGCGAAAAACCTGAGGGGGCGGTTGAAGACCCCCCCGGAGACGGGACGGGTTAAAATATACATGGATAACATTTGTCTGAAGGAAAACGCATTCCATTTTATGCACATCACCTTGGTATATAATTTGGATGCAGAACAAAAACACTTGAATAAGAACACATTCAGCGTGTTATTTTTTTTTACCGAGGTTCACTATTGAGGTTAACGAACCCCAGCAAAGGTCATGTGCCTGCTGCGCGTCCACTACTGCAGGTCGTTGGTCCAATCGAGAGAAATAACAGCGCCGTCATTTTACAATGTTATTGTTTAATTAAAAACCTGGACCGAATGCTTCCTGGAGTGGCTTTGCGAATCAGGGCCGTATGGTGAGTCAAGGGCACTGCATGAACCATGTCCCCACCACCCGATCACCATCAGAGTCAGACGGATAGTGTCCTCAGTTCAAATAGGTTGCCTGGATAACCTTTTATTATGACAACCTTTCTTATACGCACAAAAGGCTTTTGCGTACATAAATACTTTTAACTTTGACCCTGTTATTACACGGATTTTGTAATAGGAAGAGTTTGTGGGATGAGCCAAAATTTAGCGATTATCTTCGTCACCAAAGCCAAAAAGATCGCTTCATTGTGAATGAACTGTCATGTACTTGCACCTACCTTTACTTGGGTTGGGCCATTTTGGCCCACTGAAGAGTGACCTAGTTCCGGGTCTTGATCGAGTGGATAGCACTATGTTAGGTTCTCAGCACAATAGCAGAGCTGGTATTGTAAACTCGAAGATGACGCACTCTACGAGTGCGTCATCCTTCCTCCTAATGCACGCCAATATACATGTCGCAAAATTACAGTTGCAAAATTTTCAAGAAAAAATACCACATAAAACCTCATTGAAACCAGTTTGCAATCTCACTTTGACCTGTCCCAGATCCTGAATCTAAAGTGGTCGTAGCATTATGGCTTCATAAGACAAGTGCTCACCAACGTTCCGAGCTTACGCCAAATTTTATAGCGGTATCTTAAACGGATCAGGAGATACCTCCGAATACCTCAGGGAGTGGTTCAATCTGGCCTTCCCTTCCCCTCCCCCACACACACTGCGAAGGTTGAGGTGTAGTCACGTTTGATCTGACCCAGATCAGTCAGCTGACATGACCTAGGATGACAATGTCCATGGAATGCATCAAGTTTGTGAGGAAAACATACACGAAGTTTTTTGCCCGCCATACCATTCCTTCACCAGCTAGTTCTTCTAAAACAAATCCAGGGAAAGGGAATGTCAACTGATACTTCCCACCGGGGTGCGGATTCATCACGCAACATTTACCACCTCGGTGTGGGCTCATCGCATTGCATTTACCACCGGGGTTTGGGCTCGTCACATGGAATTTGCCACTGACATACGGGCTCATCACATAGCAATTACAACTGCGGTGCAGGCTCATCACATGTCATTTACCACCGCGGTTCAGGGCTCATCACATATCATATACCACATCGGTGCGAGCTCATCACGTAGCCAGCCAGGCCTACCAACATCTCGCACCTTGAAATCCAACAGCGAACGACTGACGGATTCAGCGGCTGTACGCTTTGTTCCAAAGGACTCAATTCTGACGTCGAGTGCCGTGTAACTCGCTCAGCGCGAGCGGACCCGCCGCTGGCTGCCGCCGCGTCGGCGGCGACGAGGCGGCGGCCGGCGGCACAGGTGACGTCCGGTCGTCGTTCCGTGCGCGCGGGGCGTCGGCAAGTGTCGGCCGGCCGCCCATTCGGGCCACCCTTCAGCCTACAGGTGGCCACTGTCTGGCGGCGCTGTGTGCCCAGGTGTCCGGCGCCGGCGGCGGCCATCGCTCGCCGTCGCGCGTCACGACGCACAGGTGTCGCGCGGCGCCGCGTCGGGCCGCGTCGCCGCCGGCGACGGCCGCCCGCCAGCCGGCCGGGCCAGGCCCGCCGCCGCCGCCGCAACAATTAGCCCAGCGTCATGGCGCGTCGCCGGCCGCGTCGGCGGCCGAGTCGACGCAGGCGGCGCTGTTGTGACCTGCGCCGACGCGCGACATGACGGGCCGACGCGCGTCGGAAGCGGCGGCGGCGGCGGCGGGGCCGGCGCGACGCGCGGCGGTCGCCGATTCCCGCGATTAAACAGGAAATGGCGCCGTGCGGAGCAATCTCGTGTCTCGCGCGCGGTTGTACGCCGCAGCTGTCGGCGGCGGGCAGGATGACGCGCCGCCGGAGGGGGTGCTCACTGCTCGGGGGGGGGGGGTGAGGGTCGGTCTCAGGCAGAGCGGCAGCAGATACAGTCGACAGTGTCGCGACGTTTTGTACGGCGTCACCAGATCTGACCGCGGCTTTCCACGGCGTTCTGCATTGGCGTCGATGGCGATGTTTATTGAAAACCATCCCGACACAATCATGACGTGCGAGATTTACCCTGGGATTTATCCTGCACCAATAGTTTCGGTGACCAACCGGAATCCAACTCCTACTCAACCCCACCCCAAAAAAACGGACACCCAAATGATTACCCAGTGAAATGTATTGAACAGCCTGTTCCGCATGCTCGCACTTATAAAGTGGCTACGTTTTCGTCGTGAAGTCAAATCAGATACCACTGCTCTAATCGGAGCGAGTACACCCGCATGCCTGCGCCAATGCGCCACGCACAGTCGCTCAGCCCTCATGCCATTGCATGCGCCGGCCGCTCCAATCCGCCGTTGTGCGAGGTCAGTCAACTAGCCCAGCCCTGCCTGAGGTCACTGGATGAGGACCGGAGTGCGGCGGTAGCTGTCGCCTCAGCCGCCCGTCGTGTCACGTGACACCTGCTCGTCCTCGTTCTACCGCATCCGTCCGGTTACGCTTGTCACGCCGGTCGATTTGCCTCGAGAGGGAGAGACGCGATCATCTATCAATATGGCGGCGCACTACTGGTCGGATGGCGACAAATTTGTACCCCGCCACGCGCGGAACTGTGGGCGCGCCGTTTCGTTACGCGTCTGGATGGCTGCGTGCGTGTGTGCTCTGGCCACTCCAGCCAGATCGTGTTTATCGTAAACACGCAAACACGTAAACACGGTGCACACGTCGGCTGCATTGCTGAGGCGGAATATGGAAATCGGTCGAGACTGCCGCAGCGTAGAGCAGGAAGTCCGGGGTCACGGGCGATACCAATGTCCACCGGCCTCTCTGGACACGCGGGCAATTAAAGTTGATGTCCTATGCTAATCCACCGGCAAAGTGGTGATTGTTTTTTCATCGAATTTGACTTGCTAATAATCGGAACCTAATTATAATAAAAGACCGATCGGCTGACCCAAGGTTAATATAGATTACGGCAAGCGGTGGACAAAAAGCCCTAATGACCATTTGATTCTTTTCACCTTGCCAGTGGTGTGGCTTTTTATTGGCAATTTTTTCTGGGCTCACCAGCCGCATGCTGCCACGCTTACTTTCCAGGACTAAACAAAGACTGGCCGCGGCCGCCGGGTGGCTGACTTAGACCGCAGACTCATTCATCAAACGTTCGGGTATCGATAGGCACGTGTGGCGGGGTTTTGCGACGTTTTTTGGCGGATGACGACCGCAGGCGGCTTTGAAAGGTCACCACCAGGGTGCGGGTGTTGGGTCCATACCGCGAGTGTATCTCGCGATCCGGCCTGGCTTCTGGTTTTCACTCAGCTTCCCAGAAAGAACGGCATGCGACAGCGACTTACGGACGCGCATCCAAAGCCACAAAATATGCATCTCCAAAAGTAACATGCATTGACAGCATTCCAGACTTGCTTCATGCACACATTAACGTCTGATAATGTTTAGTAGTATCTAGTAATACCTAATAATGCCAAATAATGACATTCCATGTCAAAGCATAGAGCTTCACGGAACATCTGAACATAAATTAACGAAAATGTAAGGATTTGCTTGAGGTACTCTAAGTTAGTTAGCTTTTTTTAATGTTCCTATTCGCCGGGCAGCGCTGCGAATTTCACAGTTCACCTGCCGCCGAGCCACACACAATCGAGTTCGCCCGACGCCGTTTGTATGCATCATCACACCAGCACAAGCTTAGTATCTGGCCAGCTGCAACAATTCGTCTCCGAAAGGGCACTGACTTCCGCTACTGTATGGTAGAACATACACGACGGCATAAAAAATGCGAGGTCGTTGCCATTTATTGTTGGTATTCCATCACTTTCAGCCATTCTCCCAAGTCCAGATGGTTCCTACGAAACATCCACCGCTTGAGCACAATGTGACAAAGTACAAGCGGTGAAGACTCAATGCGAAACAACAATGAATGAGCGAAACAACAATGAAACAAACAGCATATCCTCTTCATGAAATGACAGCCCTGGATCGATGGGTGAACCGATGGATGCCTATCTTTTGACTGGAGTTCCCAACGCATTTTAGGTTCAAAATACCTGGTGTGTATCACACAATTATGATTATATCCACTTCTTGCGATAGGTCGCGTCCAAATTACAAAACTCCACTACCCTAAGACCTGCTCCCCCGTCCCGTTGCTGCTCAGCGGCACACATTCCCCACAAAATCCCCCCTCCCCCGCCAGAAAAGCCCGCCCTGACACGATGGCATCGAAAACCTGGACATTCTCCTTTGAAAATTACGTACAGCACGAGCCGATATCACCACACGATGGCATGCTGGCAAAATGCACCAACACACACACACAGCACACCTGTCAGGATCTGGTTTTGACCTCATGTGAACAGAGTTCGGACTTGTTGAAATGGTTCCAAATGAACACCACAGCATGCACCTGTAGAAGCTGTCAGTTTTTCACCACACTCGATTCCTCACATCAGCGCGGTCACAGTCCCGCCAGCAGCGCAGTAGTCTGTCAATATCACAGTTTGCCTGTGCTTTTTCCTGTCATTTTGCCACATTATGTCGAAGTCATCAGCGGGTCTTGGCGTCTTGTCCCGCCACCCCACACTCCAACAACAGCGATTCCAGGATAGTGGACCGGACCGGGTCTGACTTCAAACCGGCGTGCTGAGGTGTCTGGAGGACCACTGGACCTCGGTGGACCGGACCGAGCCATACGACAGACCGATGCATCTGGAGGACCACTGGACCTCGGTGGACCGGACCATGGACCCGGTGGACCGGACCGGGCCGGACTACAGACCGGGCCGGTCCGGCGCTGTGCCCGGCCCAGGTTGCAATACGGCGCCGCCTCACTACAGCCTGGTGATGTCGGTGCCGAGGAAGACGGGCACGAAGCGGTCGACCAGCCGACGGCAGAGGCCACACAGCCGGGGGCGCGGGCACACCCTCAGCGTGTGGCGGCGGCGCGGCGCGGCGGCGATGGCGGCGCACACGCAGCACGCGCACGCCACGCCCTCCACCTCCTTGGTGTGGCGGAAGAGGATGCGGCCGACCGTGTGCCGCGCCAGCTCCTGGGTGTGGCGCAGCGCCTCGCGGTACGTCTTCTGCGGACGACGACCGTCGTTACGGAGATGCGTGTTGTGAAGCTTAACGTCACGAGGCTGTATGTTATGAAGCTGAACGTTACGAGGCTGTATGTTATGAAGCTGTACGCTATGAAGCTGCACGTTGCGAAGCTGCACGTTATGAAGTTGTACGTTACGATGCTGCACGTTATGAAGCTGTACGTTACGAGGCTGCACGCTAGGAAGCTGAACGTCACGAGGCTGCATGTTATGAATCTGAACGTTGCGAAGCTGCACGTTATGCAGCTGTACGTTATGAAGCTGCACGTTGCGAAGCTGCACGTTACGGAGTTGCATGTTACGAGGCTGCATGTTATGAATCTGAACGTTACGAATCTGCACGTTATGAAGCCGAAGGTTATGAAGCTGCACGTTGCGAAGCTACACGTTACGAAGCTGCGCGTGTAGCGGCTCCGGGGGAATGGACGTTGCAGGCGGACGGAGTGCACGTGGCAACATGATCACGGCCAACGGTGGGCACCGTGCGGAGCGACTCACTAATTAGGGTCCACGCGTCTCGGATAATGTTCTCGGTGGACACACACCACTAGGACAGGCATTGCTTTGGTGGTGATATACCTCATTAACAATCCTGAACTTTATGTAGAGTTGGGGACCACGTTTATAATTGAATGAGCAATGTCAAAAATATAGAGGATAGGCTGGTGAACACGGAAACTTCCACCAAGTTTTTAGTTTAAATTACACAAAAATATATGTGATTCTTTCGCAAAGCTACAAAGGGAAAGATACGGTTGGTGCCTCACCTGCATCTCTGCAACCAGGGCCTTTCCTTCTTGCACGAGCCACTCGTTCCTCGCAATACACTCGGCAGTACACACATGCCCTTCTGCCATGGTCTTCACGATGCTGAGAAGCGGAAGAAGCAGCGGAGAAGCGCCTCGGCCGGTCTGCGCAGCTACTGGAGAAGCGTCGGTTCTTCAGAGGCGTTGGATGTGTGCCTTGCACAATCTTCTCAGACAGCAGAGAAGCGACGGGTCTGCTTTCCAGAGCGAACAGAGAACCGACTGGCTCGCTCTTCACAAACAGCAAAGAGGACGAGAGAGAGGTGCTGTGTCCGTCTCCCAGGAGGGCCAAAACGCGAATGGTCACTTGCCGACTACCCCTGACGTCGTCAGTTCCCCTCGTTGTCAGCATATGTCCGGCAGCGGGTCCTTTGCTGATCATCACCTAACCAGGAGGTGACCCTTTCTGTCGCACGGCCTGAAAACAGGCTCACTGGCAACGCCCATCGGATTAGCACTATCATGCCAGTCCACTTTGCCGATCTCCAAGAGGCACCGGGATGGATTAGGAATGGAGGGCTACGTTCCGGGTACCGCTCGGCGTCGGTTTGCCGGTGTGTGGCCGTGCCGACTCATAGGGACACCCTCACATATCATCAATCACCTCTTGTCGTGTTATGCACCTCTTGCATTAACGGATTATCTTGGCATTGGACATAAGAGCAGCTTTACCGCTTGACTCGGAAAAACACCGCTCATGTTCTGGTTACCCAAAGCTGGGAATCCTCCCCCGCCCCCAGCACGCTCCCCCCCCACTACCGTCTGCGAAGGCGTAACGGTCGCCGATGGACGACCAGGCCCGTCGGTTGGGCGGCTGGGTTGTGCCCCAGAATAGCCAGGCCGCGGTAGAGCGCGACCCCACGCGGCGACTGTCCCCGGACCAGTGCCCCAGCGTCGGCTCCCCCGTCGCGGTCTTCATTCACCTGTCCTCGCGTACCGACCGACCCGGTGTCACGGCCGCGTCGCTGCCGGTCACGCTCGCGGTCCGTGGACCACAGCCCGGGTGTGGTGGACAGGCCACGGTCCACCATGCGAGGACACGGAATCTGCAGTCCACAGCGAGCCACAGTCCACAGCGAGCCGCAGTCCACCACGCGCGGCCCGCGTCCACCACGCGCGGCCCGCAGTCCACCGCGCGGCCCGCAGTCCACCACGCGCGGCCCGCAGTCCACCACGCGCAGCCCGCAGTCCACCACGCGCAGCCCGCAGTCCACCACGCGCAGCCCGCAGTCCACCACGCGCGGCGCGCAGTCCACCACGCGCGGCCCGCAGTCCACCACGCGCGGCCCGCAGTCCATCACGCGAGCCCGCAGTCCACCACGCGCGGCCCGCAGTCCACCACGCGCAGCCCGCAGTCCACCACGCGCGGCCCGCAGTCCACCACGCGCGGCCCGCAGTCCATCACGCGCGGCCCGCAGTCCACCACGCGCGGCCCGCAGTCCACCACGCGCAGCCCACAGTCCACCACGCGCAGCCCGCAGTCCACCACGCGCGGCCCGCAGTCCACCACGCGCAGCCCGCAGTCCACCACGCGCAGCCCGCAGTCACCACGCGAAGCCTGCAGTCCACCACGCGCAGTCCGCAGTCCACAGCGAGCCACAGTCCACCACGCGTGGCCCGCAGTCCACCACGCGCAGCCCGCAGTCCACAGCGAGCCGCAGTCCACCACGCGCAGCCCGCAGTCCACCACGCGCAGCCCGCAGTCCACCACGCGCGGCCCGCAGTCCACAGCGAGCCGCAGTCCACCACGCGCGGCCCGCAGTCCACAGCGAGCCGCAGTCCACCACGCGTGGCCCGCAGTCCACCACGCGAGCCCTCAGTCCACAGCGAGCCGCAGTCCAACAGCGAGCCACAGTCCCACGCGCGGCCCGCAGTCCACCACGCGCAGCCCGCAGTCCACCACGCGCGGCCCGCAGTCCACAGCGAGCCGCAGTCCACAGCGAGCCGCAGTCCACCACGCGCAACCCTCAGTCCACAGCGAGCCGCAGTCCACCACGCGCGGCCCGCAGTCCACCACGCGCGGCCCGCAGTCCACCACGTGCGGCCCGCAGTCCACCACGCGCAGCCCGCAGTCCACAGCGAGCCGCATTCCACCACGCGCGGCCCGCAGTCCACAGCGAGCCACAGTCCACAGCGAGCCGCAGTCCACCACGCACGGCCCGCAGTCCACGCGAGCCACAGTCCACAGCGAGCCGCAGTCCACCACGCGCGGCCCGCAGTCCACAGCGAGCCGCAGTCCACAGCGAGCCGCAGTCCACAGCGATCCGCAGTCCACCACGCGCGGCCCGCAGTCCACCACGCGCGGCCAGCAGTCCACAGCGAGCCGCAGTCCACCACGCGCAGCCCGCAGTCCACAGCGAGCCGCAGTCCACCACGCGCAGCCCGCAGTCCACCACGCGCAGCCCGCAGTCCACAGCGAGCCGCAGTCCACAGCGAGCCGCAGTCCACCACGCGCAGCCCGCAGTCCACCACGCGCAGCCCGCAGTCCACAGCGAGCCGCAGTCCACCACGCGCGGCCCGCAGTCCACCACGCGCAGCCCGCAGTCCACCACGGGCAGCCCGCAGTCCACAGCGAGCCACAGTCCACCACGCGCAGCCCGCAGTCCACCACGCGCAGCCCGCAGTCCACCACGCGCGGCCCGCAGTCCACCACGCGCGGCCCGCAGTCCACCACGCGCAGCCCGCAGTCCACCACGCGCAGCCCGCAGTCCACCACGCGCGGCCCGCCGTCCACCACGCGCAGCCCGCAGTCCACCACGCGCAGCCCGCAGTCCACCACGCGCAGCCCGCAGTCCACCACGCGCAGCCCGCAGTCCACCACGCGCGGCCCGCAGTCCACCACGCGCGGCCCGCAGTCCACAGCGAGCCGCAGTCCACGGAGGCTCGTCCTGGCCCACCGCCTCCGCTCCCAGTTCGCTGGACACGTGCGAGTCGATAGCTGCCACGAATGGAACGGACGCGCGACTCAGAGTCACGGGCTGTCTGAACAACAAAAGCGAAGTCTGAACTCGCCTGTTGCATTCCTCCCAGGAATTTCTGAACTCACCTGATGCATTCTTCCTGAAAATTCTGATTTCGCTTCTTGCATTCTTCCCAACAAATCCTGACCTCGCCTGATGTACTTTTCTCAACAAATTCAGAACTCGCCTGCTGCATCCCTCACAACAAATTCTGAACTCGCATAATGCATTTTTCCTGGCAAATTCTGAACTCGCCTGATACATTCCTCCCAACAAATTCTGAACTTGCCTAATGCATTCTTCCCCACAAATTCAGAATTCGCCTAATCCATTCTTCCCGGAAAATTCAGCTGTCCTCTAATGCATTCTTCCCACCAAATTCTGAGCCCACCTCATGCATTCTTCCCATCAAATCCAGAATTCGCCTAATGCATTCTTCCAAACAAATTTCGCAGTCGTATAACGCATTCGTCCCAGCAAATTCTGAACTCGGCTAATGCATTCTTCCCAACACCTTATGATTTCCAAGCATTACCCGCGGGGCGTAATGCATTAATTCCCATGGTCCGGCGCTGGCTAAACAACACAAACAAACAAACCATTGTCCGGCGTTGGTAGTCTCGGACAGCTTGACTGCTTCGGCAAAGCAGCTGGCGCCTGGAGGTGCCGGAGCAGGTCAAGTGGACTTCCGGAAAAGCTGTACTCACCATTAGCCATCGATGATGGATCACTCACAGCCCAGGGGCGGGAATAGCCGAATGGTTAAGGTGTCTCGCCATGGGTACCAAAGGTCCCGGGTTCGACTCTAGCGCCACTCAGGACATTTCCCAATCCCGCGGCCCACCGGTGAAACAGTGTGGGCGGCGCCATTAGCCGTGACTGTGCATAAAGTGTGTCGTGAACCAACCAATAAACAAACAAACAAACACTCACAGCCCACATAACGTGAACTGCTATGGGTGGCATTTTGCTATGTCTATTTAGCACATGCTCACTGTCATGCAAAGTATGATCTTATTCCTTCAGCCAGGCAGCCGGGTGGAAAAATAGTTCACACATCCTGTGTTCAAAATGGCCAAAATACAGAATTATCTTCTAACTCCGAAAAGAACTCGATACCTATTTGGACGATGCAGTGTCACCTAAGGATATGACATGTACGACCAGCAAAATTCCACTTAGAGTCGGCACAATGCAGATAGCCTGAGGAGCAGACAAACAGGTAGGGAGGGATCTGATTTGTAACCACTTGCGATTTGACAGTCTTCCCGCTTGCTGATCAACAAACGTAATAAGTTATCCTAGTAGACATTGTATGCCTTCCATCTCTACAATAATCTTGTAACGGGTACTTATGCTTCTACTTCTATTCATCTACTTATTTGTTGTATATTATACATGAGTCACAGGTCCATAGCCACTTATCCCTCATGTTAACAAATCGAAACGGAGGCAGGATAATTGACAAACAAAATGGCACGTAATAATGCATGCAAAGCCAGGCATAGCCACCCAAGACAACCACCCAGCATACCGTGCTATAAAACAAGAAGCAAGCGTGATATAAACTGAGATTCAGCTCATCAAACGAGGTGATTATATATATATATATATACCCTCAATATACTACATTTTAGACTTCATCATTTCTCGAATATGGCATAACATAGTGCCGAATCTTCCTATATGGAGTATATCGCATGGGAAGCACGTTACCCATGCATCGGTCAAAACAATTACAGCTCAACAATTAAGGTTAAAATCCTGCCTGCTGCTCACGCACAAGTTATTGACACAAAAACTTCACCCCATGCTCATCAAACATTATTTATTTAACCCCCAAAAATACCGAACAGGGTCAGATGTTTATTGTGACGTACAGAGAAACAGGTGTATAAATGAAGGAGGCGAACAAGTGTGCCCTGCTGAGACAGCTGCACACGCCATCAATGCAATCGCCATACCGGCAATTCTTTAGACAGCCCAAGTGTGGCTCAATTGGCAAGTCACCGTATTCGACATGCTTCGTCTTAATGCCCCGTCTATGGCGCTACACTCTGGTAATACCACTGCTGGTACAAGTCCACCACCTGCACGCGCATCATTTCCGAGACAGTGTAGCGACGCCAGGGGCGTTGCCCTGCAGCCAACAACCAGAATAGGTGTACAGATGAACTTGATCAAACTGGCCGCCAGCGATATAAACAGCGCCGTCCACCGCGCGTCCGCCAGTGGGAGAGATGGTCTCAACTCCACCGGCGGGAGAGATGGTCTCAACTCCACCGGTGGGAGAGACGGTCTCAACTCCACCGCGCGTCCGCCAGTGGGAGAGATGGTCTCAACTCCACCGGCGGGAGAGATGGTCTCAACTCCACCGCGCGTCCGCCAGTGGGAGAGATGGTCTCAACTCCACCGGCGGGAGAGATGATCTCAACTTCACCAGCAGGAGAGATGATCTGAACTCCACTAACGGGAGAGATGGTCTCAACTCCACCAGGCGCGAATGGTCCCAACCCAGCCAGCGGAGAGATGGTCTCAACTCCACCAGAGGGCGAAATGGTCCCAACTCCAGCAGCGGGAGAGATGGTCTCAACTCCACCAGCGGGAGAGATGGTCTGAACTTCACTAGCGGGAGAGATGGTCTCAACTCCACCGCCTGGAGAGATGGTCTCAACTCCACCGGCGGACTAAATGGTCTCAACTCCAGCAGCGGGAGAGATGGTTCCAACTCCAGCAGCGAGAGATGGTCTCAACTCCACCAGCGGGAGAGATGGTCTCAACTCCACCAGAGCGCGAAATGGTCCCAACTCCAGCAGCGAGAGATGGTCTCAACTCCACCAGAGGGCGAAATGGTCCCAACTCCAGCAGCGGGAGAGATGGTCTCAACTCCACCGGCCGGCGAGATGGTCTCAATTCCAGCAGCGGGCGACACGGTCTCAACTTACAGCCGATGCTCCGGCGTTGGCCGGGAATAACATCCACGTAATGCGAGTTATATGCACGCATATCACATATTGCTGATGATGCCAGTCTGTGCTCAATGGTAGCACAAGAGGTGTAGGACAGAATGGAGAGCATGGTAGGGCTAGTTAGTGGAAGTAAAATTGGATGAAGTCACGAAAATATAACCAATAGTGTGGGAACAAGCCGGGGTGCGGCGGTTCAACTATTGAGAGTGGACTGTATATCACGGGCTTTGGAGAAAAAAATAACTTCAGTCTGTGTTATGGTGATTGTGGTGGTTCTCCTTCAACAACTCCGATGCGCCTGCCAAAAAACACGCCCTAATCCCGGCGAAAACAATCGTACAAAATCCGCGAAATTGGCGCGCTCCCTGCAATCCTGGTAGGCTTTCAGTCATTGTAGCGAAACCTTGCACTATTCTTTAGGGTCACTGACGTTTTGGTTACATCGCGGACGTTTGTATTACGTCACGGACGTTTTGATTACGTCACGGACGTTTTGATTACATCAATGACGTCATCAGATCGCCATTCACACAGCAGCACTAGCATCTTTAAAAAGTACAGCACTGCTCACGACAAAGGGAAGTAGATGAAGAATAATGTGTATGATAACTCAACCATTATGTTTCATGGTAGACTAGATAGACATTTATTGAGGTAATATTCCCCAAGACCGAGTGGCATTGTCTGGCGGCAAAGGACAGCTGGTCGTGGCAGATGATGTTCGACCACGTTTGAATTCCTCCGTCCAGACCCAAGAAGGCACTCGGTTTTCTGAATAATTACATGAGAAAATTATGTCATCTGCTTCACGCATTGCCACACACCAGTGGCGTATTATACAGGCGTTGGCATGATATGCATATAGGTGTCGCATACGTGGCAGGAGCTGGACTTACTCACGGCCTGCCCGGTCGCTCGGAATTCCTCAATGCCACCGGCAGTTGGCAGAGTTTGAGAGTCGGTCTCATTTTGATGTGATGATACGTAAGGCGGAGCTAGAGAGACGCATGCCGACGTTGGTTACTTATCCTAGCGATAAAGCACGTTGATTACTATGGGTTTGTACACATTTTCTTGCTCTCTTCCTGTATGATCAATGTATGTATTGACATTGACAAGCTGATATATAGATATATTCAGGCCAGCATCACTGCTACGAGACTGAGGTACGTTATTCAGAGCTTCTATTTAACTCATAGAGTAAATTTATCGTATGGGAAGAGAAGCTGTATCCTTCGGGAGGGAGAGCGATAAGAAAATATTTTGACGTGATGTCCTACCAAAATAGTGCCTGAGGATTCCGTTAAAAAGAGGATATACCGATATATTAACCCAAGAGTGAAAGGATTGGCTGCTTGCAGCTTCGCGTGCTTTGACAATTAACTATGATAATCTACATTGCAGATTGACAGCCTCCCAGCCGTTCTCTCCGAAGACAAGAATACGAAGTGTACATGTGATCCGAATGAAGCCTTAACGACATATAAACGTACACTTTCCACCATAGCCGCGCAACCGTCCAAAACCCAAAACAAATGACTAAAATCCAAGTAGCGTAGTAACGGCACCAGTACTAGCGGACCACTCCACCATCTGGCACAGGTGGGCTGGGAAGCTACTGAGCAGCGCCGGGTCCGCCGACGAGCCCCGCTGAGACAGATCGGCCGGCAGGCCGCTCGAGCCGTCTCGCGCCAACGCGACGCAAAAACCGCGCGTAACGAATGTCGCCGTCGAGAGACTGGCGCGAACGCGCCGCCTGGGAACACACCGCGTACACGAACGTGTTCATCGCCCACCGGCGCCGGATTGAGCCGTCAGCGGCCGTCGGCGCAGTGGCTCTCACTAGTGCCTAGCGACGAAGCGACACGCCCCGTGCCGACCTCTCCCCCCTCCCCCGACGGCCGGCGCTCGCGCGCTTCCCGCAGGCTCGAACGCGCCCAACGACCAAAGGGTTCTGCACGAAATCGGCGGGAGTGCCGAATCGAAATCGGCCGCCCGCTCCGGACCGCCCGAGCACAAAGCCGACAAATAACGGCGCGAGCCGAGCGTGAATGACGCGGGAACGGACAAATTGTACCTGGTGACGCGGCCGGCGCCGAGCGCGCGCCGGGACGCCGGCGCCGGCAGCGCTCTTTGGACCCATGTGACGGCCGGCTCTTCAGAGCCGTGCGACGGGCCTCGACGGCAGACGGTACCCCGCCGTGGCACTGCGGGCCGCAGGCGGGCCGGGGCGCGGCCGATACGGACGTTGGCGAAAATCCGCGGCGGCCGACTGCCGCGATTCTGTGCCGGTAGCGGCCACGCCGTTAAATATGCCCGCGCTTGTTGCGCTGAGCTGTTGCAGGCTGTGCTTCTGTCCAAGATGCCGCGAGTGCCTCCCGTAGGTTTGCGGTTCGTTCCAGTCACTTCAGAGCGGATCGTCAAACTACCCGATCGACAAAATCGAGGTCGCGCGCTATTTCTCCCACGTTCGGATTTTTCTGCTGATTACTTTGCCACACAACTGAACTTCCCAGCTGTGCCGGTGTTAGTGGTGAGCCATGTTCCAAGCCATATGTGAGGATCAGATCATATTGAAGCCATTTTATGAAGAAAAAAAATTGAAGGGCCCATGTGGTGAACCAGCAAAGTGGTGCTGTGGCTATGCTTTGGATTAACGCAATGCAGATGCCAACTCATTCTCGGCGGCACGGGCACTTCACCGGACTAAGTGCCGAGTGGCCGAGTGGCCGAGTGGCCAAGTGGCCAGGTGGCCGAGTAGCTGAGTTTAATACCTGCCGCAGCCGTGCTTGTTGCGCACACCTTGTCGAATACGTCGTAGCTTGATGGTCCAGTTGGTTGCCAGACGGTCCACTGTACTGAACAGCTTACACTGAGCGTGGGATAATTTTCAGCCGACATCACTGGTGCGTATGCTACTCGTTCGTTACCTATATAGGTATCTCGGTAGACATACCGAACGGGAGGTGTCACTAAGGGCGGCCTCTCTTCTCCGTCGTACCGATTCAGGGTGAGCTCCCTGCGAGATACCGCCTTTAACAACACGTACTTTTACTTTACCATTCCAAGCGGATGTCATGCTGCCTTGCATAAGGCTTGCAGATATGTCCTATCTTCGCGGAAACAAATTAAAGTATGCGTGTTCTCACGGAAGCATATGTGTGAGAAATTGAAATTGGACCGGAGGTTCCGAACAAAAGTTTCACGGATGAAATGTTTAATTTCTGCATCCTTTAGTGGTCTTGAATCACAATGAACAGAGTCGTATTGTACTCATATAATTTTGTTTTCATGCACAAATGCACACAAATCTTTATATATATATATATATATATATATATATATATATATATATATATATATATATATATATATATATATATATATATATACATATATATATATATATATATATACATATATATATATGCATATGTATATCTTTATATTTATATTTATTTAAAGCATGCAGTTAGTTGATGGTGTGATGTACAGCGTGTATGTACCATCGAGTGTGACAGGTATGCGTTGATGGTGTGACGTGCTCTCAATCTGACAAAGCTATAAAATAAAGAGAAACGTCTTGACAAGCTGATGGAAATATATATATATATATATATATATATATATATATATATATATATATATATATATATATATATATATATATATATATATATATATATATATATATATATATATATTATATATATATATTTATTTATTTATTTATTTATTTATACACGCATGCATCAGGCATAGTATCATTTTCATGTTCTTTTTATTGGTGTGATAATCGGTCATGCAGCCAGCTATTCCGCCCGTCTGGCAGTCAGTCCACCTCTGGGTACGTTCTCTATTTCATTTAAATTGTGCTGCAAAGCGGCTTGTTAAAAGCAGCACGTGCTCTCCTGAAGCAACGCAAAACACTCAACGCGGAATAACAACCAATGGGTTATCAAGTCATCCCGTGCCAACAGCTGATCGAGCGCGTTTTCTTCTATGAAGCAAAGGGCATGCTATCCAATAGAGCATGTCTATAATAAGACATGAATAGGACATGTCGACAACAGGGCACGCCTTAGCGGATTGTGAACAGCCTTTAGCTTCGATGGCGTGCATTGTGTCCATATTCTGATATGCGCAGAGCATTACAACTTGATTTTCAAAACATTGGAGGATGGGCGGAAGTTTTGAAGTGCAGTTGTTCTTCGGTTGTCTGATGATGAACCCTGTTGGAATACAGTGTGGACATGAAACGAGAGAACTTAATGATGCGTTATGGATCAGGAGGTTGACAGCAAATCCGAGTATACCCTTACGATTTTCGAAGTTCATGCTACTGCTTGTGTATTTTCACACATTATGCTCGCATTCCACAGCGAAGCGCACACAAGGTGAAAGTGTCAAAACAAGGCGAGCATTCCCACTGGACACCACCGGTTAGGGGGTACGATTTGGACAGCAGTGATGATTCGAGGCATACAGGTAGATTTACCTACTCTTCGCGAATACATTCTTACAAACAATTGACCCTTGTTCACCACACACACAACAGTTCACCCCTTCCTCGGGAAGTAGCCTCTTCTTCGGGTAGAGGCTCAAGCGACTGAGAGCGTCGCGCGCCGTACAACACGGGCCGAGCACAAAAACGGCACCCCGCGTGCCATTACAGGTGGGAGCGTGCCATTACGCTCGATTAGCGCGGGTAGCGGCTACATCAGCCGGCTCGGCGGCAGCTGTCCCGTTTTGTCACCTCCCGGAGAGCTGACCCGGCCGCGGCCGTGCCGAAGTGTCGCCTCCCGGAGAGCTGACCCGGCCGCGGCTCTCCCTCCTGGACAGCTGACCCACCCGGAGAGGTGAGAGTTGTCCTGGAGAGCTGAGAGTTGTCCCGGAGAGCTGACCCGGCCGCGGCTCTCCCTCCTGGACAGCTGACCCACCCGGAGAGGTAAGAGTTGTCCTGGAGAGCTGACCCGGCCGCGGCTCTCCCTCCTGGACAGCTGACCCACCCGGAGAGGTGAGAGTTGTCCTGGAGAGCTGAGAGTTGTCCCGGAGAGCTGAGCGCCTGGACAGCTACCCAACCGGAGAGGTAAGAGTTGTCCTGGAGAGCTGAGAGTTGTCCCGGAGAGCTGACCCGGCCGCGGCTCTCCCTCCCGGAGAGCTGACCCACTCGGAGAGTGTCCGCTGAAGTTGTCCCGAGAGCTGACCCCTCCCCTCCTGGAAGCTGACCGAGAAGAGTTGTCCCGGAGAGCTGACCCGGCCGCGGCTGTCCAGTGGTGTCGTCTCCTGGAGAGCTGACCCGGCCGCTGGGCAGAGCTGGCGCAGTTGGGGAAGGCCAGCCGCCGGCAGTGGCGAGGTCAGCTGTGGATAGTTGGGTAGAGCAGCTGATGCGAGTGAAGCGCATCTTGTTCCGCCGCAGTTGGCGTTCGTGTACCGAGAGCTTACGCGTCGACCTCGGAGAGCCCATTGAGTCACGTTTCCTGACACGGCTGGAGTCATCTGGACCACGAGACTGAGTCTCTTCGTGTACCCATGAAGGTACATGAAGAGCTAGTGCCTTCATGCCTTCATTGCTAGTACCGAATTCATGGTTGAATTCGGCGCTAGCAAGTACCGAATTCAAAACGACAAGAAGCCGGATAAATGTTTACATCGTAAGTCATGCATTTGGGTGTCATATGGTCCTTTTGCGGTCCATGTCACTTGTGTCTTGTGTAGCGATTCATGACATGTAGCATGAAACGAAGGTTAAGCGAAGTCCAGAGTTTGATGTTGGACATACCGTTGGACGGCAATCAGAAGAGACTTGCATCGAACACCAAACTAAAAATGAACTTGGCCACGCTGTTCACCCGCGGGGGCAATCCATGTCCAAGCTCTGACCGAGTCCCCATGGCACGAGTCCGTGGCCATAAATCAGGCCACGGGCGCCGGACCATCCAGTTTTTGTGTGCACAGAAGGATGGTTCATTCATTAGCCAGTTTGAAGGGCCCAGGTGCGGCTGAAAGGAGCGGCCGGCAGCTGGTGGCCGTCTCTCGGAAGGTGCGCGTCACGTCACGTCACGCGAACAGTCGCCGGCGCGTGCTCGGCGCCCCCTCCGGTCGGCCGTTGAACCTCACTCGCGGTAGCAGGGCTCATTTGCACGCTGGGGGATTGCGCACATGCGCAGCTGGTAATTCCTGACACGATGTGCTCCCTGGGTGTTTTTTGTTTTGTTTAGGGGAGCTATGTACGGGCACTTGAGCAAACTTGTTAACACTCCCCTTCCTCCACAACACGAATTTCTCCAAAGGAGTTAGTACGAAACATTATTGTCTAAGCTGCCTGGACTCCTTGAGGGACGGTCCGTCCCCATCCCTCCCCTCCCGTCCCCTCCACACCCTAAGCACCTTGTCGCCATCACGTGCGCAGTCACATATTAATATAATTGTTACCCTCACGTGAATATACGTGAGGGTAACAATGGTAACCTGCTTTGGCTTTGCTCGCAGAAGGCACACTGACACCACAGTCGGCGCAAATTGTCCGACAAGTCACAAAGACCACCAACTCTCTCATAGCGTGTAACATGGAGGTTAAGTCGCTACCGGCACGCTATCACATCGCGGAATGTCATTGCGACGGTCTTCCACGTGCAGATCGCTGTCACCTTACAGCGATGGGGGGGGGGGTTTCCATTCGTGTGGAAATACTGAACGATCGCACGAAATGACTGCACTGATTAACCCCACGGAATGGTTGTCATCACTACATGATGTGATTGGCAACTAGACCAATGATTCAATGGCTACTCCGAAAGGCGTACCCAGCGATAACAACAGGCATGGCAGAGCGAAGTAAAACCGGAGCCACTACAGCTTCACGACCCGTACTCCACCTCCTCCATACGCCTTCAGCTTCTAGCGTTCGTGCCTCCACCTCTTTTACACGCCTTCAGCCTCCTGCGGTCGTGCCTCCACCCCCTTCACAGGTCTTCAACCTTCAGTGTTCGTGCTTCCACGTCCTTCACAGGTCTTCAACCTTCAGCGTTCGTGCCTCCACCTCCTCCACACGCCTCCAGCCTCCAGTGTTCGTACCGCCACCTCTTCCACACGCCTCCAGCCTCCAGCGTTCGTACCTCCACCTCTTCCACACGCCTCCAGCCTCCAGCGTTCGTACCTCCACCTTCTCCGCACGCCTCCAGCCTCCAGCGTTCGTACCTCCACCTCCTCCACACGCCTCCAGCCTCCAGCGTTCGTACCTCCACCTCCTCCACACGCCTCCAGCCTCCAGCGTTCGTACCTCCACCTCCTCCGCACGCCTCCAGCCTCAAGCTCACGTACCTCCACCTCCTCCACACGCCTCCAGCCTCTAGCTCACGTACCTCCACCTCCTCCACACGCCTCCAGCCTCCAGCGTTCGTACCTCCACCTTCTCCGCACGCCTCCAGCCTCCAGCGTTCGTACCTCCACCTCCTCCACACGCCTCCAGCCTCCTCCACACGCCTCCAGCCTCCTCCACACGCCTCCAGCCTCCAGCGTTCGTACCTCCACCTCCTCCACACGCCTCCAGCCTCCTCCGCCCGTGGCTCCGGCGGCGCCTGGAGCCGCCCCTGCCGCCGGGCAGCGCAGCTGACGCGACCTCCGCGCTCAGATCAGCGCGACCAGCACGTCCCGGCACCACGAATGTGACGCCCGATCAGGCGATAGCGACGTCGAGGCGACGGCCGCGGCGGCGGCGGCGGCCGGCACGGGCGACACGTAGCACGGGCGACATGCGGCCCGGTGACCTGTCGCGCCGTGCGAATCAGCGGCGCACCGGCCGGCCAGGAACAATGGAGGGGGAGGGAGGAGGACAATCGCGGCCCACCGGCAGTGCGACAGCCAGCGTCACATGCGATGTGTTGAAGCACCGTCAGATGCCCGCGTGTGTGCATGTCGATTTGATTGCATGTTAGGCGCAATGGTTGTGGAGACAGTAATGACAAGAGGCGTCAGGCTTGCATGTGCACGGGTGCGCGTGCAGTGCATTGTGCATACGGGGACAGTGACGATGCCGAGGACAGAGGCGTACCAACAGTTGGCAACAGGAGGTCATGACCTTCACTCTGGCCACCTTGACCGTCAGCCGCGTGATGGAAGATGCCCGGATTCCCGAACCCGAAGGCGTTTTGCGAAGAAATGGCTGAAGGCCGGGAAGGAAACGGGGTCTTAGTTCCTTTGCGATGCCAAGAATCATGTTTATTTAGGTGCATAGGGACGATGTGCACCATGTGGTAGCAATCGCTAAAACACAGGAGCTCGCTATTGCTAAGCTGCCATCGCTAACGCGTGTGCAACTTGTGTGAAGACATTTAATTTCCTAAACGGCCATGCGCTAATTAGATTGTCATCCATGGTACATACTAGTGCTAAAAGGAAAAGAAATGGATGCTGGATAACGAAACAAAGATCACAAATCTGTAGATAAAAAGCCGCATTGAGGACAGAATTTTTGGATGAATATAGAAAGTTAGGTTAAGGACATTCACGAAGCAACTCACCGCATGGTTAAACAATCCCAGGCGTACCCTCATCTCACGGGCTAGACATTCCTTGCGCACCTCACCTTACTGATTAAGCATTTTCCGCGCATCTCAACGCACTGGCTAAGCATTCCCGGCGCACTTGTGAGTAGAAGCACCTACTCACAGCCAGTGAGTAGGAGCACCTCACCTAACCAGTGAGTATGAGCACCGCACCTCACTGGTTAGTCATTCCTGGCGCACTTCGCCTCACTTTTTAAACATTCCTGGCGCACTCCGCCTACCTCACTGGCTGCTGTCAGCCGACGCCATTGGATGCCAGCCAGTCCGTGGAATCCGAACAAACGATCTGTTAAATTGTGGCACAAATGCACGTCGTTTTGCATCACCGGGTCGCTGAAGCCTGCCCCGTCTACACACCTTCTCACATCACGCTGCTATATTCAGTTGACAGTTCGCAACGTTCATTTCGTCAGCCGGTCAACACCACGGCTGATTTGCTCACCATTCTCTCCAGGAGAACGGTGCAGGAGTAGGAGCCAGGGGAGACGGAATCGCCCGGCCGGCGGAGCCCTCGCCCGGCCGGCGGCCGGGCATGTCGTTGCTGTGTCAGCGGTCGCGCCGCCGGCCCGGTAAGAATGCCCACCCGCCGCGCCGGTCGTGCCGCGCCGGCGACGCTATTTATGTTGGTGTTTTCCCTCAAGTCGTCATAACTCGGCACCGCCGTCGGCCGGCCACGATGCCGCCTTGAGATAGGCGCGCGCGGCGGCGTTTTTGCGCGCGCGCGGCGGTCGCGGCGCGGCCGGCCGGTGTCGCCGAACGCGCCGCGCGCCGGCGCCGATGGTATCGGCCCCGGCTCGGGCCGTCGTCGTGACGGCGCGTCGGCCGGCTCGTGCGCCACGCGGCGCGCCGACGCGACGGTGCCGACGCGACGGAACGATGCGACGGCGTCGACGGCCGGAACGACGCAACAGAACGACGCAACGGTGTCGACGGCCGGAACGACGCGACAGAACGACGCGACAAAACGACGCAACGGATAGACACGGTGGACCGACAGACAGGCAGACCGACAGACGGACCGATGCGAACCCACCGCGGGACGGGTAGGGAAGAACCACTGAGCGACCAACAGTAAAGACAGCGAGCCCACCAGATAGATTGGTGGGGAAGAATCACAGCAGAATGATAGTGACTACAGCGAAGTCATCAGAGAGATGGGTAGGGAAGAACCACTGAGTGACCGACAGTGAAGACAGCGAACCCACTAGAGAGGCGGGCAGGGAAGAACCGCTGAACAGATCTACAGTGAAGACAGGAGCGAGCTGTCTGAAGTACAGGCTGCAGAACTCAGCAGAGATCGACCGCACTGATAATCGGACAGGACCTACACGACAGATCAATAGTAGCTACCTACGAGAAGGTCAGAATCCAGCTGGAAGACACATGGGACATGGATGGATCCACGGTGCAACACTTGCAAGCCAGGGAACCAAAGAGAGATGCTGCCAACGCTTACAGCAGAACGACGAGGAAATCTGACAGGACGTGACCCATGACGGAACGGCCGAAGAGACTGACAGAATTGACGAAACGACACACCCACGCGAGAACCCACGGCCTGAACACGGACAGTTCGACGACGCAGTGGAATCGAAGACAGACAAAAGTGATGACGTACGCGGACGGTGGCAACACAACAAGCAGCTCAGTAAGCCTCACAGTTAGACTGAAGGCCAATGGAACAAAAGGCAAGCACGTGCGCACGGTATGGATGGCCCAGACGGGCAAATGACAATGGGCAACTACTGGCAGACGGTCTGCAGTGGCGTCCGCTGTACCGCAACCGAATGCTTCCGGTACAGCAATTCATCGTCGTTATGGACGCCGACAACCCGAGGACAGAGGGGCCCTGTCCGCACCCACCGATTAGCAAAACGCCGGGCTTTACGCAAACTGTACGATAAAAGGGTCGTCCCAGCCAACCGGGACTCACCAGAAAGGGGAGGTGGCGCTCTTGGTCAATTGCTAGTGACATTGCTAGCTAGTGGAATTGTGGCATTGCTAGCTAGCGGCTAGCTAGTGCTAGCATCCTAAGGGTCATTGCTAGTGGCTCTCAAGCTGCTGTCCAGATCCATCAAAGTCCGGCAGGGGCAATGGCGTTGTGACGATCGTGATGCTGATAGGGAATTTAACTTAACAATACTTAGTAGGCGTGGAAAAGGTCCTGTCCAGATGAATGCTCCTTAGCGGAAATGTCAGTATGCGTTGGCTGCGAGAAGTTGCCAATGGTCACTTGGTTTCCCAGTCAAAAACAAATAGCATTGCTTACCGACCCACCACAAACTTGTATGTTGGTGTAACGATCTACGAGAGTCTACCGTGCTGCACACGTGGCCACTGCTCCCATTATGTGTGATGCTCTGCACGGTAAGCATGACTGAAGCAAATAAGAACAAAAACAGCCATCCAAGCCGTAGGTCCGTCCTCTTGGCCCGTCTATGTTCGCCCGTCCGCGGAATCGCGTCATATCTGTTCGGCCGGCGACGCGTGCACGCCTTGGTGACGCACGAGGGCGCGGGCGTCACAGGCGCGCGGCCGGCACACCTGGACTGCCCCTGAGTCACAGACCGCGACCCCACACGGCGGTCAGCCCGCCCCCCCCCCCGCTCCCCCCCGCCGCCGCCGCCGCCGCCGCCGCCGTCTTTGTATACACGGGCGAACACTAACATTTGGCCGTCCGACGGCTCGGCCAACTGACCGCGCTGCGTCTTGGCTCGTCCTGGCTCGTCCTGGCTCGTCCTGGCTCGTCCTGGCTCGTCCTGGCTCGTCCTGGCCCGTCCCGGCTCGTCCCGTCTCGTTCTGACTCGTCCCGGATCAGATCGGCTCGGCTCAGCTCATCCCGGCTCGGCTCGTTCTGGCTTGTCCCGTATCAACTCGAATTGGCTCCATTTTTCCCGTCCCGGCTCGGCTCGGCTCGTCCCTGCTGGTCTCGGCTCGTCCCTGCTGGTCTCGGTTCGTCCCTGCTGGTCTCGGCTCGTTCCTGCTGGTCTCGGCTCGTCTCTGTGGTCTCGGCTCGTCCCTGCTGGTCTCGGCTCGGGTCTCGGCTCGTCCTGACTCGTCTCTGCCCGGCTCGGCTCGGCTCGGTTCGGCTCGGCTTGGCTCGTCCAGGCTCGATTCTGCTCGGCTCGGCTCGGCTCGTCCAGGCTCGGCTCGGCTCGGCTCGGCTCGGCTCGTCCCGGATCAGCTAGGAGTGGCTCCATTTTGCCCATCCCAGTTTGGCTCGGCTTGTCCCTGCTAACCTCGGCTCGTCCCTGCTGGCCTCGGCTCGTCCCTGCTGGCCTCGGCTCGTCCCTGCTGGCCTCGGCTCGTCCCTGCTGGCCTCGGCTCGTCCCTGCTGGCCTCGGCTCGTTCTGACTCGTCTCAGCTTGTTCTGACTCGTCTCGGCTCGTCCTGACTCGTCTCGGCTCGTCCTGACTCGTCCCGGCTCGTCCTGACTTGTCTCGGCTCGGCGAAGGCCGGCCAACGTCAGTTGGATCAGTGCGGAGCGAGCCCCCGGCCGAACCTGGGGCAGCGGCGCGCGGGGCAGCCAGTGCAGTATCCGGGGAAGCAGCAGCCGGGGCAGCAGCGGTGACAGCAGCAGGGGCAGCAGCCGGGGAAGTAGCCGGGGAATCGGCGGGAGCAGCAGCCGGGGCAGCTGGGGGAAGCAGCCGAGGAGGCAGCAGCTTTGGAAGCAGCCGGGGCAGCAGCCGGGGAAGCAGCCGGGGCAACAGCCGGGGAAGCAGCCGGGGCAGCAGCCGGGGCAGCAGCCGGGGCAGCAGCGAACGCCTGTGGGCCAACCTCGTCAGACGGGCCAGCTTGGGAGCAGGCTGATGTAGCACTGTAACCTCACGACTCAGACAGACGTCCGCCGCGGGCTAGTATGGACGGCCACAGAGTCTCCAGGGCGCCGGCCCTGCCAACTTGGTGGCTGCTGGGCCGCCTTAGGACACATGGAAAATTAGGTGCGTACATTAAAACGTATGCGGAGCCGAAGTATAAATTCAAAGACAGCCTTGGCCAGTGTAGGGCCAAAGTGCTCCTGCGCCCATGACAACGTTGGAACAATGTAGTTATATCTGAGAAGTGGAGTTGAGAACGCAATGGCAGCCGGATCAGCAGGACTGGTTCAGCGGAGTCAGCAGCGTTTAAAATGTCAGCGGGACGATAAAGTCGACAGTCTTGAGAACGTCCGGTCGGCAGCTTCGTTGGAGTGGAGTTAGCAATGTCCAGAGAACTACGTCAGCAGTGTCTGGTTGTCGGTTCTAGCACCATGAAAGAGGATCGGCTGCGGCGATTGATGCGCACTTTCAAGGCCAATTAGCGTGAGTGATTCTTCAGAGCGTATCAACAGTCAACGCCTCTATGACAGAGTTTCCAGCTAATAATCGGCCAAATGACTCCGGTCCCATAATTGGCACATGCTAAGCGCAGCACCGCATAGAACACTCGAGTTCTCGAGTCTCTCAAGCCGTGTCGGAGAATCAGCTGAAAATCAAGCACCGTGTCGGGCCAGATATCATAGCCTGCATATCCAGGTCAGACAGGTGTCAGGCCAGATATCATATCCTGCCGGACACCACTGTCACGGACCATCTGAAGACCAGCCCCGTGTCAGGCCAGATATCATATCATACATGTCCAGGTCAGACAAATGTCAGGCCAGATATCATATCTTGCATATCCAGGTCAGACAAGTGTCAGGCCAGATATCATATCCTGCATATCCAGGTCAGACAAGTGTCAGGCCAGATATCATATCCTCCATATCCAGGTCAGACAAGTGTCAGGCCAGGTATCACGTTCCGCCGGACATCACTGTCACGGCTGCGACTCATCCCCTGCGGCCCGGCTCCACCCAACCTCCTAATCACCCGCTCCAGGGCTCAGATTTCGCGGCCGTCATAGGTGGGCGGAGCAGTGACTAATGCCGTCTGAGTGGAAGCAATCAGATGCGCAGATTCTGCCGCAGAAGGCGATCCGTAAAAAGACACTCAATCGAACGGCATGCCGAGCTGCGACAAAAAGTCGGTTTTTACGACGCGTCCAGGACGTCTTTGGCCTCGCGCCCTGTCGAAGCTCGTTGGGTAGTCGGGCTTAAAAATGACCGCAGCACACCGCCTGGGGCGCCGCTTTTTGCCGCGGCTTTCAGTCGGTCGGCCAGAGGTCAACGAAGACGGCCAAAAATAGCTGGCCGGCGGTGGTCCGCCGACACTCCAGGCCATGCAATTGTTGACGGGTGTTGTTTGAGAAGCCTGGCAGCACGCGCCGGCAGCTCCAGGTAGTCGGCGGCCGTGTCGGCTGCCCGAGCCTTTGTCTGTGGGGTCACTTGTGGCTGGCCGCGCCTACGGTCACCGCCTGACATTGGCACGGTAGGGTTGGTCGCGCCTACAGTCACCGCCTGACATTGGCACGGTAGGGTTGGTCGCGCCTACAGTCACCGCCTAACATTGGCACGGTAGGGCTGGTCGCACTACAGTCACCGCCTGACATTGGCACGGTAGGGTTGGTCGCGCCTACAGTCACCGCCTGACATTGGCACGGTAGGGTTGGTCGCGCCTACAGTCACCGCCTGACATTGGCACGGTAGGGCTGGTCGCGCCTACAGTCACCGCCTGACATTGGCACGGTAGGGCTGGTCGCGCCTACAGTCACCGCCTGACATTGGCACGGTAGGGTTGGTCGCGCCTACAGTCACCGCCTGACATTGGCACGGTAGGGTTGGTCGCGCCTACAGTCACCGCCTGACATTGGCACGGTAGGGCTGACCGCGCCTACAGTCACCGCCTGACATTGGCACGGTAGGGTTGGTCGCGCCTACAGCCACCGCCTGACATTGGCACGGTAGGGCTGACCGCGCCTACAGTCACCGCCTAACGTTGGCAAGGTACGCTTGGTGGCTAAGATGCACTCGAAGGCACGGGTCCACTCTCAGCGGTGGATATTTGACATGTTGGGCCGTTGAAAGTGTTCAGTCCTCGGTCGAGTAGCGCTCAGTCGTTCCGGTGTTTACATTCTTCCCACACCTCTGCTTGGGTTGCCATTCGTGACAGTGCGTGCTCGCCGTTAACACTGACCATTGGCTGGCCCGTTGCCCGTTGCCCGTTGACCGTTGCCCGTTGCCCGTTGCCCGTTGACCGTTGCCCGTTGACCGTTGCCCGTTGACCGTTGCCTGTTGACCGCGATCACCCTGTCAATCGTGCTCCGACCGACACCAGAATCAGAAATGCGGTCGACCGATGACGTGATCCATCGTCGCATAGCAAGTCGTTCTTCAAGACTCCTCGTCGTCCTGCGGCGTCAGGGCGTCGACATCCCTCCGCTACGAAAAATCTGAGTTATTCCGTGGTACTCCGACAGTCAGTGAGCTATCCCGTGGTACTCCAAACAACCAGTTAGATGTCCCGTCGTATTCCAACAACCAGTGAGCTGTCCCATGATACTCCAACAATCAGTGAGCTGTCTCGTGATACTCCAACAACCGTGGTGAGCTGTTCCGTGGTACTGCAACAACCAGTGAGCTGCCCCGTGATACTCGGACTCCAACAACCAGTGAGCTGTCCCGTAATACTCCAACAACCAGTGAGCTGCCCGTGATACCCCAACAACCAGTGAGCTGTCCCGTAATACTCCAACAACTAGTGAGCTCCGTACCAAACGGTGAGCGTCCCGTGATACCACAACAGAGTGAGCGTCCCGTGGTACCGCAGAGGACAGTGAGCCGTCCCGTGGTACCACAGAGGACGGTGAGGTCGGGTCCGCAGAGGACGGTGAGCCGTCCCGTGGTACCGCAGAGGACGGTGAGCTGTCCCGTGGTACCGCAGAGGACAGTGAGCTCGTCCCGTGGTACCGCAGAGGACGGTGAGCTGTCCCGTGGTACCGCAGAGGACGGTGAGCTGTCCCGCGGTACCGCAGAGGACGGTGAGCTGTCCCGTGGTACCGCAGAGGACGGTGAGCTGTCCCGTGGTACCGCAGAGGACGGTGAGCCGTCCCGTGGTGCCGCAGAGGACAGTGAGCTGTCCCACGGTACCGCAGAGGACGGTGAGCCGTCCCGTGGTATCGCAGAGGACGGTGAGCTGTCCCGCGGTACCGCAGAGGACGGTGAGCTGTCCCGTGGTACCGCAGAGGACGGTGAGCTGTCCCGTGGTACCGCAGAGGACGGTGAGCTGTCCCGTGGTACCGCAGAGGACGGTGAGCCGTCCCACGGTACCGCAGAGGACGGTGAGCTGTCCCGTGGTACCGCAGAGGACGGTGAGCTGTCCCGTGGTACCGCAGAGGACGGTGAGCTGTCCCGTGTTACCGCAGAGGACGGTGAGCTGTCCCGTGGTACCGCAGAGGACGGTGAGCTGTCCCGTGGTACCGCAGAGGACGGTGAGCTGTCCCGTGGTACCGCAGAGGACGGTGAGCTGTCCCGTGGTACCGCAGAGGACGGTGAGCTGTCCCGTGGTACCGCAGTGGACAGTGAGCCGCCCCATAGCAGCCCCCGCCTGGTGAGCGAACCGCGGCCGGCGTCCGAGCCGAGCCGAGGCGAGCCGGTCACGGCGCCAGGCGAAGCCGCCTCGCCGCCGGCGGTCCTCCGAAGCCAGCTGACCCCAATGACGCCCGCGGCAGTCGGCCGGCGTCGGTAAATAGCGTCGTTATCCGCAGGATCGGCCGGCGGCTGCCGGCGGCCGCCCCGACGCCTGTTTGCCTTGGCAGGTGCCGACCGCGTCGCGCACGACGAAGGTGGCGCGAAAACAGGAAGCCTCTGTGATGCGGCCGGCTCGCGCTGACCTGGCGAGTCGAGGCGGCTCTGGGGGCGAGGGGGGGGGGTGCGCGCCTGTCGGACCCGGACGTGGACCTGACCTCGGCCAGGTCGGGCCCGGGGTTGGACGCGGGGCCGGGTGAGGCCAGCTTTGTGCCCACGCGTGTCGCAAGTGCACCGGACCCCTGCATGTGCAGCTGGCACCATGTCACACGCGGGTCAGACGTTCAGCTGCGGACCGACTCGAGGTCAGGTCAAGCTGTGGTCAGACTGTCAAGCTGTGGTCAGGCTGTCAAGCTAGGTTAGCTCTACCAGGTTGTAGCTGATGACGTGAACGTGTCTGTCACACACGTCACACACGTCACGCGGTTGACAGGTCTGGACCGCCGAAGATGTGCCGATCAGCGAGCCACGTCAGTGTGACACTTGAATCAGCACGCCTCCACCCCATCAGCTGGCGCTGGCCTCGTGCAGTTTGTTGTCACAACTGGCGGTCGGCCGAGTGCGCACAGCCGCGCATCCCTCCGCAAGCCCGCCAGCACGAGCATGCGCATTAACGGCCGCTGGCGCGTCACCGTCGATCCCTGTGAGGCGTGGATGTCTGCTGTGGAACAGCGCTAGCAGCGTCTCGTCCACTTCACAGATCGCGTCCGTCGATTCAGTTTTTGATGGGGAATTTTTCCAGACGGAAGCGGCAACACTGAAGAGCCCGAATGATATATACATACATCCGCGCAGTGCACAAATGTCAGCATGGGCAATCGCTGAAAGTTACGGCAACTGCTTCGAAGGCACGTGTGCTTTGGTCCCTGAAGGCATTTTCTTGGACACGAAGCTGGTGCACCGCTTGGCTTTGACAGGCATCATGCTTATAATACTGATTCAGCAAGTGATCGCATACATATTTCAGGGTGCTGACATGCTAAATGGCCTCACAATATTCGGAGGGTACGGACATTAGCATGCTAATGACTTTGCATGACGTTTCCTTAGTCCTGTTCATAATAGAACAATTAACAATCGGTGAAAACATGGTTGTTCTCTGTAAGTCTCAAAAAGGGCCCCCGAACGTAGGACACAAGATGGAGTGATATTTATTGTGCCTAATAACCTGGACAGAAGTAACGGTAGGTATAACCATATTATTGAAGAGGGCTTACGAAGCATCCTTCAGGTTTCGTTTGCTTGCCGCTTCTCAGTGCGTGATAACATAGCTGTGAAACCTCATGAACTTGCCTAAGGTTCTTTTCCACGAAGCGTGAATGCCAAAAACAAATTTTCATTTCGTTGATTGGAAGCGGCTCCGGACTGGGACTTGGAGGGTACGTCAGGTCAGTTTTTGCAGTTAGATCAGCTCCTAAAGCCAGTCATATATTTGCACGCTGTGTTCATAAGCACCAGCTTCTAGCCAACACCATGTATGCAGAGCACATCTGCACATGTTGCACATTTTGTGCTACTAAATATGCACACAAATGACAGGCGCTTTCAGGGCGAGGAAGTAATTTGAAATTAGAAATGGTTATTGAAAAAATGCAAGCCCCTGCAACACCAACATACCATTGCTGTTTTGGGGAATTCCTATGGTGACAGCGTATAATAATTTTCAGCATAGGCGGATCAAGGTTAGCTGCGGAGGGAGCATCTATTCTAGTTATGTTCAAGTTAACTTAACAAGCGCCCTGGAGAGGGGGTGGGCGAAATCCGTCCACCCCTCCGGTTTTTCGTACATAACTCCGGATTTTACCGGTCGATGTACGCCATTCTTTGTGTACTTACTTAGAAATAACAGATGCGTTGCTTAAAGCAAGAAAACGGAAATCGGCCAATTTTTATACTTAGGGGCCTCTAAAGTAAAAGTAAATTCATAGCGCTGGACCACAAAAATCGGTGCTGATGCGCTTCCCGTATATTGGCAAAAGGGAAATGCTCTTAGTAACACTAGCGACTTGTTTCATACATATTGTTATGCTATATGGTTTTAAAGTCATGTTAGGTCACCGAAGTCAAGTCAGGTCAAGTTCATGGCAGGTTAATTGAACCAAACTTGGTCAACTGGAATGTTGTCATACATGCAAATGACTGCCATGCGATTGATGTCACTTTGCATGTTACTACACCCTACACATCCTGAAAACTACTCTTTGTCATTGTGTACCTAAGCCTTTCCATGCTTTCTTCATGTACTTCACTCCTTTCCTTGCGAAGCCGATTGCGTCAAGCCTCCGAACGGAGTAGTCGGGCGGGCGGCCCGGTTCCGGTAACTGGAGCAGGTAATGTCCTGATAAAGTGTTGCTATATAGGTGACCTAAGGTCAACTTCCGGATCTATCATCTGCATTGGATCATTAGTAATGTCCAAGACATCATTGATGTCCACTTTGGAGCATTTAAACACAATCGCAGCGATCCATAACAACGACAAGCCAGGCCGCGCAAAACCATAAAATGTTGGCTATTTTGACCTCATTTGACCTTGAAGATATTGACATAAGGTCATGAAGTTTACACACAATGGAGTTAACCACCGTACCTATCTACCCTGCGAATTTCGTTGCTCCAGCTTTAATAGGAGCCGAGATCTTAGGGTGGCGTTATCCGCCCCGCCCCCCCCTCCAGTACGCGTAATTTTCAGAGGCCCTCTAGGGCGTGTGTTAAAGGTTCAAAACAATATGAAGGTAGGTAAGTCTGGCTGCACATGATGTCTAACCTGCGCCGTCTTTCCGGTCAGATTCTCACACCCCGTCTCGGGGGGGGCGGTTAGTAACCCCCTCTCTAAAAACCAAACTAAGCATCGCACGAAAACGAAAGAGGTTTCATCGGAAAGCGCTCGACGAGTAGGGTTCGGGTCCACCCCCAAAACAATTTCCCCCGAAAGTGACGTCACCGGGGGGCTAGATTTTTACGACTTTTCACGACTTACATTATGTTTTTGGCTCTGGTGAATTCATTTTGGGGGATATATGAAGAAAAAAAAAATTATTTGGAATGAGAATGGGATAGCGATATCGACCAGGGCTTTAATTTTGTAGCCCCCACTCCACAAAAAAGCAAAATTTTGAGATTTTTAGTTTTCTTTAATTTTCTGTTTCCAGTGGATAGAGCAGACCGAGAAACCTTGTAGGAAGTCAACTTGCCCTAACAAGAAATGCTTGCTTTAGCCAGAATCCGCTATTTTAACTGCAATTTGGCAAATATGTTTATATGTAGCCAAAAACGAAAAAAAATCCACCTGTAGGGTTTATTGCATCCCTAAAGATAAGCAAACCCTGAAAGTTTCATTAAAATATCTGTATCCGTTACAGTGTCACGACTGGTTGAACTTTTTTGGAGGCGACCTCACTTGACCTCGACTAACTCGTTGACCCTAGATGACCTGACTTGAAAAATTGAAACAGCATGCCAAACTGATGTGGAAAAAGGTATGCCAAATTTGGGCGCGCTGCCTCGCGCCGTTCGTCCACTATCCGCAAAAAACCTGAGGGGGGCGGTTGAAGACCGCCCGAGACGGGACGGGTTAAGAAGGAATGACGTTTTGTGTATGCTGTATACACTGGCTGCTGCACAAAATGATCTCGACAGAGTTGTTTAACCTGTACCTAGGTTAAACAAATAAGTATGTTGCTAAATTTGTGTCGCCAAACAATAAGTCTGGCGTCGCCTGTGCTATGCACTTATCATTTGTACAGCAACATTCGGTTGGGCGCTACATAACCAGTAGCAGTTGATGCGCCCTTAAGCCCAAATAATCAATCAATCAATCAAGCAACATTCGGTATAATATTACTACTATATTAGCCCACAATTGACAGCACTGTTCACGTTGAGTGGATAGGTAGTAATTGGACCCGAATGAGCGACTAAGTCAAATAGCTACAGCAAAACAAAGATGGCATTATTCCTTTTTTCCTCCTGTACCATCGGTTTTCAGAATTTCGGAGTATTGTTTTGATAAAAGGTAACTAACGATTGGTCATTGGCTACGGAGATCTCAATGGGGTCGAATAAGCACCCCTTTCCCTAAACAATGAATGATTTTGCCTTCCTTGTACTGTTGGATTAACTGTGCCAAACAAATGGACCATAGCCACTGATCTACGAGTGTTGCACAAATAAATCTTCAAGTACCTAGTTCAGAGACGATGAGGCTCAATGGCAATTCGGCATCCCATATTATGGTCAACCGATCACGAACTAGCTAGAATCACGGCCAAGCATTCAATGATCTCTCGGATCCTCATCTCAGATACTTCCTGAAGCGCGCAGTGCCATTCCGCTGGGAGGTACTGGCGGCCACCGGGATGGCGTGGCACACTGCAATCGTCAGCACCGAGTGTGCTGGTCAACATGCTGATCAGTGTGTTGCCCTTTCCTCAGCAGGGTTTGCAGTGGCGTCATCGCTTCAACTGCACAATGTGGACAATGCTATAGGTGGCGAGGGGCGACGGAGACGAGCATGCATGCTCGCAATAATACGTCACATTAATTGTTCATTGTAGGTTCTTGAGTCTGCGTGCTGAATTCGTTGTCATATATTATGCATTCGTTTGTTTGTTTATGGGTCACGACACCTTATCACATCACGGCATGGCGCCGCCCACACTGTTTCGCCGGTGGCCATGGAATGCCGAGGCGCGGTGTCGAACCCGGACCTTGTACCCACCCCTAACCACTCGCCATCCCCGCCCAATTTTGCGTTCGTCATCGCCTACGTTATTTCCCGCACGTGCAACCGGAGAACATGCAACACGTCATGCGCACGTCATACCACACTATGTGTTCAGAACCCACTCTTACGGCATTTACTTCCCGACTCTATTCCCCGCCCGCCCTACTTTTTGCAGCGAACAATCAAACAAAGCCTCTTCGCCCTATGCGGAGCATGTCTGTTCGGTGACTGACCGTGTGAGTCATACACGGCTGTAACCAGGCTGCGCGACATGCTCTGTCGACCTCAGTTGGAGCGGTTCTTCGCCCTCACTTGACCTCTTGTGTGGGGCACGATGAGAGGTAGCTGAGGTTGGCAGCCCGCACGGCGGCCCGCGGAACCATTTCACACAATCAGATACACTGAGCAATGCCGCCAATACCCTATCCCAGTGTCTGGTGGCGGCTGGCGATGCTGACACGGATCCATCGTTCAATTCCAGCATGCGCCATATTTTTTTTCAAATCCCAGATGGTGATGTTGATTTTGTCGAGGAGCTAGTGCAATTAAAACAAAATGTACCTATTCGGCGGAAATGTAGTGTTTTCAGTAGAATGGAATGGGAGGGCGTGAGGAAGTCGAGACACAACAGGGGAGGAACAGGTTGGCACAGGGGCGGTCGGCCCATGTAAGGCACTAAGGCAGTGCCTCACCTGAGTAGAGCTGGGAAGTATTTTCGTATGATATTTTCATAAAATGATGCTTTCATCCACTGGAGAATGGAAAACATTTGACACGCAATTACCGCGAAATCAAAGGTAATCAGGCATTTTACTTGTTGTCTCAGGTCGGATGTGGTCAATTGGCACAATTGGCACAATCATGTGTCAAAGGGAATGCACACCCATGCACACATATGACGGCAAGAAAAGATCGCCAGCGTACTCGTGCGCTCCTCATGCCCGCCTACCGCCCTGAGTTCTGAGTCCTCATGCCCGCCTGTCACCAGGAAGTGGCTGGGCAACCCCGGACGCGACTCATTCATGTGCCGAGAGAGCAGGTACCGTGCACGCGCCGAGAGGGCACGCATTCGCCAGCGAGTCTCATCGACTCGCGCCGCTCGAGCTTCGAGTCTGATCGAGCTTCGCGCCGCTGCCGAGCCGTGCAAGCGTCGGCGGAAGAAGCTTCGCGGTGCGGCCGGTGCGGCCGCAGCGCCGCGCCAGCCGGGGGACGCGCGATGGATGAGCCCCGATCCCAGCCGGTCACACGGTGTCCGGCTCTGACAGCCAGGGGTAGAGTTAGTGAAGAGGAGACAAAGGGTGGGTACACGCCATGTTTGCTGCATGACCGACGCAGACGATACGCCCTTAATCTCTGGTACACGCCGCCACCTGCGTAGACGATGCCGCGCGCACGCAGACGCGATTGTGACCGCCCGTGCGGGCCCCGGGGCCCTACACGGCTGGACCGGGCCCGCCGGCGGCGCGGGCCGGGCCCGGCCCCGGCCGGCGACGGCCATGCGGGCTGTTTGCGCGTCTGGCGACCGGCGGCGCCGCGGCCGGCCGGCCGTGTGACCTAAAATAGCCGGCGGCTCTTTGTGCGGGCGGCTGCGTCAGCGGCGCGCGGGCGCCGCCATCGCCGCCGGGCGGCCGCCGCCGACGTGACGTCACCAGCGGTAAACAGGCGCGGCGGAAATGTAGCGAGCGCGCCGGCCGGGTCGCGCCGGAACTGCCGGCGGCGCCGCCGGCGGCCGCTCGCCTTATTGGCCGCGGTCGCGCCGGCCCCGGCGAGATACGCGACACGCGCTGCCCGCAGGCGGCTCTCCGATGCCCGTGTGGAAAAACACGGCCAGGATAAACGCACGCACAAACCACGGGGAAGCTGATATATCGGGAGCAGAAGAAAGAAATATGGTTCGCATAATAGATGAAGGGAACGCGCAGATTACCCGGTTCCTGTTTTCAGATGTCATATTTCCAGTTTATCTGTTTTCGGATTTTACTGTAAGACCCCATTAAGCTACTGCATGTCTGACAGCTTCTCATTCAGAGCCTGGGCATTCCCTTAATTGGCTAGATAAACATATGCAAAGCAAGGTGTTTGTAGTCAGATGCACAAAGCGTCTACGAACAAGAGTGAGAAGTGCTATCAACGTACTCGACCATGATTTCAATTAAGTTACTTACATATCATATTGCTTATGTCCTTTACTTCAGCGAGCCTTTTCGACCCTTTAAACATTGAACCGACAATAACAAAAAGGCAAAGTTTTATTTGCAAAGCTGGTTACTATTTTGTTCCATGCGTTTATAATAAACATCCACATACCATGCTCCACGGGTACACGCATTGCCAGGTCCAAGGCCGGAATCCCCTGGTCATGTCCACGAAAAATCCGCATGACGTTTACTTCCGGTTCTTTGAAAAAGACCATTTTCTGCTCGAATGATAATGGATTGAGCCAATGGATTTATACCCATCGCATTGCGGGAAGGTCAATTTGAACCCCACTAATTTTTGCTCTAAACAAAACAAAGATCTCCGGTCACCTGCATGGCGTGGCTATATGTTGAAATTATAGAATGTTCAAGTCGAATTTATGAAGTTCGTTTACACTAGAAATGAACTCGATGTTCGCAATTACCCTGAATTATTTAAGTTGTATTTGATGATAGTCCCTATTGGGTCCTCTGGATCTACTGGAAAAAAATGAACTTCTTTGACGTTCCATGTTATATTTCGGTGTTCTCAACGGATATTTAATTGTCATCTAGCACGTCCAAGCGTAGGAGACGTAGTTTTCCACTACTTTATACTCTGGGTTTTGAATAAAATGAATTAAGATGATTGTCATACTCATAGAAACGTCGTTTTTCGGAAACCACGTTAATTTAGCCAAGCCGCCGGACCGCAGGATTTAATTTAATTTCTTGGATATTACTGGATATTTAATTATAATCTAGCACGTCCAAGCGTAGGAGACGTAGTTTTCCACTACTTTATACTCTGGGTTTTGAACAAAATGAATTAAGAAGATTGTTGTACTCACAGAAACGTCGTTCTTCGGAAACCACGTTAATTTAGCCAAGCCGCCGGACCGGAGGTTGCATATTGTTTTTTTCTTCATTTTTAATTGATCGCCTATGCACCCATAGTTGACGTCTGACTGTATGTTACTTGGTTTGTTGATGAAAAAGGTAAAAATGACAAACGGAAATGCAGACAGTTCATTTGATGTCTCTCACGCCACGTGTTCCTCTTCCTTCCTCTCCGATTGCTTCCATGACCTTCCGAGAGCCTTGTAGAGAGTTTTTTTCTTTTAAAATAGGTTTGGAACAATTTTTGCGTCACATCTCTAATGAAGAATGCCAAGCCATTAATCGCACATCGCTGTTTCACTTATAAACAAGAAAAACTCTGGTTTCCGTAGCCATATTCAGAATGTTATATATGAAGAGGCACAGCCAAGCCCCCCTAGCAACCAAAAATACACTAGAAGAAAGAATGCATTCATAGATATTCCCAGCCAAAAGCAGACATTTTCACCTCCGAAAAGGCGCCGAAGGCGATCTCTGTTTCATCACAATTTTTTGGTTGAGTCCCTAAAAATATTCTGGCTCTACTCCTGCATAGCTGACAAACAAGCGATCATCTACCCCCACATCGTGGCGGTGGGTGAGTCCTGCGATTGAGACGCGGGCCGGTCTGTGGTGCGCGACTGAGTGACGTGCTAGAATGCGTCGCGGGCCCTCGCCGGGTTCGGTTACAAGTGATCGGGCCACCTGCTTCACTTGGCGGCGCTGACCCGTCCCGCCCACATACCAGCGAGCAACCCTGCCGGTGTGTACGGTAGGCCAGCCCCAGTGGCAGCGACGCCTCGTTAGCGAGTGTCTGGAGCTATTTCCAGTCACCCGCGACGTCCAATCCGCCCATCGGGCGACACAAATGACCCCTCGCCCCACCCCTCCCCGCGAGCGGTGGCTGCGCGCTCGCCAGCGACTGCAGTTGCGGGCCGGACACGCCCCGGCATCTATCGGCGACATCTGGTACTACGTCGGTGTCTGCAGTGCACGCAACAGCGACCGTGAGGACGGTTTTATGGCAGCCGTGTTATTACAGTGCTCGGTGTTCGATCGGTGGCGTGGCTGGGGTGTGGTCCGGGAGGTGGGGAGCACAGGGCTTCCCGTCCCACCTGCTGAAATTCTGATCGTCTACAAGTCCGCTCTGTAATCAAGTGGCGCTACGATCTACACGCTAATATATTATTTTGCATTCTCACAATTTACGCTCGCTGTCATGGACGAAATATTGTTTCTGTCCTGGTCTGGAGGTTTTGCCACTTCTAGTTAGGTTTGTGATGAGGTTTTTCCTCGAATACCTCTGAGAGACGACCTCACACTGTTTTTGTCGCATGATTGTGTGTATTGATTGTCTACTTGTGCACGTCGACTACATGGCCACACTTCGCCGTCGCTACTCTTCGCCCGCGACCAATCGGCGTGGGAGATTGGCGACGCTACATGACTCAACGTTCGACGTGTCGTAAAACCAATAACAACGACATTTTCGAGTCGGATTACAGGTATTTGATGCAGCAGTTGTCTCCTCCGCACAGATTATTTCGATCTCGTAGTTCGGTTGGTTAAAGCATCGGCCTACATTAGTCATACCTGTCCTGGCAAGACAGTGTTCGAGGCTCCCTACACGCTCGCATAACCCCCGACTGGAGGGGGGGGGGGTCAGTTGGCAACTGGTCCGATAAGGCCGGAGACGAGCCATCTTTTTTAAACATAATCTTTATACCTGGCCACTTCAGGTTAATGGCGAACATAGCTTTCAGGAAAACCATCTTAAAACACTCCTGAATATTGGATAAGCTTCATGATTCGTTTCGGACATGTACTAATTATCATTCTCTTTCGATCATTATCTCTATTCCTATCGTCCATAAGCGTCGAAATGGTCCGAGGTGGCCGAAGACAACTTTATTTTATTTACCAAACCGATGCGCAATTTTTATCATGTACTAGATTACCGGATACATCAACCACACAGCCGTAAGTTACACACCGGTCAGTATTTCGCCTCCAGTATGATCAATTCCGAGGTCAAGTACCTTACGGCGTGAAGGAATAACTAACGTATGTGTGGACTTGGAAGAATAATCGGGACATATGCTCTCAAGTGTTTTAGTATACGAAGACAGAATGCCTGCAATGTCATTGAGAAATTTGACATCTTCAAACCCAACATTCTTTTGGAAATTTCTGAAGTGATGCTATATCAAATCAATTCCGAATGTGTGGGAACACGAATGATGAATCCGTTTCTTCCAGCCATGAAAATATGTCAAAATTGGAATTTCCCGTGTTCACTTGTAAGATCAGAGTAGGGCAAGTGCTGTGGAGGTGTATGACTCAACTTTTGAAGACCTTTGCAGCTGGTGGCGTTTTCCCATTATTTTTTATTGTTACCTTTTAGTAGACGTGGAAGCTCACCCAAAGTCAAACATACTGGGCGCTGCCGTCGCACAGGTTGGCCATCCCTAGGCTAGCTGTTTTCAGTCGCATAAGACATAAAACATAGGCACTGCCATCCACCCTGCCTTTGTTATGACCGCACCGTTCCGAGTCACAGGGATATCGACCAGCTTGCGCAGGCTTTACATAGCTTGCGCATACTTGCGCGGTAACACCGTCAGCCCGCACGATAAAACAAACCCTCATGCTATTCGAGACCAGAAAGCCATGTGAACGCATTCTCTAAAAATCACTTCCAAACTCTCCCCTTCGCCAGCATATTTATCTATGAAGCGCGAAGCTAGGAACTTCGCTATGAAAGCCACTCGCACTTTTTGGGAGTTATCCGTCCCTTCCTGATCCCTCCCTCACCCCAATGCCGCCTTGACAGGAACAAACATAAAGTAATGTAATGTTTCCTTGACCCTCGCCGCGCTGCATGGGGGCTCCGAGAGCCTCTTCTCAGTAATTCCCGAGATAGCGGCCGAACGAATAGACGCAAAGACACGAAACTTTCACTTCCCCATATTCATCGTTGTTTTGCGTATCTCCATCAGTTTCCAGTTTAAGACCGACAGAGGTCATTGACCTTGGACAGGCCAAAGATAGAAATGTTCCAAAATATTTAATGTGTCGCCTTCCTGAGTAGATGCGTTACATCAGTACGACACCGATCATGCGGTTCATCAAGACGAACGACTCCGCTACCTGTAAATTTGAATTACAATCAAGATTACTGACGCGATGTTTTATCAATATCCGCGTTTTTAAACCCATTTGAGAGTGAAAAGTTAATTTGATGTGATTTTTCACTCATAAAATGACCAGGATCATGTAATTGACATGGATGTAAATCATACGAAGTGTCAATGACATAAAACCAGGTCAAGTATTAGGTATATTTTACACGATGCCATCTCGTACTTAACATTACTGTTCCTCGTGAAATCATAACGGAATTCGTTTCAGCATCGCTTAAGTCGTGCGACATGGCATTTAATGGCCAACCAATAACCTAAGACGACTTGACCTTTTGCGAGCTGACCTTATTAGAACTTATTTGGCCTTTCCATCCTTTTCAAATAGTGCACAATGAGAGGAAAGCTGAAGTGATCCTTCTATAGATTAACCCATAATGACCTAAGGTCAGGTCACGAGGTTAGAAGCCAGGTGGTTTACAAATCTGTTTCATGGTCATATCAGTTCTTCCTGGAACTACATTTTTGTTCTTCGAGAATTGCGTAACGGAGGTATCAAAGCCTGAACTGAATTAGCTTGATTATATGGCGTGACCTGATCTGGCCTTAAGATTGTCGCATATGAAGCAGGTATACACATTTTGTTTCAATAGTTCTGTCGAAAAAAAATCTTAGACACACACCTACATCAGCACAAACACAAACACACACACACACAACACACACACACACACACACACACACACACACACACACACACACACACACACACATACACATATATATATATATATATATATATATATATAATTCATATAAAAAAAAAAAAAATATATATATATATATATATATAAATTAATATGTTCCATATTATTCCTCAATATGCAGGTCATGTTACCGGATTAAGCTACCATAACTTTGATAGACCACAGCATGATGGAAAATTAACAAACTGTGATAGCAGCTCGAAGCCTGTTAACTTCCCAATAACATGGTGCCTGCATTTCCAATATGAATATTTGGACGCTGGTTTTCAAGCCCTACTGACTGAACCTGACCTAACGGTCTTGACCGAACCTGACCTAACGGTCTTGATCCATTTCTTACTTGATGAAAATATATACCGCCATCTATGTTAGCTCTTGAAAAACAATGCTGAGGGAAGACAAGCTCAGCCTAAGAAAACCATTTCCAGAGACTTAAGACGAAGCTCCGGATCATAACCTATATGACTTCTGGTGACCTCATTATTAAGGTCCAACAGATATATGCCTGCACCGTCGCTTGCTTGAATATCCACTGGAAGCCTCACAGGCGGCACAAAGCATCTATGCCGCACGGCACGCCTCAAGGCCCATCACCAGTACCCCCTAGCCAGGTTGCTGGAACTTAGGGTCTGACACCTGCCAAAGACTGCGGTAGCTGCTGCCGCAACCGGCGTAACTGCTGCCGCAACCGGGGTAGCTGCCAATAACTGGCGTAACTGCTGCCGAACGGCATAATGCCACAAAGCCTGACTCAACTGCTGCCGTGACCGGCGTAACTGCTGCCAAATAGCTGCTGCTAACTGCTGCCACATAGCTGTCGCAACCGGCGTAACCGCTGTCGTAACCGGGGTAACTGCCAAATAGCTGCCGTGACTGGCGTAACTGCTGCCACATAGCTGTCATAACCGGCGTAACTGCTGCCACATAGCTGCCGCAACCGGCGTAACTGCTGACACGCAGCTGCCGTAACTGGCGCAACTGCTCGACGACCTCCATCGGCCGGCGGGGTCGACAGCGAGATCATCGAGCTGGGGCCGGACGATGCACGAGCGGCCGGTCCGGCTGCGACGGCGGCGACAGGTCACAGGACACCAGCACACAACACCCATTCATCGTGCAACAGACAGCCGTCGCCGGGCGGCGGCGGCCGGCGGCAAAAAGGCGGCCGGACAGGCGCGCTGTCGGTCGCCAGGGGGAGGCGGGGGGGGGGGGCGATGCCAGCCCGGCCCGGGTGATCACGACGCGCTCCGTACTTGTCGACGGCGCCAGGGCAGGCTCCCGCACCGGAGAACCCGCCCCCTCCCTCCTCTGGGGAAACGTGTATGTTTTCCTCCTGTCGAATGGCACAGGCTGGCAGTGCATCACACGTGAAGCCCATGCAAATACTTCTCTGAAATTTATCAGTACTAAGATATTTGCATGGAGAGCAAGTTTCCGTCAACTGTATACTTACTTTCGGCGTTGATATTAACTCTCGCACGTGCATGACATTTGGTCACCTTCCCAGTGAAAGATGGTGGTGCGATCCGTCTGACGTTTCGGAACATGTGTGTTGGTGACATGAAATTGAACCAGCACATTGCACTTCACGAGGTCTCTCGATCGATATCCGATTTGGATACCGTGAATTCCTGGGTAATCTCCCAGGTTGCTTTAGAGGTCTTTTTTTTCGCAAAACTATTGATAATGCAATAATACAAAATACAACTGCCGTGCTCAGTCGTTGCCTGTGTAATGCCAGTAACAAACACGCGTTTGGAGTACTCAACTTAGGAACCAAGCAACGCAGCATATTGATGCCAGCAATGTGCGATTAGGTACACTTATATACTTAAAGGTCAGATCAGGCTGAATTGTTGATCTTGCTTTGGAAATTCCAGAATAGGGTGCGACATTTTTTGCACCCATAGGTATATATATATATATATATATATATATATATATATATATATATATAATATAACAGAGTGACCGAAAAGTCCAAAAGAGTCATCTGATATCAAGTAGGGCCGGCAACCCTGAATGACCCTGCGTAGGTCAGTGAAATAAATAAGCGTAATAGTCGGGTTGTCTACTAGAGGTAGCAATTGTAAGGACTGAAAGCCTGGTCAGAAAGCCAGGTCATGAACGCAGAGTTTTTTTTAACAGCTTTGGAATATATGCCGGTCTTTCAGCCGAACTTCAGCTGATTTTATTTCACTTCGGTATCAATACAAACTTCATTTTAAAAAACCTCATGATAAACATCATCATGCATCCTATGAGGCACAATTTAAAATTCCAGCCAGCAATTTGTCATGCACATTTGTGATGATAAATCCCTACGTATTTCATTCGGCATGTTAATTGCCGACAATAATGAATGATGAATGACGTGCTTGGTAACTCAAACATGCTCATGCCATGCAGTTTTCAAAGGTAAGACGGTGCAGGCTGTGCACATCTCTAGCATGGGCAGTTTGGAAGCTGGTTTTCAAGCCTGACTCCGAACCTGACCTACTCGGTCTTGACCCAGGGGTCAAGGGCTTTCTTACTATGATCAACATAAATGCCGTCATCTATGTTAGCGCTTGGAAAACAATGCCGAAAGAAAACTACCGCAGCCTAAGCAAATATATTTGCAGTGATTTAAGACGAGACCCGGATCTTGACAGAATGCGAACTCTGGTGACCTCAGTATCGAGGGCATAGTGTGTAGGCTGTGGGCGATGTTGGACGGGCGCGGGCTGTAGAAAAACGCGATGTAGGAAGCAATAATAAGCAGACCATTTTCGTACTGGTCGTAATTTATCGTGTACTAAATGAAATACATGTGTGATATTTTGTTGTTTCTGTAAGCACAGAAGTATACCCACAAAGTAATGCTATTCTGTGGGTATGCATGGCTATTCTAAAACGCATCCAGTTCTGATGTCTCTCCATCCAATGAATCATACATGTCTTAGATGGTAAAATACATATATGTGGCCATTTCCTAAGTACATAGGTACGTGCCAGCAAAATAGGCAAAACAGGGATTATAGTGCAAAACATTGAGAATGCAAAAGAAGACATTTCATCACGAATGTACCCAAAAATAGGCAGGGAAGCAATTAGTTCCCTTTGAATTTTAGGTGTATTGCTTTTATAGTAGAAACCCATGATGTTTGAAAGCTGAAGAATATGTCACCTTTGATATCAGAATCCGGCAGTGCTTAGCTTATTAAATACATGATGCAACCTTTTGCAGATGATGGAATGCTGAGCGATTCCAAGATTCGTGTGAACGTACCTCGTCTTAATTGTGCTCCTTCTTTGATTGAAGACTGCAAGAAATAGGTATTAAGCTGTGTGCTTTATGAATCATTTTGCAACAATCATGTTGCTACCATGAATACTTGCTAATTGGGAAATGAAGTTAAGTTTTTATGAGAGGTTTACTTTCAATCCACATTCTAGATTGAAAGTAAACTTTTGATCCACATCATCCACGTCATCATATCGGCTTCCAAAAGTAATATGAAATCCCTATATGTCCTTAGTTTAAAAAATACAATGGTACTACTTGATATGCATGAAAAGGAAGTGTTGAAGGCACTGGTATTTTGACCAGACTTCAGTTCATTTGACCGGGTCTCAACCAGACTTGATCGCAGCATATCGGCAGGTCCCGGTCTTCGGTCCTAAAATTGTCGGTATTTGCACCTCTACTGTCGTTCTACCGCACCAGATGCTGGTCGTTTGGGGGACACAAAGTGAAAACAATTGCCAATGATTTATGTTGTTGGCGGAAAAGGGCCTGACATGTTCCGTCCTATGACGTCATATTCCAGTGGCCTGACACATTAAATGTGTTGTTCCATTTCGTCGGTAAAAGATGCCCCATCGGCTATGCCAAGTGGCGTTCCGCTTAAGTGCGCTGTTTTATGTGGTCCCGGGACCGATATAAATAGCGTGGTACAGATCAACTGGCAAGTGCACGGGCGAGGGTCGAGGAGGGGAACAACGGACAACTGCATCACGCCCCATCCCCTTTGAAACGCACTCCTGCACCCCCCACCACCACCAAAAAAAATGCTTGTCTCCGATGTAATCTGAACGCACCTTCCATGTTCCGTAAACAGGCAAAATGCGTGACTAGCAGTTGGTTGAGTCCCTCCGAATCAGACAAGTGAGTCGCCTAATGTACACGTACGGGTGTAAGACCACAGGCGCCGCTGAATGACAGACTACAGCCACCGCTGGATGCCAGGCTACAACCAACGTTGGATGACAGACTACAACCACCGCTGGATGACAGACTACAGTCACCGCTGGATGACAGACTGCAACCACCGCTGGATGCCAGGCTACAACCGCCGCTGAATGACAGATTACAACAACCGCTGGATGACAGACTACAACCACCGCTGGATGCCAGGCTACAACCACCGCTGGATGCCAGGCTACAACCACCGCTGGATGACAGACTACAACCACCGCTGGACGAGGCGACTGGCCTCCGAGCTGTTTGGCGCTTAAATGCCGCCACCATTACAGTGATACGCAAACAGGAGCGGCCGCCACGCAACGGCAATCAGCCGTCGTCCTCGGTCGGGCGGCGGGCCGCCGAACAAATACGCCATTGTTCGGTCGGCCGAGCTGCCGGCCACCGGCAGGCACGACACCTTTGTGGCCCCGCACTGTCGTATGCAGAGGGCAGCCGCTTTTATCTCGCGCCGTAAAGTTCGCGACGCGCCTTTACGTCGTCATTACGAGGGTCGTCCGCAGTTTTGCTCATTTATTGGGAAATCAAAGTCGACGGCGAGGCCGGCGTAAACAGCGGCCCGGTCGGAAATAGGCGGCCCGGTGTCCGCGCGCACTGGCGATGCCATCTGCCGGCCTCGTCGTGCAAGGCAAGCGTCGGCCGCTGCCCACCGCCCGCCGCCGGCGGCCGCGTCGGCCGACCTCGAACGCCGGCGCATCCAAGCCGACACTTAACCCCGTCAAGGTCGCGTCACGTGACCCGCGCCGGCCGGCGCCGACCGCCGCGCTTCAAAATAAAGTACGCTCCCGCGCGGCACGCACGCACCGTGCAATCATGCAACTTCCGGCGGCAAAAAAGGCGCCACGCGATGCCGGGCCTGTCGGCGGCCGGCGGCTGTGCCGGCCGGACCGAGGGGGCGGGGGCTGTGCCGACCGGACCGAGGGGGACCGGACCGAGGGGCCACCGGACCGAGGGGGCGGGGGCTGTGCCGACCGGACCGACGGGGCGGGGGCTGTACCGACCGGACCGAGGGGCGGGGGCTGTACCGACCGGACCGAGGGGGCGGGGGCTGTGCCGACCGGACCGAGGGGCGGGGGCTGTGCCGACCGGACCGACGGGGCGGGGGGCTGTGCCGACCGGACCGACGGGGCGGGGGCTGTGCCGGCCGGACCGACGGGGCGGGGGCTGTGCCGACCGGACCGAGGGGGCGGGGGCTGTGCCGACCGGACCGAGGGGGCGGGGGCTGTGCCGACCGGACCGAGGGGGCGGGGGGCTGTGCCGACCGGACCGAGGGGGCGGGGGGCTGTGCCGACCGGACCGAGGGGGCGGGGGTTGACCGACCGGACCGAGGGGGCGGGGGCTGTCCGACCGGACCGAGGGGCGGGGTCTGTGCCGGCCGGACCGACGGGGCGGGGGTCCCGACCGGACCGACGGGGCGGGGCTGTACCGACCGGACCGAGGGGGCGGGGGGCTGTGCCGACCGGACCGAGGGGGCGGGGGTGTGCCGACCGGACCGAGGGGGCGGGGGGTGTGCCGACCGGACCGACGGGGCGGGGGCTGTACCGACCGGACCGAGGGGGCGGGGGCTGTGCCGACCGGACCGAGGGGCGGGGGCTGTGCCGACCGGACCGACGGGGCGGGGGCCGCCGGCTGGACCGAGGGGGCGGGGCTGTGCCGACCGGACCGAGGGGCGGGGGCTGTGCCGACCGGACCGAGGGGCGGGGTTGTGCCGACCGGACCGAGGGGCGGGGCTGTGCCGGCTGGACCGAGGGGCGGGGGCGGACCAGGGGGCGGGGGTGTCCGGCCGGACCGAGGGGGGGGGCTGTGCCGGCCGGACCGGGGGCGGGGGTGTGCCGACCGGACCGGGGGGCGGGGCTGTGCCGACCGGACCGGGGGCGGGGGTCTGTGCCGACCGGACCGAGGGGGCGGGGGGCTGTGCCGACCGGACCGACGGGGCGGGGCTGTGCCGACCGGACCGAGGGGGGCTACCGGACCGAGGGGGTGGGTGTGTGCCGACTGGGCCGACAGGGGTGCCGGGTGCGCCGACGACGCCGGCCGGCCGGTCCCGAAGAGCAGAGACGAGAAGAGGTCACGAACACACGCTACCCGGCGGCCCGACCGCTTCGCTCGACGGCGGCAGGCAGTCGGCGCGACACGGGGTCGGCGCGACACGCGGTCGGGACGCCGGCGGCGGTACGTCACACGTGGTGCAGCAGGCGTGCCACATCCGAGCACGCCTCGCGGGCGAGCGGCCGGGATCGGCAGCGCACCGGGGCGCGCCGCAGCGCGCCCCGGTGCGGCTCGTTTGCGCCGCCGGCGCGACAGAGCGCAACATTCGCCGTCGTGTCGCGCACCGCCGGCGCCGTTCACGCCAGGTCGCGCCGGGTCACACCGGGCGGTAACGGTGCGCGCGCGGTGCTGCGGTCAGCCGGTCGCGTGCCGAGCGGCCCGCCGACGCGGGCCGCGCGCAAAACGACCGCCGAACGGGCCGGCCCGTGCCACGGCGCCCGCGGCGCCCGCGGCGCCTGCGGCTCCCGCGCACCCGGGCCACCGCCGCCGGACGACGCGCGCCCATGGATGTCGAACGGCGTCCGGCCGACGCCGAGTCGACTGTGCGTCGTTCCGGCGCCGTGCCGTGTCGGCCGGCTCGCCCCGACACGGCACGGCGCCGGCCGGCCGGCCCGGCTCGAGTGGAACCGGCCGTGCGAGGCGGCTCGCCGACGCGTCCCGACACAGAACAGCTGGTTCCACCGGCTCGCCACTCGCCACTGTCCACTGTCCACTGTCCACTGTCCACTGTCCACTGTCCACTGTCCACTGTCCACTGTCCACTGTCCACTGTCCACTGTCCACTGTCCACTGTCCACTGTCCACTGTCCACTGTCCACTGTCCACTGTCCACTGTCCACTGTCCACTGTCCACTGTCCACTGTCCACTGTCCACTGTCCACTGTCCACTGTCCACTGTCCACTGTCCACTGTCCACTGTCCACTGTCCACTGTCCACTGTCCACTGTCCACTGTCCACTGTCCACTGTCCACTGTCCACTGTCCACTGTCCACTGTCCACTGTCCACTGTCCACTGTCCACTGTCCACTGTCCACTGTCCACTGTCCACTGTCCACTGTCCACTGTCCACTGTCCACTGTCCACTGTCCACTGTCCACTGTCCACTGTCCACTGTCCACTGTCCACTGTCCACTGTCCACTGTCCACTGTCCACTGTCCACTGTCCACTGTCCACTGTCCACTGTCCACTGTCCACTGTCCACTGTACACTGTCCACTGTCCACTGTCCACTGTCCACTGTCCACTGTCCACTGTCCACTGTCCACTGTCCACTGTCCACTGTCCACTGTCCACTGTCCACTGTCCACTGTCCACTGTCCACTGTCCACTGTCCACTGTCCACTGTCCACTGTCCACTGTCCACTGTCCACTGTCCACTGTCCACTGTCCACTGTCCACTGTCCACTGTCCACTGTCCACTGTCCACTGTCCACTGTCCACTGTCCACTGTCCACTGTCCACTGTCCACTGTCCACTGTCCACTGTCCACTGTCCACTGTCCACTGTCCACTGTCCACTGTCCACTGTCCACTGTCCACTGTCCACTGTCCACTGTCGGCGTCCGGAGTGAACAGCCGAGACGGATCCGAGCACCAGGCAATTGCAGTCGAGGATTTCGCCGGCAACGACTGCCGTCGATAGTTAGATGATAAGGCTGTTTTATTTATACTCTCTTCGGTAAGGAATAGTTAGTGAAAGGCGGTCTGGTAATCTTGCACGGTGAGGTATTTTAAACAGCCGACTGCAGGAAACACCATGGCTACTACAGGTTGTCACAATCAGCGGGTCTGTGGTAATGGTAGATGCATTTACAGCCTTTGGCGCATTTCGTGTTCCTTATGCCACATGTTGCTGCTTTGCAAGGACCTGTGTTTTTATTTTATCCCGTATCGCAGTTCTCGACTTCATGGAGGTGCATTAAATGGAGGTGCATTCAATCATATGCATATGGCCGCTGAAGGTATACAAATATTTCACTTTGGCCGAGTATGGTTTATTGTGGTCCAATTCTAAATCACGATTCAGTTGGTGCAATTGCAATTTGCTGCGCAAACATAAGATGCTTCTTGGTTGCACGCATGTCTTCATGTTTAAACATGCTTATGGGAGGCTTATGAATCCCCAGTTTCCCGATAGGCTATGCGAAGATCCCCGACATTTGCCAACCTAATGTGACATTCCAGTCATTCCTTTTCTCGGTGAATGATAGCGAGCTCCAGGCAGCTGACTATTAGTCACAAATACGACCAATAATCACCACCGAAAGCCAGCGGGCACTCGGCTCAGTTCCGAAGACAAACAACCACCAGTATACCAGCACTGCGTTGGACGCAACGTGGTACGGTGGAAAAACATCGCAATGACGACTGTCCACGCTCAACACAGCACATCGTCAGCGTTGACCAGCATTACGTCCAATGTACTCTTTGTCTCGCCAGCACCGCTCTGTCGCTCCAACGCACCACAAGCCCAGCACATATCGCCCAATGTCCGGCCGGCCGGCACAAGCCGCTGACCGCGAACGTGGGGATGGGGGAGGGGGGGGGTGCTGGCGGCACGCGCCGGGCACTGCCGACCAACCGGGTCCAGCGGACATCACTCATCAGCCGCGCGTAATAGCCGGCCCGTGGGCACGCTGCACCTGTTGCCGCCGCTTGGCCGCGCGGCTGTTTCCAGCCGGCGGTCAGCACGCCGAACGGCGGCCGCCGTGACGAACGCGCCCGGGCAGGTCACTCACTCAGGCTCCGCTGACGTCACAGGTCGCCGCCGCAGGCCGCGCGGGAATGCCCGGCTGTGACGCGTGACCTGGGCGCGTCGGCCGGGTCGTGCGTCCGTTCTTACGGCCGGTGAGCTATTGCGAGCTTCTCCTAAGTCTGACGAGCGCGCGCGTCGTTAAATCCGGACCAAACTAAGGAACAGAATGGTGGTAGTGAGGTGGTCGCGTAAGGCGGCGATTGAACAGCCCATAATGTAGGTTGACTAGAACTTCGAGACCGTCGCCGGGTAGCAGTTCTCGGCGTTCGGGGCCACAGGGCCAGCCTGAGTTCACCGGGGGTCATCGAACGCCGTGCCGAGCATGCCGTTCTTCATGCGGTCTGACGGTAGCTGCGGGTACTTGGCATTTGATTAATATTGTGGTCCACCGCTGGTGCTTAGCAGAATCCATGTTTTATGGCTGCCACACGGAACAGTCGACCCGCGTCCGAACAGTCGAACCGTTTTGTGGCAGCACGTGCCGAACGCTTTTCAAACGGGTAATTTGGCACTGGCAAACAGATCAATCGTGGAGCAGCACATTGTCGAGATGCCTGCGAAGGTTGGCACGTCCGGGGGAATGGCTCGGTAATATGTCCTTTGTCAAGTAGACATTCACACCTAAGAAGATTCTATTGCCACACACCGCATAGCTATCCGAAAGAAAACAACCGACATAAAACAAGCTCTTCAACTCGCGGAACTCCAACCAGCGACTACGGATCAATATTGCGCCCCGAGACATCGCTTGACAACCATGCACCATACCGAGACGGCACCGACACGTGCCAACATGCCGTCGGCAACGGGCCTCGGCACAAGGCAGGCGACCGCCGTGGCCGACGACCACCGCACGTGCACGGCTGGCATGCTCCACCGGCAGCGTGACCACACCAGCAGACCCATGGCCCTGCCGGGTCTCCTCCCGGATATGACGCGCGCTTTTGACCGCGGCAGATGTGGCGCGGCTCGGCCGAGTGTGTCCGCCGGGCTGTCCGGGGTGGCCAGGGGTGTCCGGGGTGGCCAGGGGGTCCGGGGTGGCCAGGGGTGTCCGGGGTGGCCAGGGGTGGCCAGGGGTGTCAGGGGTGGCCAGGGGTGTCCGGGGTGGCCAGGGGTGTCCGGGGTGGCCAGGGGTGTCCGGGGTGGCCAGGGGTGTCCGGGGTGGCCAGGGGTGTCCGGGGTGGCCACCAGCGTGGACAGGTGTGTCCGAGGCGTCGGCGATTTGTCGTTGCCCGGTGTGTCCGCCAATGTGTTCAGGGGTGTCTGCGGTGTCCACAAGTGTGGCCAGGGGTGTCCAAGGTGCCCACAATTTGTCTTCGTCCGGTGTGTCCGCAGTTGAGTCCAGTGCGTCTCTAATTGTTCTTAGAACCATGCGTTCAACCTGAGCTGATGTTGTGTTTATCTGATCTATTATTCATCGCCGAATGATAAATGAGAGTGCCTGACGAGGATCCTCTCTGAATCATGTACCCAAGGTATACCAAGCCGGTCAGTGCAGGGTGTGCGAGTGTATGGATGTGAAGTGGATGGTGAGCACGTGGTGAATACTTGCCGAGCTTGCAGCATCGGGCCCAACGAAACTCCACAAGTAAGTTTGGCAATATTTGTCTAACTTCAAAGATGAGTTCATATTAAATGTTACTTTTGTTATTAGATATTTATATTCACGTGTCTAATATGCTACGGAATCATTGAAGGCATATCTACCGGTCTGTTCATGGGAACTCAGTTCGGTAATTCAGTGGTCAATCGAAATCAAACCTGATAATAGTTTGAATTAGCTGGTTCCGTCCATTGGAGCAGGAAGATGCGCCTATGTAATCCAGGGGGGTGTTATGCGTTGCTCATGTGTGTCATGCTCTCCTTCAAGAAGGGGACAATGGAAGGCGAACCATAAGTCGCCACAACAAACTGCAAATGCCATGCCTATTACTTAATCCCTGACGGGCTATGTCCCAAATTGTCTGCACTACGAGAAGACATCACTCAGCATAAAGCCATATACCCATAGCGTAGTGGCATGCTAGTCCACCCATATCATAGTGGTCCACCCATAGACCCATAGCATAGTGGTTGAAGAGGGCTATATATTCCTGAACGTCAGCGCACCTCTCCCCAATCGTCTGGCATCCACTGGAATGGCGGTACATCCACTTGGGTGTACCGCCATTCCAGCCCCACCGGGGGGCACCTCTTTCCAGCTGGATCCTATCAGGAGATCTGGGACGTTTCCGGCGGTTGCTTTGCGCCCCCCGCCGGCGGTCGTGCGACCGAAGGAGAGCTGTCGCCGCGGACTTTGTACCGTGTAGCTCTGCCATCGTGTGCTGCCACAATAGGCCGGCTGTTGGAGGCGCCAGCCACCGACCCCGCCATGATTAATGGCGGGTGTAATTGGCGCGCGGTCTGTCATCCGCCCAGTCAGCTCAGAGCCGACGAGACTGGACTTGGCGAAGCCTGGGCGCAAGCGACTCTGACGAGGCCGGGCTGGGCGGAACTTAGGTGCGGGCGACTACGGTGATACTGGAAGAGTCTGAATCAGGCGACAGTGAGTCGGACAAGGCTGGTCTTGGCGATTCCTGGACACCAGCGACTCGGCCGAGGCCGGCGCAGACGGCGTCTAGGCGCCAGGTGCCGACTAGGCTAAAACTAGACTAGACTCGGCGGAGCGTGGTCGCTTCAGGTACTCCAGCGAGTCTTTTCTGCACATTATTTGGGCGCCGGTGGTTCCGACGAGGCTTGTCTAGGAGGGATCTCAGCGCCAGTGAGTCATGATTGCTGGACCACCCTCCGGATGCACCCAAAGCACGCGGCTTCCTCGGGCGTCGCTAGGCTTGTCGCTTTGTCGTTCGTTGATTTTTCTGGGGGACAGTTCTGTCAATGTTATGTGACCATCTTCTTGGCCCATCAAAAACATTTTAAATCCAGGATGACCAACTAACTGTGGATAGTCTTTTGATGTTCCTGGTGTCTTTGATGTTCAAAGGTGTCTCAGAGGAGATAGATGTTCCACAAATAAGTAACACAACTTTGGATTTTCTTATGAAGACGAAAACTGCATACAAAAACACATTAAGTGCCCGAAGTCATTTTGTAATGAGACTGAAACTCGGATGGTTTTCTCTACCAGTCGACCGAACTAGTGGCGTCACCCGTTAAGCCATTAAATCTTGGCCAGCTCCAGACCAACTCTCACGCAATCGCTGCAGATCCCCGGCCGAGTCGCCCGAGGTGGCCTGAGGTCTGAGGTCGGCGAAGAGCCGATCCACGTGGCGACCCGTACACCTCCCAGCTAACCGTGTGCTTCTGACGTACCGGACTGTACCTTCCAACTGAAGCCGCAGTCCACTGGAGACATGGGAACACCATTTACGCTACCAGGTGGTGGGGTGTAGTCGTCTCGCGCAGACATCCCATGTCGACACAATGCGTTTTGACTGATATTTGTACCTGTAGTTGTCACTCCAGATGGAACACCGCTGAACGACTGCGAGTGTTGCATGCGTGGATGAACTGGATTACGGTCGAGGTTGACTCGCCATAGAGGTGTGCTTACAAACCTCAATAGGGCCAGTCCTCATCTAGAACGCGTGTACGAGCCAAGTCAGTGGCCACCTAGGCAGCGTACTTGCTGGTTTGTTGATCAGAATCGCAGTCCAAAATGTTAGTCGCATGTGGAAGCTGAAATAGTGAGTAGTACCCCGCCCAATAACTTGAACATATTTAACTAGCATCTGTAGCGTCCACTTGAGAGCTGATTATGCAGAGACGTCACAATAAAGGCAGAAAATGTTGGCAGCTTCACTACGAATAACTATGTTCCACATGCATTTCGGGGAATCGCAAAATAAGATCAGGCATCAACTAGCCTTTGACGATTGATGGGTAGTCAGTTGAATACTTGGTAGTAAACATTGAAGTTGGTGTATAGTGTATCGCCTGTTGCTTATGGTCACCACACTTGTGGAATATTGTCCACAGACATGGAGCCCATCCTTGGAAAGGAATGTCGATATGCTAGAAAGAGCACAAAGGTACTAGGCTTGTCGCTGGACTAGACAAAATATAGTATGGGTCCAGGCTAATGGAAATCAGTCAAGCGTGGGAGATTAAGGGGCTAATATGCTTTAGATAGATGCAGTGTTGGACAATGCCAATCTGAATTCTGTTATTTAAGTTAGGGGATCACATGCAAGTTATCAATTACGTTGTATGATAGTTAAACACCAACACGTCTTCAGTCAAGGGGCTGTTGATCAATGGAATAGGACTCCTGGTGATGTAGTCTTGAGTTTTGTCATTTAATACTTTAAACATAGAGTTCATAAATTATGCAGATGCATACACCTTCCATTTTATATAAATTTTACGTTGTGCAATATCGTGATGCATATTGAGGTTGGATGGAGTGGGATCAGTGCTCGTAGATGTGCATTATGCCCATCTATTGTGGATGGGTACTGTGGTGCTTGCTGGGCGTTGGGCATTAGATCATACTTACAATTGTGTAAATATAGAAGGTGTGCCCGGCAGTTGATTATCAGCCATCGGATATGTAGTTATGAAATGGATGGCCATGTCAACACATCCAGGTTGATAGTTTCTTCAGAATTTAGAATAGGATAACACCGATCGGTGCGTTTTATTCCTCCTTTCTCTCTTATAAAACCTTCCCCTTATAGGCTTAGCCGGATGGCTTATTGTGACTCCCACCAAACTTCGCACATTCATGTCCTTATGTCAAATATACCCACCCAAGTTAGACGTTATGATTAGCGATTCCTTTGCAAAGTTAACCACATGCCAGCATCGATTTGCATAGCAATTTCAAGGGCACCATCGATCGGCCGACAGATTTGGCAAGTTGTGAGGCTGTGAAGCGCTCGGATTCGGCGACAGATCGGACTGGCTCCGTCAGCCAATCAGCTGCTGTCGCTGGCGTCGGCGGTGAGCTCACTCGATGACGTCGTCGATCGCATGAATGCGTGCCGTCTCCCAGCCGACGACGCGGCACTCGCTGAGCCGTGACGTCACATGATCTGGCCGCGGACGTCGGCGCCGACGGGCGCCGCCGCTGTCGACGCGAGGCGCTCGCAGTGCAACGGCCGGTCGGCGCGCGAACGTTCATCGAAGAGATCCGAGCGTGAAGCCACGGTCGTCTTAGACGGACAACTCTCGACGGGGACAGAGTAGAGCCTGGCCGTGTCCAGCATCGGCATCCGGACACTAAAAGGGCTGTGGACACAACGACATCTATCGATGCGCCGGGAAGCTGGCAATGGAATAATGGCACCAGGATAATATTCACTCGTGTGAAATTAGCTCACATTAAAAACAATCGATTGTTCAGTTTCTTCCTTGGCCACGACAGTGTTTGATGCGCCGGGTGAACGGGTGGGAAGCCTGCTGCTGTGCTGAGACACTGATCGCCAATGACGTCGATGCTCTCTGGATCTGCTGTGCCGATCTGAGATCGTCTGTGTAGACGGCGCGTCGGTGACCTGCTGGCCGTCCCTCGGTATGACCGTCGTATCTTTCTTCGTCTTTAGCGGCGGCAAAGTGTCATCCTCCGGCGATTAGTTACGCTTAGGAAGGGGCTACATGTAGCCGGCGTGTGTGGCATCCGGTGATATCAAACAAGCAAGAGAGAAAATATGAGAGATGACGGCAAACAAAGAACACGGCGCAAAGGGTCGGTGCATGCATTGCATACAGGTACACGTACAAATATGCATAAATGCACACATGCATATCACACAATATAACGTTTGGAAGGTGGACAGCATCTTGGCCTCCACCTTCCAAACGTCTTGACAGGCTCTGCTGGCCACCTGCGACATCAAGCGAAGCGGAAGTCCGGCGCCCAGGGCGAGCCGTGAGCGTCAAACCGGGCCTTGAATGTGTAGGTACATATTGAAGTTAGAGCTTGGGAAAAAAACCTGAAGGGAAAAAACCACCCGTCGTATCTGAGTATGCGCCACTGAGGAGTTTGCGAGCCACGTTTTCATCGCGAGTGCTGTCGATGCTGCGGTCTGGTCATCTCTGGTGCCCCAGATCACCAGTGTGATTGCCCATGACTCCGGACTTCACCGACCTCACGGGGTCTGACTATTGTGCTGAATTGACTGGATGGAGATGAAGTCGCCTACATTACCAGCTGTAGGGATTTTTTGCGAGCTTCCTCCCACCGTGATGGGTTTTGACGGTGCAATGCGGCGTTAGAAAATGCATTGTCGCATGATGGTGGAAAATGATAGCTCAGCGACTTTCCACGACGCGTCGTTAAGATAACCCCGCCACCACACAGCTTCCTGCTCGTCTCTCACAGCCGGCCAGCTGCCAAACCCGACCGGCTACTTGTCGCCGCAGCTGCCCGCTACTCGCAACTTCCGGCGCAGCTGCCCGCTACTCCCCGACGCAGCCAGCGCAACTGCCCGCTACTCCTCGTCGCAGCCGGCGCAACTGCCCGCTACTCCTCGTCGCAGCCAGCGCAACTGCCCGCTACTCCTCGCCAGCGCAGCTGCCCGCTGCCAGCGGCGCGGCTCTCGCGCGCTACGAGCGCGCCAACGCGCCAGCGGCGCCGCCCCGACAGGCGGCGGCGGCCGGCGGCGCGTCAAAATCGGGCGGGCGCGCGCAAAAACGCGCGCGCCGACAACAGGTAGCCGACAGGCGGTGCCGCCCGACCGCTCTGCGCCGCTCTCCGGGCGCTGGCAGGCGGCGGGGCCGGGGCCGGGCCCGGCGCCGGCCGACCTACCCCACCGCTGCAGCCGTGCCGTCACTCTGTACCGCCGCCGCCGCCGCCGCCGCCGCCGCCGCCGCCGCCTCGGCCGCCGGCCTCGGCGAGATGATTGCGCTCAGAGCCGGCCGCTCAACTTCCGCCGTGGATCCGAGCGTGGAAGTGGCGCGGTTCGTGTGGCCGGTCCGCCCGACCGATGCGGCCACCAGTGGAGCCGTCGGTCGTCGTGGGCTGAGGTCAATGAAGCTTAAGATGAGCTGGATAAGTGCTCAGCTTAAGCGCATGCTTTTGAATGATTTTCATAACACATCAGCGGTTTTTCAAGTTTGCCAAATCGTCAAGGGTTTCCGCCGGCTTTGCCATAGAACAACTGACTAGGACCGACCTCAGTAATGTCGATGCTAATGTGGTGGCGTCAAAACAAAGAGGAGTGTGCATTTGGACGATAAATTTTCACGCCTGAAAGAAGACATCTAGTTGTAATTCCCAGTTTCTGCAACGCGTTCTTCTCCTTGTCACCAGAGTACATCCGAGCTTCTCGAAAAGGATCAGCGTCCGATGGATGTCCCCCAGCGTTGGTATGAGACGTGATGATGGCATAAGAGCAGATGTTAGCTTTTTAGTGGACGACGGACATCGGAGAGAAGCACAATTGCGATCCTTATTTATAGCTACACGAGCTATCTTGAAGGTGGTATGACAGTCGTGCCACAATACGATACCTCGAAGGTGCCATGATACGACACGATACCTCGAAGGTGTTATGATACGACACGATACCTCGAAGGTGCTATGATACGACACGATACCTCGAAGGTGTTATGACACGACACGATACCTCGAAGGTGCTATGATACGACACGATACCTCGAAGGTGTTATGACACGACACGATACCTCGTGGGTCTATGACACGACACGATACCTCGAAGGTGTTATGACACGACACACCTCGAAGATGTTATGACAGACACACCAGATTACAACACCTCGAAGGTGTTATGACACGACACGATACCTCGAAGGTGTTATGACACGACACGATACCTCGAAGGTGTTATGACACGACACGATACCTCGGCATCAGACGATGAAGGTCTGTCGCTGTATCAAATCCGCTGCATTGGGCAGTGAGCTACCTGACATATGATGGCAAATGTGTAAGATGTGCTAACAATGGGAAGTGTCAAAAGTGAAAGTGTGAAGATTGAAAAGGCGCTAAGGGTGAAAAGTGTTAATGTGTGGCCAGTCTGCCACCACCTATACGATACCGTAGTACTTACAATAAGCTCCATCACTGAGCTCGGTATAGACAGATACAAGGCGGTGATAGGACATCCGGCTCATAGACTCCATGCGTATGTTTTAAAATAACATTTTCGTTCGTTTCACACATTACGAGGGCTGAAAATCGGAAGAAAGGCTTTTTAAGGGGGTGTTGCATCACATACGTTAAAACAAAACATGAACATCGAGGCACGCCGCGGGCCAACGGGAGATGTCCTGCAACACACGGGTGACACCGTTATAATAGCACCGTTATAATAGCACCGTTGTCCCCGCACGTGCTGCACGTGCACGTTTGGGTCACGCTGAGCGAGACCCGGACTTGTTTGGTGTTCCTCAAATTTGGTGTTCGCTTGAAGTGCAGCGGCTGCCCCACTGCTCTCCTGCCCACTGCCCTGTCCCCCGGATACCGTCCCCTCCGTTGGATTCTTCCTCCTGCCGTTCGATAACGCGTTGTGACATGAGAGTGAAACACGGCGAGGCTTCCCGGTTCCTCTTCGTGCCAAAGTTTTCGCTTCGTGACCATATCAGAGACAGCTCCAGACGCGATTTTTTGGAGGCGCCTCCTCCAGATTCGGACCTAAACGATCTAATCGAGCCTCACAGTAGTAAGGTTACGGAGGCGCCCTGCCCAGGTGCCCGTCCCCACTCCACGGCCTTTGCAGGTGTCAGAATGATGGCGCAAGCGGTTCCCAAATGACACACGGAAACCTCTGAGGGTGGCGCGGAATCCGCTCCCCATCGAGAACGAGATTAGTGTTAACAGCTCTTCCATGCTTGTCAATTGGTAGAAACTGTTGGATTTACACAGTGGTACAAATGCAGCTCTGCCCACATTGGGAAAAGGGGGCGCCCTTTCCCGTGAATGTGCATAAATGTGTCGTGAACCAACCAATAAACAATAAACAAACAAACAAACAACAAATACCCCTCACTAGAGCGGTGAGCTCGTACACCACAGCCTGTGTCTCGACACTACATCATATATTTATGCGCTACATGCAATATTTCTACGCTGCATCCTATATTTATCCACTGCATCCAACATTTCCATCCTGCATCATGGATGTGACATGCGTCGCGCCCGTGTTGCTACACTGAATCCGTGTGTGACACGCATTGCTCTTATTTCATTTGCGCGCTCTTTTAAATAGGGCTAATTTGGCTAATTGACAGTCACCATGCTATATAGTAATGCTCATCACACACACACATGCCAGCTGAAAATTGTTAACGTAAAGTTCATGTCAGGAGCATCACAAGTGTTCCATTGAGAGGGCTGGAATTGCAGTGCGTTCCATGTGACATGTCACGCATGATTCAGCTGAGTGTCGTCACAGTAGGGGCCATGTGGCACATGACACACGTGATTCAGTTGGGTGACGTCACGGTACAGACCAAGTCACACATGTCGCACATGAACGGCTGAGTGCTGTCACAATAGGGGTCCATGTGACACACGGCATACACGATTCAGCTGAGTGACGTATCAGTGAGGACCACGTGACAGACGTCACTGGAGTGTTCCCGCCTGCCAGCTAGTTGGCTACTTTTCTGAGGCACGTAACGAAACGAGGCCAGCCGATGATGACAAGGCAATTTCTTGTTCGAGGTAGTTTTGTTAATGATCGCCAACAGCAAAAACTGATGCAGACAAAATTCAGGCAAAACCTCTCCGGTACATCCCGCAATTATACACCATCAATCAGACAAGCACATTCACGTTCACAAACCTGTGCCTGATTGGCACACGATTCTGTCCGATGGCATTTGGCTCCGCGCCAACACGGTTTGTCATAAATTGGCCCAGATTAATCGCCGCTCCCTCCCCTCGTTCGTTTGCTGCAAAAGCCAGGGCTACAGTTTTGTCAGACTAATTGTGAAATCGCAGCGCGGTGAAATGCGGCAGACCTTGTATGTGCTTCCGCCGCACGGAAACGGTTTCGGCGTGCGTAAAAAGGGTACCAATTTTGGAGACTGTGATTATACATGCGTCGGTGTGGAGGAAGTGCGATTGCCAGTCATATGAAGGATTACTTTATGTTTTTGCAACCATGTGCCACCGATTGAATAAACCTTCCTAAATAGGGCGGTGCCCCAGCTTGGTAAAGTGCACGACTATGTCAACAAGATCCCCTTCCTACCTTGTCGGAGCATCACCGGCGAATCATTGGTCCGGTCCGTGCACCCACGGACCGGACCTGCACCCCCGGACAGGACCAATGGTCCGTGCACCCACGGACCAGTTGGCGAGAAACGGCGCGAACGCGCTGCGAGGCCAGATGAGACGAGGACACGTGCCGCTGCCCAGCATCCTGTCCATAGCTCCTTCACCCGCCGAAGGCCTGCAGCAAGCCTCGAGTAAGCAGGACAGGGAAGCTGCAGGATGCATCAGGCTCAGGTCTCTGTTCCGTTGCAGTGCACTGCAGTGTACGCTCTACAGCTGCACTGGTGGTACTCTATACAGGCGATATGTGCACGTAGTATGTTATGCAAGGGAAGGCTCAACCAAATCGGCCAGCGGAGGTCAAGTCTGCTGCTCGTCTGCGACTAATGGATAATTTATCGAAGTTCGAGTGATTGTAAGGCGGCACAATGTGGATCATGTCCTTCATCCCACTTCTTCGTCATGGCGCCGTTAAGTCATGGGTGATCCCATTCAATGTACTTCGAGGGAGATCAAGGGCATAATGGGGCATAAGATCAAGGGTTGGATAGTTAGGGTAGATAGGCATTGATAGGTGTGTGGGATGTTGGTGGATGGCTTCTTTAGGATGTGGTGATTGTTTGGGTGGGTCTTTTTACCGGGCTTATGTTATATTCCATTTGCAGACTTAACTGGATGTGCCCTTGTGGCTTTTATTAAGCCTAAACACTTTACGACTTTATGACTTCGTACGCTCGTGACATGCACATCCACACTGAGCCAGCACCTCAGGTCACAACTTTGTGACACATAATATCCAAATGCTGGTAGCACCAGCTGTCTCAGCTCGATATACTGTCATACATGAAAGTACCAGACTCGAAATATCCGCATTCAATTATTGCACTACTTGACAAATTGTCGGTAGTGCCTCGCACTGATTCTACCGAGCGAAGCATGGAGGACCCTGCGAATACCAACGACTAGCATATCTACCGTGACCGAATCGCAAGTACGACTGAATGATAAACGTCCCAACCTCCCGGTGCAAGCCTCTCCCCTGCGAACTCTGCCTACGGTTGCAGATAGCGGCGCCCTCCCCTGCCCCTCTGCGGCCGCCCCCCCTCCCGGTCGCAGCCGCGGCCCGGTCCGTCACCGTCCCCGGAATGTCGGACCATGTGCGCGCCGCCGGCCAGCGCGGTTTTTGCGGTCGCTCACCTCCCCCTCCCCGCGGCGCGTCCCCCCCCCTCGTCGTCCGACTCCCCCCGCTGCGTCGGTAAAACGTCCCGGCCGACGCGGCTTTTTGCGCGGTGACATCTCGGCGCGCCACATCCGTCCCCCGGCGGCGATCGCGCCGCGCGCGCGCCATCCGTCACAGCGCGGCGACAGGCAACGGCGCGCGCGCGCGCGCCCGCGCTCTGCCCGCGGGCTCTGACGTCACCGGCGCGCCGGAACTGCCCGCCACATTTCGGCCGAGTCATGCGCCCGTCGCCGCCGCTCGCTTCTCTGCTCCTTCGCGGATCGTTCTTTCTTGTTTGGCCGCGGGCTCTTGCTATGAGAGAGAGCTGGTGGAGGACCCAGGTGAAGATTCGTCCTTTTCGGCGGACGTGAGACCTTCTAGTGTTCAATTGAGTCCCTCCACAAATGATATATTTCGACGTGGACATCATGGGTGATCCCACCCAGTACATTTCGAATTCAAAATAATTATCATTGTTCGGCTCTTTTGATAATTATTTGGTTCTGTCCCTGTATATAGTCATGGGTTCACAATCAAGCAGATGTCCAGAAACGAGTACCAGCCCTTATAGTTAGTTTTAGGCTTTAGGGCCATCGACTACATTGGTCATGTAGCGCCCAACCAGCCCCTATACTATAGCACATATGTTGTATTAATAAAATCTGTCCTCAGCTGGCGGTAAAGTGAGATACTTGTTTAGCCCATGGTGTCATCCCTCTCTCACCAGCGGCGTGGAGTCGGTTCCCATGGGTAAATAGGACAACGATTGTAAGAATTCTCAGCAGGAAGAATTCCCTGCCTGGATGGGAGTTCGTAGGTTTCTGAGGAATGCAGCTAAATAAAACAGCAGCACGTGGTCGGCATACCTCGTGTGGACATTTAGATGCTACACGAGTGGAGTAAAAATGATTACGTGAGAAGAAATGTACGACCTTCAATATGCCAGGAGGTGCTGAGTTTCCATCAAAAGTAACGTTAGGGATTATGCTATATTACTCAACGTTTCGGCCAGGGTCATCGTCAGGAGTCCATCCATCACTCCTGACGATGGCCCCTGGACGAAACGTTGAGTAATTTAGCATAATCCCTAACGTTACTTTTGATGTAAACTCAGCACCTCCTGGTATATTCAAGGTCGTACATTTCATCTCACGCAATGTCTAAAACCCAGGAGCACTTAAGAGCCATTCTTCGTTGCATTAAAAGGGATTACATGAGCCCTGCTTACCAAAAATATTTCGTCAACCTTCCTATCTCGAGGGGTGGCTGGCACCCTTTGGTTATGTCACCCTTAAATAAGATAGAGTCGGACGGTAGGAAAGAAACAGCGCCGTGGGTGACGATCTAATCGTGCCCGATTACATTGGTGCCTGATTCCGGTTAATCAGATATGTGTCCATTCTTGCTTTCAAGACAGCAGGGCAATCCGATCAGCAGGGGAACCACCGATATCGAGTCCCGCCGGCACGAACACTGGGGAACAGGCATTACAATAATGCGGGAGCAAATCGATGCTCTATAAATATTGCGAGAATCTGCACCGCGGAGCTGCAAAACAACACACTCGTACAACCGCACTCCGGGCGAGCATCGCCAGGGCCTCGGATGGCGGGAATAACCACGGCTGGTTCACACGACCGCAGTCTCTGTATGATTATCAATCATATGCCTCAGATGTCCGCCTCATTCCCGCCAAGTTGAAGCATTTCACGAGTCGGGGTCCGCGTCCCAGGCGAAGCCGACAGCCGACGCGAAGGTGATCTTCCAGAATGCAACTTCTAGGCGGTGAAGGCGCTGGCATTGCTCACTTCACGAGCACGGAGGTCACACTCGAACGCGCTTGGTCTGTTGGGCGCCTTTTTTCTCGCAAAGCCCCATCGTCATATATCACACCCACTCGTCGGCTATAATGGAACCTATGGGTGGTCTACCGACCTCATAACTCTATCGGGACTTTCTTGACATATATGTGCCACCATTCTGCATGGCGTCCACAGCGGATGTCATTGCGTATTCACATAGTTGTGCACCGTCGCCACGAGTGAAGTTTGTTGCTCAAAATGACGCGTCCGTGACACAACCACCTCACATTATATCCCAGCAGCGCTGACAGGCTCGAGAACACCGCCGGGAATTTGCCGGGCGCGGTACCCGCGCGAACGCCAATATTCCCAGCACATCCACGTGCATCGGCGCCTGCGTTTGACCGCTGCGTAAACACTACACAGGCGCCGCTTCATCGGAGCAGGATCCGAGACGCGCCGCCGTCGCCGCCGGGCCTTTGACGGCTCGAAACGCGCGCCTAGAACGGGGCGGCGCGGTCGGCGGCCGCGGCCGGACGGCGCCGACAGTTTTTGCCCCGCCGCCGGCGCGTCGAAGTCGACGACCGACGTCCGTGCGTGTCGCGCTCTGCGGGAGGGGGCGGACATTGCTCTCCATGTGTCCAGCCTTTCGCCGGCGCGCAGTGGCGCCGCAACCAGATACCGTGTCTATTTGTTCGCAACTGTTGTTTGTTTGAGCGGCGGCGCTGGTGTGCAAAAAGCGCGCCAGATGCGGGCGCGGTAGTCGGGCCGGGGGGCCGGTGTCCGGACCGGCCTCAGTCGTGGGAGAGGGCGCGTCGTCTCTCGGCCGGCGCCCAGTCGCGGGGCAACGGTGTCGTCAGCCCCGGGACTGTGGGGTCACAGATGTGGGAGTGTCGGCAGTCTCGGGCTGCGGGCAGTCGCAGAGCAGTAGCTGGCTAGCTGGGTGTATGGGGTAATGACCGCGGAGGAGCGAAGTCAGTCTCAGACACAGTGTAGTCGCAGAGTAGTAAGCTAGGAGGAATCCTCTCAGACAAGTTAGTGCAGATAGCTCTGGGTGTATGGGGTAATGACCGCGGAGGAGCGGAGTCAGTCTCAGACACAGTGTAGTCGGAGGGCAGTGGTTGGCAGTCGAGACTATTGGATCACACTGACGCCAAGTTTCGCGGCTCCTGCTTTCTTACACGGCTGGCATTCGGTTGGGTCTGAATGGTGGGGACAAGTTGATAACAAAGGATGACATTTTTAGACATGCTGTGTGTAAACTAATGGGAGATTGCGGTTGGAAATGTAAAAATCCTAGCGTTTCCTGGTGTTTTCGTTCCGTCACGGGATTCATGCAATTTGCGTTGAGTGTGACTATATATATATATATATATATATATATGTGTGTGTGTGTTGTGTGTGCATGTGATATGTGTGTGTGTGTATGTGTGTGTGTGTGTGTGTGTGTGTGTGTGTGTGTGTGTATGTGTGTCTGTGTGTTGTAAGATATAATAGACAATGTGGGCATGTTTGTTTTGCAAGCCGTTAGGTACATGTTGATTTGTGCACTGTGCTTCGGTGTTAGTTCAGTGTAGTTCCAGCCACACCGTACTTGGGACCACGGCACGGCTCCATGACTCCAGGCGGCATGGTATGGCCAATGTAGCAGATGGAGCATACGCATCGATGGCTTTCCATCTCAGTTGGTGAAGTTCGATACCTGCCTGCCACCATACAGCTTGTTCCAAACCCCCGGCAGCGACGGGACCACCAGCAAAGCCAACAACTGGCACTCGCTCGAACTTCAGAGCCCGTACTCGTGGCGAAACACTGCGCATTGTCTTCATTGTTGACACACGCGCCACGGAATGACCTAATTTGGTTCCGGTTGACTTGCGCACCGCTCGCGGCTTTGTGAACGAGCACGAATCAGCGCAGCTAATACTGGTTTTTGGTCCTCGCGAATAAGCGGAAAACACCGGTTCGAAAATGGCCAAAATGACGGATCACTCGGTTTTTGCTGCGCTCACCTTGCACGGGGTGACAAATAAATTGAGCGTCATCCAACTTTTTACGCCATTTAAATATCCATCAGACGGCTTTTTCTGGCCGCTTTTTACGTGGCGGCGGGCCGCGCGATGATTTGGCCCGGCGCATTCTTCCCGGCGGTAATTATGCTGTCCGGATCGGGCGGTGGGAGCGCGATCGCGTCGCGATAGTCACACTCGGACGAGCAGCGGCGCACCCAGACGAGCGGCGGCGCACTTGCCGCGCGGCGCAGCCGACACGGCGCGGCACGTTTGCCGCCGGCGCAGGGACGGCACGCGTCGCGTTGGACGCCTCTGTCGACGACCACGCGGCCTGTCGACGATCCGCCCCGGGAGACGTGTCGCCGCTGTGGCGCGCGCCCTCCACTCGCAGGCCGCGCAGTCTCGCGCCGTCGGCGGCGCTGTTTCCCGCCACATCGACGTACCGCTCGGTCGCACAGACGCCCCCACCCCACCCGCCCCACCCTCCGCACCGGAGATGCCAACAACGTGGTGTCGGGAAAACGCTGCCATCATCATCGCAGACCTTCTCAACCTCGACGCAGCTCTGCACGGCCAAAAACCGGAACGGCGCGGCGGAATCCGCCAGCGCGGACGCTTCGTTGAGGAAGCGCGCGAACGCCGCACCGCCAGTCAGGCCGACGTGCGTCCTGTTTGAGAGCACGGCGGCACTGCCAAGCAGGCTTTGCGTGCCAGTAGTTGAAGCGTTTGCCGGTGGTCGTCACTGCAGAGATGATCGAACTCAAGGGTGCTGCCGCCGGCGGGTGTGTACCGCAGAAGCTCGCACGTCACGATATGTCCCGCGCGGACGTCACGTGACAGTAGGACGGCCCTCGGACAGCCGTCACGTGACAGTAGGACGGCCCTCGGACAGCCGTCACGTGACAGTAGGACGGCCCTCGGACAGCCGTCACGTGACAGTAGGACGGCCCTCGGACAGCCGTCACGTGACAGTAGGACCCACCGTCACGTGACAGAGCGGCCCCCGTGCAGTAGGACGGCCCTCGGACAGCCGTCACGTGACAGTAGGACGGCCCTCGGACAGCCGTCACGTGACAGTAGGACAGCCGTCACGTACATAGAGCCCTGACGGTCGTCACGTACAGAGGACGTCGGACAGCCGTCACGTGACAGTAGAGCCTGGACAGCCGTCACGTGACAGTAGGACGGCCCTCGGACAGCCGTCACGTGACAGTAGGACGGCCCTCGGACAGCCGTCACGTGACAGCCCGACGCCCGCCGACGGTCGTCCGACGCGAGCCGACCAGAGATTTCCGGCGACAGTTCTCCGGCGCGGCCGTCGACTCATCTTCTCAATCTCCCACATCCTTTCTCCTCCACATATGAATAAACACGCCATTACAGTCGCGTCGGCCGGCCGTAAAAATCTCCAAACCCAACCGCCAGAAAGCGCGGCGGCCGGCCGTTTCCTCTCTCCGGGTGGGCGGCGCATTGTTTTTCGGCCCGGGCACCAATCAAGCGTCGCCCACTTAGCGTCGCCAGGACGGAACCGTACGGCGGCCCGCCGGCTATTTGTATTGTGTTTTTCGACGGTGACCGTGTGCCGGTGCTGGTTGGACGGACTGGCGACCGACGTCGGCGGCCGGCGGCTGGCGAGCGGAACACTTTCACGAGCACGGCGGTCGGCGACGCAGTGCCCCCCCCCCCCCCCCAACTCCCCGTATAGAGAGAGGGAGACTCGGTGATGTGGAGGTACATGCTCAGCGTAAAGGCGCTACGTTTAGACCTCTCTCGGTGACCTCTTTCGATGACCTCTCTCGGCAACCTCTCTCGACTTCTATTGTCGACCTTTACGCTGAGCATGTGCCTGCACATCACTTTTGTCCCTTTTGCTCTCGCGTTGCATGAGTAGCGCCAAGTGTGTGGCTGCCGTGCGTCTGTGCAGACACAGGCATGAGTCATCATCTCCTTTGGCATCGATTACGCGCGGAAACGGCGCCCTGGCTTTTGCCAGAGCACGGTTTGCCAGAGTGTTGTTATGGTATGTTATGCGTGAGAATTGAAACCGAGTGAGTCTATTGCCCATTGATATATGATCAACATGGTCGATGCGCCCTAAAGCCCAAATAACTAACTAACTATTGCCCATTGCGCACAAAGAAGTGAATCAACTCGATTCGACCCCCCCCCCCCACTATCCTTCATCCACTCTTCTAAAACCCCAATGATTTTCGTTGCCAAGTGTGGGTGTCCGTTCTTCATTCAGAATGGCATGTTCTTCGTTCAGAATTAGACATACCCAGTGCATTTTTACCTCCATCAACCCTAATCGCCACATTCCTTCTGGAACACCGGCGGCACTTGCTCAAAGGGAGGGATTTGTGGGGCGGTCTGGGCCGCGCCGTAGCGCTGCAGGTGGCTCTGGTTGCCGGCACACATATGGCGACCAGATCGCGCCGCCACCGTTCTCAGTAGACGACAGCTCGGCGTCTGATCCCGTGCCGTCAACATGGGAGGTCGACATTCCTTGTCGTCGCTTGCTCGGTGCCCACCGCCGACCAATCCGATGTCCGGTGGTTTCGGAAAGAACGGATGTCTTAAGCTGGTCTGAATTGTTGGGCTCTGGTCTGATTGGTGGTTAGAGCCCCGGCGGCCTATTTTTGCGGCACGTCTCCCCACGGTTATCTTTTGGAACAGGGGGGGAGAGGGAGGAAAAGGAAGCCGTTTCAAACTGCGAATGTGAAGTGTCATGGCCCACGCGAGCTTTTCAGAACGCTACTCATGGACGTGCGTTGAGGGTCATTGGATGGGTGTGTTCTGGTAGCCGATTAAGCTATGACTTAGCAGGCAGATCCTGTAAGTTTCGCTTGAAAAAGAAGCCATTGCCTTGCATACGAAATGCGTTTTTAGATCCGTGGCGCTCGAACCATCATTGAATACTTTTGCATCCGCCATAGTTTTCTGACCAGAAGCTCAAATTACCAGCAATTCTTACTCCATTGCCCTGTCCTTGATTGACTGACTTGAGAGAAGTAGCATGAATGCTGTTATTGTGGAATATGCAATGCACTGGAGCACTTTAATACTACTAAGTGAACAGCATAGAAAACTATTACTCCATGCATAACTTCACCAATTGATCAACATCCGTGGGACCCAAAACTGATGTTAACCGCATAAAAACCATTCCCGACGGTATCGGTGACGACAGATACCCTTGTATTTGTACTTCGCACCAGAACATGCATTTGCATAGATAGACGCATAGTACCTGAAATTACAGGAAAATTGGCATCAGGATGATCAATCATCGCCGATGTTATCACATATCACTAGCTTCAACATGCGCATAATTAATTTGGTTAGGTTCTATTCAATCATGTCCAATGAATTGCATTGGAGGTTCATCAATTGTAGCAAGCCGCCAGTTCTCGTCCTTCAGCTGCTGTCAGCTGCTGACCTTCAGCTGCTGTCAGTTGTTCGCCTTCAACTGTTGTCAGCTGCTGTCTTTCAGCTGCTGTCAGCTGCTGTCCTTCAGCTGCTGTCAGCTGCTGTCAGCTGCTGTCACCTGCTGTCCTCCAGGAGCCATTCCGGTCCGTCTTTCTGCCGATTGAGGCTGAGGGCACTTAGCGAAGGACAGGGTAGAGAGGTTCACCTGACGGCACGCAGCAGTGGACTGGGATGGTCCGCAAAACTACCTGACGTCACCCATCGGTGGACTTGGAAGGCCCGCCGAACTACCTGACGTCACCCAGCGGTGGACTGGGAAGGCCAGCCGAACTACCTGACGTCGCCCAGCGGTGGACTGGGAAGGCCCGCCGAACTACCTGACGTCGCTCAGCGGTGGACTTGGAAAGCCCGCCGAACTACCTGACGTCGCCCAGCGGTGGACTTGGAAGGCCCGCCGAACTACCTGACGTCACCCAGCGGTGGACGAGTGAGACGGCTGTCGGTCACGCGACTTGCCTGCCGTCGAGTGTGCCGGTGCGACGCCCCCCCCCCCCCAGTGCACCCGACCGGGCCCAACAGGTGGACTGCATGCACCTCTCGTAAGGCGCCGGCCGCGCCGACACAGTGGCTGGTCAGCCGGCCGGCTGATGTCGTGCGCAGCCACAAGTGGGCGTCACAGCCTGGAAGCCGGCCGGCGGCGGACCGATGGCGGCTCACCGGCGCGGGAGCTGGCAACAGGTGTGCGGAGCTTCCTGCGGCCATTCCCCCCGAGCGATGTCGGCAGGTCGCGACACGGCCGGGACCGCGCCGTCGTCTCAGTAGCCGACGGCGGAGCAGCGGCCGAGCCAGCAGCCGTCAAGTTATTAATGGTCTGAAGTGCATCGCTAAGCTTTGCAAACCGAACGGCTTTGCGGCATAACAACTGGGTCATTAGTAGATCAGCGAAAGTTCGGTATGATGGGGATTAATATTCTCCTTCGGGTGGCACGTTTCAACACCGGCTTAACTTGCGTGTAAAAAGTGGTGTGTGCACACCTTCTGTGCGGGAATGAAAAATAGAAGATATTTTGACGTGAGTAAGCACATCACCTGTTACCAGGCAAACATCATAACGAAGCCACCTGCAGATCTGCTGGGCATCCAAGACTGCTGCATACCTCCCTGAATACCACCCACCAATAACACCACACCCAGTCGGGTACCACTCAACAGTCCGTCATACTCAGCCGAGGACCACTTATCACTCATGTCATACCCATGTGAACACCACTCAACAGTCCGTCATACTCAGCCGAGGACCACTTATCACTCATGTCATACCCATGTGAACACCACTCAACAGTCCGTCATACTCAGCCGAGGACCACTTATCACTCATGTCATACCCATGTGAACACCACTCAACAGTCCGTCATACCCAGCCCTTCGCCATGTCAGAAGTGATGCACAGCCGTTCGAATAGCAACAGCCTTCGTGAAAGGCAACGGGGGAAATCCCACTCCTTAGATGAACTTTGCCCACGCAGCTTGGCAACGCTCAGTGAACCTTGCTTCACCTATCACCGCCACTGTGAGCATGTGCGTCATCCGCTCTCTTGAGCTGCTCGTGCTGAGTGCATGCGCCTGTACTCCTGGGGATGCCTTGGCTTGCCGATTCGATAATAATCCGATTGGCTCGTGTGGCTTTAATTGGTTGCGAGCTTCACGCCAGGTTGGAGCACTACACGGGCGGCGGGTGTCGTCGGTGCGCCGGTGAACCACAGGTTTCCAGCTACGCCTGCAATTGCCGCGCATCGCGGCGCACCGAAATGGATTCCTCTCGCCGACGTCGTGCGTGCATACAGAGCACAGTTTGCGTCCGGCGTGGAGTTTGAGATGAAAACTCGGGTTCGGACGATTCCACAATGATGTCGATCCGGGAGGATATGCGAACGTTAAGACCTAGACTTGCGATGGCCCCCTGAGATCTGGCCTGGCGCCTCCGGCGGTGTCTGCCCAGTGTGGCCGCAGTGTTGTGGCCGCCTGGGGTCACGTGTCGACTCTGAGCACGTGACGGCGGTGTGTCGGCCCGGTAAGGTCACGTGTCGACTCTGAGCACGTGGCGGCGGTTGTCGGCCCGGTAAGGTCACGTGTCGACACTGAGCACGTGACGGCGGTGTGTCGGCCCGGTAAGGTCACGTGTCGACACTGGAGACGTGGCGGCGGTGTGTCGGCCCGGTGAGGTCACGTGTCGACTCTGGACACGTGGCGGCGGTGTGTCGGCCCGGTAAGGTCACGTGGCGGCGGTGTGTCGGCCCGGTGAGGTCACGTGTCGACTCTGGACACGTGGCGGCGGTGTGTCGGCCCGGTAAGGTCACGTGTCGACACTGAGCACGTGGCGGCGGTGTGTCGGCCCGGTAGCACGTGCAGCACGTGGCGGCGGTGTGTCGGCCGGTAAGGTCACGTGTCGACACTGGACGTGCTTGGGGCCGGGTAAGGTCCCGTGTCGACTCTGAGACGTGGCGGCGGTGTGTCGGCCCGGTAAGGTCACGTGATAGGTGGGGGGGGTGTGTCGGCCCGGTAAGGTCACGTGTCGACACTGAGCACGTGGCGGCGGTGTGTCGGCCCGGTAAGGTCACGTGTCGACACTGAGCACGTGGCGGCGGTCGGTGTGTCGGCGCCGGTCCGGCGGTGGTCAGTCGCGCTCGGTCGCCGGCGCGCTCGCGCTTGCCGTCGACGTCGCCGGCGTCCGGCCGGCCGGAACCGGCTGACCGGCAATCAGCTGTCCTTGGGCGGCGGCGACTGCGGCACAGCATTCGGCGCACGGGTGGCCGGCCAAGTGGCAACCGGCGGCGACCGCAGCGCCCGGCCAGCAACGTAACACCGACGGCAGCAGTGCGCGTCGGCCGACAAAAAGCCGCCCGAAATTCCGGCCGGCCGCGCTCGTTACCGACATTAGAGCGGCTCCAGCACGCACCGTGAGGACCGCCCGCGCGGCGCAGCCGCCCACGAGAGCGGCCACCTTTCTCCGGCAGTCGGCGGCGATCCCGTAAAATCGGCCGTCAACCACGCTGCGCTGCCCGCCACCCCGCACCCAGACCTCAGCCGCCGCGCGCCGCGCCTCGCCGCGCGGCTAATGAGACCGTCCGGACGCGCGCTTCCAGCTCACTTCCACAGCGCGCGTCCGCCGCCGGCGCTGCGGTGCCGGAGCGCGTGAAAAGCGTCCGGCGCCCTTCTCGACGAAGCCTGATTGCGGTCGCTCGCCGAGAGACCGGCGCCCAGCCTGTGATTCCGGTCGACTATCGCACAGTTAGCCGCGTAGGCTCGCCTGTGGTGAACACCGACGCCAACAGGCTGCGCAGCCACCCGGACGCGGCTTCAGGTGGGCTCACATTAGTTAGGTAGTTATTTGGACTCTAGTGCGCGTCGACAGTAATTCACATTCGGCTGGGCTTACATTGGCAACGCTTCTCCTGACGAGAAGACATTGCGGCGCCTCAAGGCGATGCCATTGGATACAACAATACAAATTAATATCATTATGGATGCTGTGATTACACGCTACCGACATCCACCAGGTGATAGAACATTATTGCAAATCAACCTTATGATTATCATGAACCCCATAAACGGCAGTTATACTACTCGAAGTCCCACCTGCAATTTAAAATGCTTGCTTTTGGTGTTCCACTGACACCAGTGTGTGATGAAAAAAATGAAGCAAATTAAGATCTGGCTTATTGAGACGACAAGCGCATAGCACATCCCAAGTGGCACCAGTTGGCGTCATGACAATCAAATACGATCCTCGAATAAACCAATAGTTCTCGGAACTCAGTATTATCTCAATGTCACACAAACAAATACGATAAACTATATTGATTCCCATCTCCACGAGGCCACCGATCACATTATTATACGAAGTCAACTTCGGACCCCTCTTTCTAAATGCACTTGAATCCCATGCATCCTGGGAGCTGGACCCTGAGTGGATCCGAGACCTTCGGTCGGCACCTGTCGGCGCGCTGACGTCGGCCTTTGACGCCCCGAGCGGCGGCAGTGGCCACATGTTATGCTTGGTCGGATCCGGTGACGGCGGACGACGGTCGGCTGGCGGATGCTGCGTCACTGCGCCCTGACACGGTAGGAGGTCATTGCACCGTGTCACCATTGTTGCACCCGTGTCAGTGTGGCCGAGTGGTGCGCGACCGGCCCTGGTCAGGCAGTCGTCGCAGGGGGGGGGCTGAGAAAGCCAGTCGGGTCTGGTCAGCCGGAGAGGTGAGAAGGAGTTGTGTTGTCGAGGCTTGTAAGATGTAGCGCTGAGATAAGATGTGGACGTTGGGGTGGTTGATGTCAGAACTGTTGAAGTTATTGTTCAAGTGGTCGCCGTTTGATTAACTATCAGTCCAATCAATGCAAGGGCAGTAACGGTTGGTGGCTTTGCAAACGTTATTGGAATTGTGAACCAGTTATCGTACAAGCGAGACAAACACTAGAGTATCAATGTCGGGCAAACCGAACTTGCCAGCACGATGAAAAGCGTCCAGGTGCTGAAACAATCGCAAGCTGCCGCCCCTGTAGCATCATTGATGTCGACTGTCTCTACAGAGGATTCCTCCATCTTGGCACGACAAGTTCCGAGTCGTTTCACTCACTATCATAACCCCCGACTAGGGGAGGGGGACGGTCAGCTGGGAACTGGTCCGATGGGGCTGGGATACTACACCGGGGTGACCGTGTCCGTGCATTGGCGGCACGTTTCAGGAACTGGTGTGTGTGTGTGTGTGTGTATATATATATATATATATATATATATATATATATATATATATATATATATATATATATATATATATATATATGTGTGTGTGTGTGTGTGTGTGTGTGTGTGTGTGTGTGCTGGCTGAAGTAACTGGGGTCATTCCTGGCCTCATTCAATGTCGAGCTGCGCCCGCTCACGTCAGAGTCTCGGGAAAGGCCGCCCAGAGTGCATCAGTCGCACTGCCTGCCACTGTCGTGCCTCCACGCGCTCAGACGGTCGTGTCCACTCGTGTCAGGTGATCCAGAGCGATAATTCCCGCCGGTGGGTGTGGCGCTCCCCTGAAGTCGAAAGAGATCCTTGTTTCAACGATTTTTAGACGTTGCACTGGCGATGATCCATCCTCCAATCTGGTCCTGCTCGAATCTGGCATCCAGGGGCCGGGATGGCCGAATGGTTGGGGTGTTGAGTTATGGGTATCAATGTCTCGGGTTCAACTCTCGCACCGCTTGGGCATTTCCCAATACTGGGGCCCGCCGGTGGAACAGTGCTGGCGGCGCCATTAGCCGTGATTGTGCACAAAGTGCGCCATGAGCCACCCAATAAATATACTTGCATCTACCAATCTAGCTCTGGTCCATTTACCAGTCGCCTGCTAGAATATGCGAGACACACTGCATCACCCTTCTCTCTCACGGTACTTGCAATAATATCTGTTTCGTATGCACGGAGGCAGGCAGTGGAAGAGACACCATCCAACCCCGAAGCATCGTTCCAAGGTCAGCTCTGATAAACAACAGCCGCGTTAAAGCCCCGCTCGGTCTGCCTGCCTTCGCAAGCTTCGCTGTGGGGCCACACCGGTCGCCCGCCACACAGACAGTTAGATACACTCGAGGTCTCGGTGCTTCGGGTCCCAGCTCGCGACGTGTCTATGGAGGCTGCGCAGACGACTGCACAGGCGGCAGCGCAGAAGGCAGCGCAGAAGGCAGCGAAGAAGGCAGCGCAGGCGGCAGCGCAGACTGCAGCGCAGAAGGCAGCGCAGGCGGCAGCGCAGACTGCAGCGCAGCGCAGACGACAGCACAGGCGGCAGCGCAGACGACAGCGCAGACGACAGCGCAGACGGCAGGTGCAGTCGTCGGCGGCCGTACACTGTGCCCACCGGAGAGGAAAATGTGAACTGCACGGTGGCTGGTCACACGGCCACTTACCTCACCGGGGCCGCCGGACCGGCGCAAGTCGGCTGACCGCGTGACCTCAGTACCGGCACCACGTGACCTCAGTACCGGCACCACGTGACCTCAGTACCGGCACCACGTGACCTCAGTACCGGCACCACGTGACCTCAGTACCGGCACCACGTGACCTCAGTACCGGCACCACGTGACCTCAGTACCGGCACCACGTGACCTCAGTGAGGTCAGAGGCGCCGTGAGGATGCGCCGGACGAAGCCGGACGATGCCGTCTGCCGTCGTCGTTGCGTCTCGGGGCACAGAACAATCGCGATGCTCTCATGAATTATGCCGACAGAATTGCAATGGATTTAGCGGGGAGGCAGTCGCGCATCCGGTGGCCGGGGCAGCCATGATGAAAATTGCCCGGGGCTGACCCGGCGTGCACAGCTGAAAGTGGCACGAGTAATGTTGTCACGTGGTCATGGGTGCGGAGCTGACGAGTCAGCATGACGTGGCCTGCCACTAAAAATACTGGCCCTTGACCAGACTGCGAATACGTCCAGTGATTTGTTGCTAACGAGCTCAGCTATTTTGAAGGGGACACTATTTCACACAAGCAAACAACCAACATCACAACTCAGTCAACCTTAATCAACAACAACTTCGGCTACGATGGGTTGAGTGAGCTAGCAAGATGTTCTCCCACGAATCTGTTGGCCTCCAATTCAGTGGGACTGTTTCGCTGTTGCGTTTATTTGAGTGGCACCCTCGCAATTGTATGCGCGGCCTCTTTACCTAGCTGAGGTGAATCTTCTGCAACTGAAAGTGTGTGAGGCACGTTGCAGTTAGCACATGAAAACGCGCCCATATTTGTATATTCGTCATTTATTAACGGGAACGGTTGCACGCGCAACATGAGCGCTCGGACACGGTCGGGTTCACCGGGAGCCGTGGTCGGACCTGACATAGTCAGCACACGACAGACGGGTGAGCCGAGGGTCGCCGAACTCCCCGCCTGTCAACGACCCGCAACCCGTCACCCTCTCCACGTCCGGATGTGTACGGACAGCTGCCACGCAAAGTCTCGTGCTGTGTCGTGCCGCGTCGTGTCGTGTCGTGTCGTGTCGTGTCGTGTCGTGTCGTGTCGTGTCGTGTCGTGTCGTGTCGTGTCGTGTCGTGTCGTGTCGTGTCGTGTCGTGTCGTATCGTATCGTCGTCGTATCGTATCGTATGTCGGTCGTGTCGTGTCGTGTCGTGTCGTGTCGTATCGTATCGTATCGTATCGTATCGTATCGTATCGTATCGATCGTTCGTATCGTATCGTATCGTATCGTATCGTATCGATCGTATCGATCGTATCGTATCGTATCGTATCGTATCGTATCGTATCGTATCGTGTCGTGTCGTGTCGTGTCGTGTCGTGTCGTGTCGTGTCGTGTCGTGTCGTGTCGTGTCGTGTCGTGTCGTGTCGTGTCGTGTCGCCGTGCCTTGCTGTCCCGTCCCGTCCCCGTCCCGTTCTGTCCCGTCCCGTCCCGTCCCGTCCCGTCCCGTCCCGTCCCGTCCCGTCCCGTCCCGTCCCGTCCCGTCCCGTCCCGTCCCCCGTCCCGTCCCGTTCCGTTCCGTCCCGTCCCGTCCCGTCCCGTCCCGTCCCGTCCCGTCCCGTCCCGTCCCGTCGCGTCCCGTCCAGTCCTCCGTCCCGTCACCGTCACCGTCCCCACCGTCACCGTCACCGTCACCGTCACCGTCACCGTCACCGTCCCGTCCCGTCCCGTCCCGTCCCGTCCCGTCCCGTCCCGTCGCCGAGTCCTCGTCCCGCACCGCACACACAGCACCATGCACCGATAACGCAGACATACATATGCAATACAGACTTCACGTGACGTATCTGCCAATCGGCGGCTCCCGACGCCGGCAAGCGGGGCTCGCCGGGAGCGGCATTCGCGCCGGATTATCGCCGCATTGTCGAGTATTTTATCCGGCCGCCATCGGCCGGGCGAAAACAAATCCGGCCCGGCCTGCGGCCCGGCTATCCGTTACACCGCCTGTGCGTGCGCGGCTTAACGCAACGCAACGCACGCGGGCAGCTGCATTACGCACATGGGCGCACTTTTTATGCGCCGGCCGACGGATGGCCCGCCCGACGCCGACATAATCCGACACGGGCTCGGCGTCCCGGGTGCGGTCGCGTCGCGTCGCGCGGCTCTCGCATCGATCTGCGGCGGGCCGCTGCCGGCCCGGCGCCCGCACCGGTGCCGCGGGTCGGGTGGTGAGCGGGCCAGCTGGGCGAGGTGTACCGCGCGGCTCCAGCGGGCAGCGAGACTGTCGTCCAGTCAGCCACCGCCGCACTGCACCCGGGCGCACGGGTCTGGCCGTGGTTTTCGCCACGGCTATTCCTGAATTAGGTGGCGCGGCCTTCCAATTTCGAGCGGTGCCCGGTTGCCTTCACCAGCTTGCTGCTAGCAAATGCGCTTGTCTTGTGGATAGTGGATGGTGCTGGTCAATTCACGTGGTGCAGTGCACAATGTTACGGATATGACACGTCCTATGGACATGAATAATGTTACAGACATCAGGCGTCCCATTGATCTAAGGTTACAGGCAGTAGATGTGTTATGGACATCACCTGTAGAATAACGAGCACGCCGGAGTCAAAATGTTGAATTTAGTAGTTTTAAAATCTTGAATATTAGATGCACTTTCCACATGTCTGGTTAAATCCAAAATATCAAGGAAGGGATTGCATTGATATCACGTTTCTCTTCCGGGTCGATCCGAAACTTACTGGCGTCTTCGAGAATATTACGTCAGAAGGTTAAATTTTGCATCTCCTTTTAGAGACACAAACACAATTTATGGATTACACTGCCAAGTGCATTGGTATTATTTGGCGCAAATAATTGAATAAATGGCATATGCCTGGTACATAAATATTTTTTTGCATGCAAATTATGCGAAATTTTCGGCTCTATTTTTTCTCATGAATTAAGCCTCACAAAAATCGGGGTTAATGCTAGTAAATACACCGGAGATGCATGCAAACGTCATGCTAATTACACGTTGCTAACGTGCATCTTTAGGTGTCGCTGCACTCGATCCTGGATATGAGCTAGCGAAGTCTAGTTACCTCGTTTAGTGTCCATCTTCCACCACTAACCAAAACCGCGAATGTTTGCTAACCCACCTTCCAGTTTTTACTCACCGATGAAAAGAGGGAACATATATAGGAAATGTGGCGAGTACATTCCTTAGCTTCATTCAAAATCCTCGACGTAAAAACAACTACTTTCCGCAGAAGCCCGCGGATGTCGGGCAGCTTCGAACCAATGTGGATTCATCGTTACGGACAAATCTCTCAAGTTACGATTACCATCTATTTCGGTCCCCACAACCAACCATTGTCGGACGCTAGCCACTAACTCAACGCCGCGCTATTGGCGGATGCGGTGTTCATACTAATCCTAAGCGTGCGTAAATCGCCGTAAACAGTGGGTTGCCGTAAGAGGATATCACAATCAGGAGCGCAGAACAAAAACATGTTCGTGGGAAACCTCAATAAAGAGTTCTCATTATTGGTAATCATGTCAGTTTTTGTAATGATAATCTCAGAATGAACAAACCCCAAATCACGTGCTCCCATATATGGCTCAATACTCAAAGATGTGCCAACTTCGTCTGCGGTTTGTGCGAGTTCACAACAATTCGCAGATTGTTACGAATTCAGCAAGCTTTTGCTCACCACATGCTCATCATTTGCAGCGTATTGCGGCAGGGCTAGAGGCACATTGCTTGTATTGAGTAAGAAATTAAATCCAACGGCCACATCAATATATGCCTACGAAAAATTTATGCACAACAGAATTGGAAACCAGGATTCCAACCTGGCGTTAAAAATGAGCGTGTAACCTTTTCCACTGAAAGCACTTTCGGCTATATGACGTTACTCAGAAGCACACAAAAAAAAGTGTGATTCGGCATCATTTATTCCTAATTATACTCAAAAAGAACAAACATCATATTCGTGATTCATTGTACTGTGTACTGAGGTGATCAGTCTGTAAACTATCATATGATGCTGCCGACTACTAGTACGTGGTCATCAGTGTCGTTTATTTTCGCGAACTTGTGCGAATTTGGAGCATCTATGACATCAACCAGCGGCCCACTGGGTTCAAGTTGCCGGCTGGACTATTTTGTTTCGTGATTGCTCTTGGTGGTGAGTAATGGAAGCATTTGGTCCCTCGGCTGATTCGCTTTTATATTATGTCTGGCCTTGTTCAACTGTATCATTAACTTTTCCTTATCCGACTATCGGTGTCGAGATCGGCGCTTCCTCCATCTGTCCATGACGTTGCCAGGGGCAATCGACATAGGCGTCATTTGGCACGGGCATTAGCTTGATGTGGGGTAAATCATAAGCCCATGACAGGTACGATTTATATGCAAGAAACACAACGTGGATAAACTTCGTGGGATTTATGGCCAATATCGGTTCCAATGAACGATCTTTCGACACTCTTTCTTCCTATACTGAGATTGCCCCATCAGGACGATCAGCTGCTCTTTTCTTCTTTTCGAAGCCGATATCTGATGGTAGTGGTGAAGTGGAAGTGGGGAAGGTGGGGAAGGTAGTGTAGTCAAAATAAATAGCGTTGATTAATATTTACATGCTTGTCCAGATTGTACTCCAAAACGTCGGTCCATTCCATTGGGGGCATCAGAACAGACCAAGGAAGCCAGGAAGAAGGCACTGAGAATGCTCGGGGCAATAAATAGGAATGTATCATACAGAAGTAAAGAAGTCATCAGGAAGCTTTACTCTGCATATGTCAGGCCACATTTGGAATACTGCATCCAAGCTTGGTCTCCAAGCTATGAAAAAGATTGTTGGCTTTTAGAGAGGGTACAAAAGAGGGCTACAAAAATGGTTAATGGTATGAGCAACCTGGCATATGAGGAAAGATTGAAGAAATTGAATATGTTTTCACTTAGATATAGAAGGCTGAGAGGAGATCTCATTGAGGTCTTTAAATTTGTCCATGGTCTGGAGAGGGGATATCTTGGGGAAATGTTTGAATTGAACAGAAATGATGCAATTAGAGGTCATAAATTCAAAATTAAAGTTGGCCACAGCAGAACAAGGTTAAGGCAGACTTTCTTCACCAACAGGGTAGTAGAACACTGTAACCAGCTGCCAGAAAACATTGTCAATAGCAGCACATTGAACATCTTTAAAAACGGCATAGACAATCATTACAAGAATAGAGGGCTTGCTTTTCAGTATTACAGGGAGGGCTGATTGACAGATTTGGCGGGCAACTGGTTCAGTGTATAGAGTGCAACCAAGACGGGCCCTTGTGGCTCATAGTTGCACTAATCTTTTATGTCTTTATTGTGTCTTTATTCCCCAGTACTCTTCGGAAACGCACATGCCCGCGTTTCCACGGTCTCCTTTCGTGACCGAGCACCCCGTACTCCACGAGCTACTCTTTATTTTTACATAGCACCGAGCTGGACCAATTGATGGGATCGGATTTGCTTTGATTTGAATTGATTTTATATGAATATGCAAGTCGCAAGTTGCACGTTGCAAGTTATACGCTGGCATTCTCTCCGGCTTTGCATGACAAACACATGTAGGCTATTTCTCAATAGGTAGGCAGGGAACGATCCAAACAGGCAAAAACGGACCGTTGCCCCATATATTTCACGTATATACCTTTAGGTCTTCCAGCGGGTTTTCCTCCCCTCAGGATTTTTACTAATCTATAACTGTGTCATCGACCTATACATCCAAGGTTCGCATCCGGTCGCCCACAGCTCGCCCTGGGCGCTGGGCCTCTGCGCTTCGTTCTCAAGTGGTGGACGGTCAGCAGAGCCTGTTCGGAGGCTGGGATGCTAGCCACTCTCCAAATGTTCTATCGCGTGTCGTGTATGTCCGTCTGAATGTCCTGTATGTCATGTATGTCCTTCTCTTCTGCGCCACCTCCCTCGCTTGCCGGTGTCTCTCCTGCTTTTCTTTCTTACTTGCCCGATACCGGATGCCACGTAAGCCGGTATAACGTCGCTTTTCATTAACGTAACTCATCTCTAGTGGTTGGCACTTTGTTACTGCTAAGATGCAAAATTGAAGTGTGACTTCCATTGTAGAAGCCGATGGCCGATGGCCGATGGCGGGTGCAGTGTTTGTTTGTTTGTGTGTTTGTTTGTTTATTTATTAGTACATCATAGTACACATACAAGATGGTAAATTTTGTGATTGGCACAAAAGACAAAGTTGGTCTTAAGTCGAGATGCCTCTCAGTGTATTGGTACCTGAAATGTCGTTGTAAGATACCGAAGATTCCTATTTTGGTGGTGCGTACACGAATTTGGGAGCGATAAGGGACATCACGATAATGGTATATGCCATTTTGCACACGTTTTACCGGTATCAATTCCGTGGGCTAACATTAAAGGGCCGAGTGCTTTCTTGCCCACCTTTTTTTCGGCTGGGAATTTCGTAGCAACCCGATCAACATTGCGATTCATGGTCATTTCAAGTCATTTTTCAAGCGAACTATCGCACTGACCTTTGGTTTCTTAGCTTAGGGATTAACATCCAGGGGTTATCTCAAGGACTTGGAAGGTCCCTTCAAGCCGACTAGAATGTACTCAAATGTTTCAATACTTGCAACAGAGTGCACGACATCAAGAGCTTGAGATATGGCCGTATAGTTCAAAAGAGATGGAAGAGGAGGTGTCACAGCAAATGGTGAGCAAGGTGTGCTTCTACTCCACGGCTACTCCGCTGCCATTCCCCTGCTACTCGTCCTTGTCCTCCTTTTATTCTTCTCCTTTGTCGTTTTTAATCTTGGGAGCAGGTCGAGCGAAAGCCATTCGAATGTGAATGTCTACTTCGGTCGTGAGGAGATTGTGTCTCCTCATAAACGATGAGCTATGAATCGAACCCTGGGATGCACCGTACTGTGTCAGGAATGTTCGGCGCTGCATTTGTATGCCCAGATGGAAATATCAACATGCACGATAAAAACTGGTGGAGATGAAAGCGAGCGCTGTTCATTTTCATCACAGGCGATCACCGGAACTGGTTGAACGGCTTCCAATCGTACTGCCGTAGCTCCCCTCAGAAATGTTGTGCGCAACCGTGTCTTCACTTCGATCAGCGCAGCTTTCAATCTCAGAGTGAACGGTGTAAACATCCACACCAAAGATCCGTGAAGCAGAACTCGCACTCTATTCTGCAGCCCATCGTTAGCAGCGCCTACGACCGTGATGGACATCATTTAATAGCACCGTTCTATGTTATCGTTCTGTGTAGTCGTTCTATAGCATTGTTCTGTAGCATAGCTATATGGCATCGTTCTACGACACCGTTCCCTGGCAGCGTTCGATGACATCGTTCTATGGCATCGTTCTATAGCATCAGTCCATGACATCTTTCTATAGCATCAGTGTCTGGCATCGGTCTATGACATCGCTCTGTAGCATCGTCCAATGCAGGCCTTTCCACACCAGCATCACGATGGCAAAGGCCTCTCCAGCCGCGGGCCGGGCGCCCGCGCGGCCAGGCGACCGTGGCGCGCCGGCGACGTTCGGCGGCGCGATTTCCATAAGCCGACCGGTCGTTGCGACGCCGGCCGGTCCCCTCGACGCGCCCCGTCGCCGCTAACGACGGAAGCCGATTAAACCAATTGCCGTGATGGCCGTAAAAAGGCCGGCAGGCATCGGAGGTCACCGCGGGGCCGGCGCCGCCGCCATAAGGCCGCCTAATGGACCGCCGCGCGCCGCCGACGGCGCCGCCGCGGAGGCCGCGCCCAAAACGCCGCAAAACGACCGCCGACGCGTCGTTAGCGACGCGCGACAAGTCGTCCTGAGTGGGCCGCCGTCGCAGGCGCTCGGCCCGCTCGGCTCGTCGTGTCGGCCCGCCGACGGCGCTCCGGTTCCGCGAAATGCCCGGCCGGCCGGCCGGCCTGCTGCACCTGGGGCGGGGGGAGACCGTCGGGATCCGCCGGATCTCCTCCGGAGCCGGCGGCAGAAGGCGACACCTCGTGTTAGCCGGCAACACCCAGCGGATCGGGCGACACTTGGAGACACCGGGCGACACTCGGTATCATTCGGTTACACCGGACGATACTCAGTGACACTCTCCGACACTCAGTGACACTCGGCGACACTCGGTGTCACCGGGAGACACTCTCGGCGACACTGTGCGACACCGGATGACACCGGGCGACAATCGGCGACACAGGACGACACTCGGCGACACCGGGCGACACTTGGCGACACCGGGCGACACTCTCGGCTACACTGTGCGACACCGGACGACACCGGGCAACACTCGGCGACACCGGGCGACACTTGCGACACCGGGCGACACATGGCGACACTCGGCGACACCGGGCGACACTTGGCGACACCGGGCGACACCGGCGACACTCGGCGACACCGGCGACACCGGACGACACCGGGCGACACTCGGCGACACAAGGTGACACTTGGCGACACCGGGCGACACTCGGCGACACCGGGCGACACTTGGCGACACCGGGCGACACTTGGCGACACCGGCGCCGGGCGGCGCCGTTTGAATCGCCCGTTTGAGAGACGGCCGCGACCAACGGTTCGGCGCAGAAGAGGCGCCCGTTCTCACGCATCCATCATGAGCAGAAATCATAAATCGTCCTTTGTCGCCGGCCGCTACCTGCAGACGCGTGTGAGCGCGCCACAATGGGCGATTGTGCACCGCAAATGGACGCGCTGCGCCGCGACGCGGCCGGACCGGGCGGCGTCTGTGAATCGAACTGTGAAGCGCAGATGACAGCGCCGACCTCAGCGGTCAGCGCGCGGACGACGGCAGACGAGCGGCGCGCTTCGTGTACCCGCGCTGTAGCTGAGCGTCTAGCTGCTGAGTGACTGGTTGCTGAGTGACTGGTTGCTGAGTGACTGGTTGCTGAGTGACTGGTTGTTGAGTGACCGGTTGTTGAGTGACTGGTTGCTGAGTGACTGGCTGCTGAGTGACTGGTTGTTGAGTGACCGGTTGTTGAGTGACTGGTTGCTGAGTGACTGGCTGCTGAGTGACTGGTTGCTGAGTGACTCATTGCTGAATGGCTGGGCCTACCGACACCGTTCATATTGCATCCGTGAACTTCATAATGGCAACGAGTGGGGCAGAGGTGAGGAGCACTGTGATCGAACATCAGGAGACGCATGCTGTCGATTATTGCATCGAACCGTGGTCGTTCCGCGGGCTGAGTATAACCTGATCCGAAAAGATAAAAATGTGTCAATATGACCATCGGGCATTAACTGTGACGGTGACAGTGCTGGTGACGACGAAGACTCGCGAAAGCATCGACCAAACAGTTTCCTATCTCTTCCAACCGACCACATAACATGGACAACACGAAATACGAGATCACGGATGCTCTACTTCTCCCATTCACTCCGACGCTCTGTCGGTCTCAAAGGCACGCTCCGACACATGTCGAGAATTTACATTTACATATGTGATTCTCGACATCGGCATCTGACAATCTGACTGTCGACATCCGACACATGTCGATCATGCTATCCAGAATCGGCTCCTGTTGACCCGGCTGTTGATACCCGGTGCTTAATCCCCCAACACAGCCGAATACATCATGGAGAGGGTTCACTAGAACATCGCTGAGTCGAGCGAGTTGCATTGACGCTGAGCCTACCGTTCGATTAGGGGGCTCCCACTCCAAGGGCATAATCTCAGCAGGAGGGTAGGCGTGCCGTCAGCACGCCGTCATTGCCCACGCAGCGGACCGCTGTCCCAGTCAGGCTGCCAGTGTCACCCAGCCGGCCAAAATCGTGAGCTCCGCGCCAGGCTCGAACCCACGTCCCTCTGGAGGTGGCCGGTACGTCCGAGCGTCCACACGGCTGCCACCTGCAACTTCACACATGCTGCAGCACTCCCGTCCAGGTCTTTTACGATTCGACATCCGGGCGGTCCTACAGCCAACATCGACACTGACATCGATATCCGGCGGTCATACAGCCGACACGGACACCAACACCGACACCGACACCGACACCGACACCGACACCAACTCAGACTCTGACTCTGACTCTGACTCTGACTCTGACTCTGACTCAGACTCTGACTCTGACTCTGACTCGGACTCGGACTCGGACTCGGACTCGGACTCGGACTCGGACTCGGACTCGGACACTGACTCGGACCCGGACACTGACAGCTGACACCGACACTGGCACCGACACCGACACCGACACCTACACCGACACCGACACCGACACCGACACCGACACCGACACCGACACCGACACCGACACCGACACAAACTCAGACTCAGACTCAGACTCAAACTCAGACTCAGACTCAGACTCAGACTCAGACTCAGACGGCGACACCGACACTGACGGCGGGTCGTGGCCGCTCTCCCGCCGGCGGCCGGCCGTAGTGACGTCACACCGTGTGACCTGTTGCCGGCGCCCGCGGCGATGACGGCCGGTCGCACCGCGCTGCGCGTCGTCCGCCGAAGCGCGTCCGTTCACGCTCGCCCGGTCATCAGACTTTCGGCGTCGAAGCGACGCCGCCAGCTACCATTGAGTGACTGCCGCCGCATTAGCATGTGTCGATAATCAGCGGGGTGGCAGGCAGAGGCGGAGCGCTGGCTGCCTTTTAATTAGCGCCGTGTACGCAGGTGGAGGCGGCGGCGGCGGCGGCGGCGGTGGCGGCGGTAGCGCGAGAGTAGCGATCTCCGACGCGCTGCCAACAGGTGGGTCACCAGTGTCGACGCTGGATACGGTGATATCACCCTGTGTGGCCCGGATACGGTGATATGCTGGTGTGGCGTCAAGCAGTCAGAAGATGATGTCAGGTCTAGTGGGCAGGTTCGTTGCCTTGAAGGAGTTGCATACCTTGACGTGTGATGTATTGTGTCGGTACGTATATATATATATATATATATATACATGTGTGATTACGTTTATATGTATGTATTCAATCATAAACATACAATTTCGAGAAAAAAATTGCATTGGTATTCCAACATATATGAATAATCAAAATTGTAGCGCAATCTACAGCGATATACAAATATTATCGCAAGACACGTTCCACTATTTTCCGGTACGTTCGTCCCCAGCGAACCTGCGGTGCACAACTCCCTGCATCATCATCGTATCCTGCCGCTACTCTGCCCATCGGCGATAAATCGACGGCCAAGATCACCGCCGGTCTCCGCCGGATGCTGGCCCACCTGAGCCGCCGTGTTCAAGCGGGCTTCCTACGGCGCCGGCGTTACCAATATCGCAAATGGCCTCTGCAGGGTGTTGCCGGCGCCCCTGGGCACGATCCATCCGATTCGCGGCTGCTCGGCGGCCCGCCGCGCGTCCAAATAATTATGAAGTGGGTGGCGCCCGACGTTGGTGACGTCACTCGGTTAAAGCTCGATCCGAGGCTGGGAAGCGGTCGGTGGAGCGTCTGGAACTGCCGCGAGGGGCCGGTAATTAACGCTACAGTGAAGGGACATCCGTGGAACCGTTCGCGGCCAGTCACACGCACTGGGAGTCTGGTGTGATGTGAGCCTTGTCGGGCGAATGGGTAGCTAATGCGAAGGCAATATGCATGTGCGCGACTAGGGTCTGTTCTCATCACAGGTGGCCGTGAAAAAAAACGCATTTGTGAGGATGTTATAAGCACGTTTTTTAGATATCTGCATTGCTTCTTCAGCCATGTAAGGGATACATGCCGTTGAACGTATTTGATATTTAGCAGACTCGAAGGACCGGCATTGTATGCCTTTGTGCATGTCCTTGTACAAAGACATTGCATGCCTTTGTAATTTAATGTCACTGGAATAGCTTAGTAATGCAATACCGTAACAATGCTTGGTCATATAATGCCACTGTAATGGCTTGGGAGTGCAATGCCACTGTGCAATGGCTTGGTTATGAAACGTCACTGTAATAGCTTGGTAGTGTAATGCCATGGTAATGGCCTGGTAAGGTAATGTCATTGTAACTGCTTGGTAATGTAACGCCACTGTACTGGCTTGCCTGACACCGCTCATCCATTGATTCTTGGTGTGAGCGACTGCCTAACAAGGAAACGGCAGGAGTATCGGCCCATCCCCGAACGTCATGCACGGAGTCCGAGTCAAATCAGGGTCAGTCAAGCGTGTGACGGAACGACTTTTTGTTCGCCTCACACAGGGATACGCGTGTCGCTGTGCGGAACTCAGCGAAATTGAATTCAGAACGATGCTGTTGATGCCTAATTTCAGAGCTCGCTTTAGGTGAGACACACGTCTCGCATGCCTCCCACAGTAGAGCGGTCAGCGAAGTCAGCACACGAGCTGCTGCCCGCTCGGCCCGGCCGGCCACCGTTTGAAGCCCACCACGTGACAGTGGGTCAGCTGCCGACCTTCGGCGACCTTCGGTCGGGACGACGTCCAGTCTGGCCTCGGTCCGACGCGGCGCCGCCCACCGATCGGCCGTCGGGCCCCGACGATGTCGCTCCGCCCACCCGGCAATACGCGACAAATCATTGATTTGATGGGCCGCTGCGGTGACCACGAGTGGCCAATGGCCGGTGACTTCCGCCAGCCTCGACGGCGCCGGTGGCGCCGCGCCGCGGCGGTGACGCGAACTGTCCGGAGGTGGCGCGGCCGGTCGCGCTGTCATTTGTTTTTAGCCGGCTGAGTGATTCATATCGAGTTTTATTAGCGGGGCTGGCCGTTCACCTGAGGCGGGACAAAAAGGGAATGAAATGCGCATCCAGCCGACAGATGACGTTTTCCGTTGCCATAGCAACGCGAAGAGACATCGATCGTATAAGGTCGCTACTGAAACGCTGAGAATGTGGACACCGCAGGATCCAACGAACCTCGTGCGTGTGAAATGACTGTGGTGCCAATGCGATCTGCCAAAGCGTTTCTGCTACTACCTCCACTGCCACCAATGCTACCACTGACACTGCTACCGCTTACAATGTGCTGCATCTCGATTGTAGCAGTTCCATTCACGACTTCGAGAGCGGAATTGTGCGCGCGTTAGCGTTAGGTAGCTGACAGGTTGCGTTTTACTTTTGATGGATGGTGGATGCTTTGGAATCATCCAGATTGTGCCATTCCAATACCGGGAGCAGGGTGTGACACAAGGGCACAGGAACATCCAAAGGGTGTGCGACAGGGGATGCTAGCCACGTCTGAAGTGTATTACATCCATGCAACGTCAATAAGGTCAATGGGTCAAGGCCGCGGATAGCATTTTAGCTGGGTGTGGGCAGCACTGATCCACAGTGGCAAAAGTGCACCGCCTCGTCCCCCCATTGAACGTATTTGACACACTTCAGTGAAGCACATGAAAAGTAGCAAGATAAAATTTTGAATTACAACCTATTTTTGTCAGCCAATTTGCATTCGTGTTCCAACATTTCGTCCTTCAGCATAATGGGATTCGTGTCTTTGTTCGCTTACAAAAGAATAAATACGTCTTTTCTTGAAGTCTTTCGTTAGTCAGACAACTGTCTTCCATAAATGTGATCAAATAAAATACGAACGTGTCTACTGTTAAATAATTGTGAGTTGAGTGACCACGGGAGGCATCAGCAGGCATGGCTAGACATGCCCATTATGGTGATCTAATGACATGATCACTATGGTGATCTAATGACATGATCACTATGGTGATACTATGAAATGATCACTATGGTAATCCAATACTATGATCACTATGGCGATCCAAGGCTATGCTCACTATGGTGATACAATGACATGGACACTATGGTGATCAATGACTTGATCACCATGGTGATCCAATGACATGATCACTATGATGATCCACGGACTTGATCACTATGGTGATCTAATGACATGGTCACTATGGTAAAATAACATGATCATTATGGTGATTCAATGACATGATCACTGTGTTGATCCAATGACTTAATCACTATGGTGATTCAACGATATGGTGACAATGGTGATTAAATGCAACGGCATGGCCACTATGGTGATCCAATGACTTGATCACTATAGTGATCTAATGACATGATCACTATGGTAATTCAATGGCATGATCACTATGATGATCCAATGAAGTGATCACTATGGTGATCCAATGCCATTAGCACTAAGGTGGTAAAATAAACTTGATCACTATGGTGATCTAATGACATGGTCAATATGGTGATTCAAGGACGTGATCACTATAGTGATCCACCGTCTTGATCACTATAGTGATCCAATGCGTAGTCACAATGGTGATTCAATGACACGATCACTATGGTGATCCAATGGTATGATCACCATGGTGATCCAATGACTTGACCACTATAGTGATTCAATGGCATGGTGATCATGTTGATCCAGTGACATGATCACTATATTGATATATTTACTTGATCAATATGGTGATTCAATGCCATGAGCACTATAGTGATCCAGTGATTTGCTCACTAGGTGATCCAATTACTTGATAAATTATGGTGATTCAATGACATGGTCACTATGGTGATCCAATAGCATGATCACTATAGAGATCTAGTGACTTGATCAATATAGTGATCCAATGACATGAGCGCTATAGTGACCCAATGACATGGTCACTATGGTGACCAAATTCCATGATCACTATAGTTATCCAACGAATTGATCACTATGGCGATCCAATGACATGGTCACTATGGTAAGCCAATTATATGATCACTATGGTGAAACAATGACATTGTTACTGTGGGACATGATCGCTATGGTGATCCAATGTTATGGTCATTATAGCAGTCAAATGACATGATCACTATTGCGATCCAATGATATGATCACTATAATGATCCAATGACTCGATAATTTTGGTGATCCAGTGACATCACACACTATGGTGATCGAATGACATAATCACTTTGGTGATCCAGTGGCATGATCACTATGGTGATTGAATGTCACTATGATGATCAGATGACACTATCACTATGGGACATGATCACTCTAGTTATCAAATGACATGATCACTATAGTGAATATGTAGAAGCCTTCATATATAGAAAGACAGAATACATCCGTACATGGAGTCTTTTCAGAAATATCAAGTGATTATATTCATAGCAGCAGCAAAGTGGGGTCCGGGGACCCTCCCTATTAACAACCAAAGATACACTAGATCAAATGGGGATGTTGAAATTTTCACCGCGTAGAACCAGACATTTTCGGTGCTCTTCGGACGCCGAAAGCGGTTGCTGTTTCATGGCATTTTTCGGCCCGGTCCCTCCTTCAGAAGATCCTGGCTGCGGCCTTGATTCTATTGAATATGTTGCCCTTAACTCTTGTTGGCCCTTAACTCTTAGCGAGATGAATGCCACTCACAAGGTAGTTCATAAGCTATGTGAATGATAGTGAGCAAGATACACGACACAGACCGAATGGGGCCCACATGGTGCAGCTTTTAATATCTGAATAAGGCCCACATGGTGCAGCTTCCAATAACTTACCCCGGAAGGGATTGCTCGCTAATGGTGGGCCATTCTGCCTTAATTACATGTGTTCTTCCTCAGGTGAAGCATTTTCCCCCCACTGCCTTTTCCAAGGCAGTGGGGGAAAATGCGATGTTGTCTCAGAAGTTGTTTTTAGGGACTTTGGGTAACGTCTCAGATTGCTTGAGAGTGAAAATTCCTTATCCGAGAACCTGCGATGGGTAGGTTGCCCAAAGATGGATAGATTCTCACATGCCCCTACCCCTCTCCCCCGCAACTGCACGTTCAGTGCAGCATAAAAACACTGTCTGGAAGGATCTACACACCATCTGAAATCCTTCAGCCGGAATATGCCACTGGCGAAATCCGATCCCTTCCATCGCATCCCCATGTCCTGCATGCATCCCACCCGGCAATGTTCTACACGTCTACCACCGGCCATGTCCCGCATGTTTAACATCCGGCCATGTCCTACATGTCTACCACCAGGCCATGTTCTGCATGTCTACCACCCGGTCATATCCTACATGTCTACCACTGGCCCAAGTTTTCATAATTTAACAGAAAACATTTGATAACATCCGTGTCTGTAGGATAACAAGGATAGCATTTTGCTTTGGTTTCTCCAATACGGGTTAGACGCAATTTGAGATAGGGCGAAGTAAGTATGTATGCAATGTTCTATATTGTGCAGCGCCTCTTGAACTGCACACGGTCTGTTTTGTTCTGCAGCACTGTAGACGAGTGGAAGGGATGGGGAGGTGCTGGGATAAAAAGTTGTCTCTTGGTTCCGGGTCATCTAAGTTGGGTGCTACCCGCGGCCCACCGGCGAAACAGTGTGGGCGGCGCCATTAGCCGTGAACGTGCATAAAGTGTGTCGTGAACCAACCAATAAACAAATAAGTTGGGTGCTCGTCGTTAGCGAAAATGAGCACGCGCTTAATCTACCGAGAACGAAATGCAGCCGGACTATCAATGTTCAAACAACGCGGCTGCGACCGCACAGGGGAAACACACGATCGCAAAATTAATCAAGCCACACCGAAAGGCTCTGAAACGTTTCGTACACAATTACAATTTAATGGCTTGAGATCGTCCCGCATCATTCTATCTCAAGTTCTTCAAACTGCAATAGCAGATACTCACGTACATGAAACCTTACTTGCAGACTCAGTGGTACTTGCATCACGGTTTGCTGTTCCACAGACAATCCAGGGATGCATTTCAGACTGATGCGGCGCATGTTGTTCTTGAGTCGTGTTTTACTGTGCAGCGCTTCGGCACGGTGCCAGATGTATGTGAAGTTGACGACGTAGTTAGCTCTCGTCCCATCAGGCCGCAGTCCAGTCTGGTGTGTTACTTGGCGATGCTCACGCCGAGACAGGACTCTCCATGATTCCTGACGTCACAGAAATGATGAAGAATCAATCGGCTGAACAATTTTACAATGTTAGACACGACGCAGAATGCATCGCGAAAGCCACCGATGTGCTTGTAAAGTGTAAGATGCGGTGCTCGAAAGTGGAGCACTCAACGAGGTGGTCGAGTGATCTTGTGAGCTGTGAGTAGTGGCGCACCGGAGGGGGGGCAGGCCCCCCCCCCCCATGATATCAAAGTGTCCTTTTGACCGAAAAGTGCCCTCTTGGCCGGAATGTCCCAAATTTAGCCCAAAAATCACGTGCCTTGTGTGCCCCGCTTGTGCCAAAGGTGCCCTTTGGGCCCAAAACTGCCCTTTTGGCCTAAAAATGACATTCTCCTGTGCCCTTTCCTGCCCTATGCGGCATGGAAAATTCACGCCCCACCCCCCACCCCCGGTCAACAAACCTTCCAGTGTGTCCCGGGCCGCAAAGTGCCCTTTTGGAGCCGATCAAGTGCCCTTTTGGAGCCGCCCAAGTGCCCTTTTCGGTCCGGGCCCTCCCCCTGTGGAAAAATCCTGGGTGCGCGTCTGGCTGTGAGCACTGCAACTGGGTGGGAGAATGGTCCCAAGAATGTGGGCATTAGAACTGGGTGGGGGAACTGAAGGTCCCAAATTGTCGGAACTGGAGGGCCCAGAATTGTCGGAACTGGAGGGTCCCAAATTGTCGGAACTGGAGGTCCCAAATTGTCGGAACTGGAGGGTCACAAATTGTCGGAACTGGATGGTCCCAAATTGTCGGAACTGGAGGGTCCCAAATTGTCGGAACTGGAGGGTCCCAAATTGTCGGAACTGGAGGGCCCAAAATTGTCGGAACTGGAGGGTCCCAAATTGTCGGAACTGGAGGGTCCCGAATTGTCGGAACTGGAGGGTCCCAAATTGTCGGAACTGGATGGTCCATAATTGTCGGAACTGGAGGTCCCAAATTGTCGGAACTGGAGGGTCCCAAATTGTCGGAACTGGAACTGGGTGGGAGAGCGGTCCAAAAATGTGGCTGCGGTTACATGTCAACACTGGAACTGAACGGGTGACCGGTCCAGACTGCCCTGCCCTCTCGATTATTCCTTGAGAACAGACAAGGAGTCGTACGCTGTACTGGATTAAACGTAGCCGTAGGACATGTGAGTCGCCAATCAAAACATCGCATTTCCCGCAATAAAATGTACAGCTAAACCGAAAAAGAAGAAAATGAAAAGTAATCTCCGAGAAAAGCAGGGGTGCACACATGCACACACGACGAACATCAGCGCACATGCTTTGACGACGGCCGACGCTGCAACACATCCAGCGGTGTCAGGGGCAGCGCGTGATCAGGGGTCACGTGTAACACGAATTCTGTGCGCATCCAGCGCGCGCGTGCTGCGACTATCGCCGCACCGTCGCCGGCCTGAGCTATCACCGCACCGCTGCCTGAACGTACCTGGCGCGGCCAAGGCCACTGCCCCCTATAGATATTGCACGTGTCGTGCTGGCCGGCGGCGATAGGTCAGGCGGCGTGTGACCCCGGCTCAAGGCCGCCGCCCCTGATGCCGATGATTGGACAGAGTTTGGTGGCGTCAGCGGGCCTCCCCTCCCCCATTGTCAGGGCGGTGTAAGCGGAAGTGCCAGAGATGCACCTTGCTGTCCTGAACTCCCTGGAGTTGGTGGAAGATCACGCCCAGCAGGGTGCAGTTCTTCACTATCACGTCTTTGTTTTGTCACTAGTGAAGGCAAGTTTGCTTTCTCTGCGGCTTCCAATACATGGGAAATCATATTCGACTGTTGAGCCACCCTTTGAACATGGACGCATGAATACGAGAACAAGCTCAGACATGGCCGTCTCGGGAACATATAGCATTTAAGTAACTCCCACCCTCCTTCGGGTGTTCTCTGGCTCTTGATGGTTAGTAATATTCCTTACAATGACATTGAAGAAATCAATGAATAAGAAATACAATGATGTTGAAGAAATAGCTGGACTCAGATTGCGGTCTACAAAAACTCAGAGGTGGGGAACGGAGTTCGGTATGGAATACATTTTAAAACACTTGTACGAACCACCACGTTTACTACCAATGCTAAACGCTTCCCGTTTGAAAAACCATTTTCTCGACCCGCACTGAGCAAGCACGGGCTGATTACTTGATCGTTATGTCCTTATCGCATTTCTTGGTGTCTCATGGAGACAGCTATATCGACATGGAAAAAAAACTCCAAACGTCAATTAGTTCCAGTCGTGTTCAAGCCATCCACAAGTCCTCTTGATGCATGTCATGCCAAGGGCGTCTGGCGTTCACACCGCTGGACGAATTGGCTCAGATGCCTCACCAAGGTGTAATAATTCAGCTTTGCCTGCCGGGCGATCGAGCCGCACGGTGACCTGGTCGCCCCGGGCTGTCTGGGCCGGTGGCAGGTGGTGGTCGGCACAGGAAGGCGCCTGGTACCGGCAGGCGGACGCCTGCGCGGACCACCTACGGCTGGCAAAGTGACGAGCAAACACCGGGCCTTGTTTGTGGCCGACATGGTAAACTCGGCGCCAGCGGTGCCAGCCGACCTGCCCTCGGCAGCGCGGGGTCGGTCGGTCGGTCGGTCTGTCGGTCGGTCGGTCGGTCGGTCGGTCGGTCGGTCGGTCGGTCGGTCGGTCGGTCGGTCGGTCGGTCGGTCGGTCGGTCGGTCTGTCGGTCGGTCGGTCGGTCGGTCGGTCGGTCGGTCGGTCGGTCGGTCGGTCGGTCGGTCGGTCGGTCGGTCGGTCGGTCGGTCGGTCGGTCGGTCGGTCGGTCGGTCGGTCTGTCGGTCGGTCGGTCGGTTGTCGGTCGGTCGGTCGGTCGGTCGGTCGGTCGGTCGGTCGGTCGGTCGGTCGGTCGGTCGGTCGGTCGGTCGGTCGGTCGGTCGGTCGGTCGGTCGGTCGATCTGTCGGTCTGTCCGTTGGTCTGTCGGTCGGTATGTCCGTTGGTCTGTTGGTCGGTCTGTCGGTCGTCAGGCGTACGGTCGCACTGTTCATACGTCTGTGTTTCGGCATGTATGCTATGCCGTGCGTTGCTCGTTTGGGCCACCTATGACTTGGGCCCAATTTCCTCTGGTAGCTTTGTTTATGGCTCCACATGACCCAACGGGGAATAGTTATGCTCCGACTATATTAACAAATTGTACATATCGCCCGACCATAACTTGCGGATTGCTGATTAAAAATGTCCCCGTGTAGTACGGCTAGTGAGAAATAGTATTTAGTAGTGTAGTACGGCGTATAGTACGGCTAGGAGATTCATAGGTCCAAACCCGCATCTCCGGCATCCTAGCTATCCGGGCATGGTTTGGTAATTTTATTACTCAAACGGCACCCGAATCAGGGACAGAACAAAGGGGACAAATGTGGGGAAGGCCGATCCCCATAACTGGAAAAAAAATGTGCCCCTGTAGTTTCGCCCAAGTGTCTTTGTCAATTAACTATCACCGCCCACGTACTTTAATTTTGTTTTACCTCAAGGCCCCTTTGAGTAGAAGTGGAGGGCACTTGATGGCCTCCAGGGGCATTCTAGTGCATCCCTGTTGGCAACTATATCAATGAGTGGGCATTTTCTGCGGGAACGTGGAGCTCATTCAGTCGCCCACAAAGTCAAAAGTTCCAAAATTCCTGAAACCACCCCTCACCGGGAAGCATTATATTTCCAGCATTCTTAAGTTCGTCCAGTGAGCTCCGTGCACTGGCACTGAAGCTTCAATGTCCATCGGATTCCAGCCGGTGTAGAGAAGTGTAAAACAAAAACGCTACCAATCGGCTTCCTATAGATACCGTTCTAGCGATGCACGAAGTGCTCACGGAAAGGACGAAAAAAGGCGCACAATGCCGGTCTGTGTAACTTGAATTTGTGTGCTTGCTTCTTTCATAACACCAGGGGAGTAGCTAACCTATCCCCTCCAAGGCGCATATTCGCCAGCGATGTGACACTGGGAGCGTAATGTAACAGCCGATGCTCAGATGAATAGACTCTGTCCACAGGCAGAGAGGCTAACACAAAGATAGAACAATCAGCTCCTTTAATGACACGACGTAGTGAACGGGCGACACGATTCTCAGCTACGTCGGTGTCCGGGTGCGCACCGGAACGCCCCCACCCCCCCCCCACCGCGGACCGCTCATGCCGACACGACATCACGTCAGCCGTCGACCTCCTCAGCTCGGCCAGATTCATCGTCCCACTATCGTACCCCCCCCGCCGCACCCCCCACCCACCTTCCGGCCGAGTGTCTCATCGCGGCTGACTCGCTTTAATTTCCTAATAAGGCCCAATATCGTGGCGGCCGCGTCAGCCGAGCATGCAAATAAAGACAACTGGGACAAACGTCGCGGCCGACACCGACGCGTCGGGCCGCTTCGTTATCACGCGTCGGCCGTAATTACGGTGCCGCTGCGTGCCCCGCGGCACGTGCATGCTAATTACCCCGCGGCACTGGCGAGTCGATCCAGACACGACCGCCGCTCGTCACAAAGACACGCGCTGCGGCGACACGAGCGCCAGCGACGGTCACGGCGACCGGTGGCTGGCGACTGGTGACTGGCGACCGGTGACTGGCGACCGGTGGCTGGCGACCGACGGTGCAGGGACGGGTGCTGGATGGTGGGTAGTGGGTGGTTGGTAGTGGGTGGTGGGTAGTGGGTGATGGGTATTGGGCGGTGGGTATTGGGTGGTGAGTATTGGGTGCTGGGCAGTGGGTGATGGGTGCTGGGTAGTGGGTGCTGGGTAGTGGATGCTGGGTAGTGGATGCTGGGTAGTGGGTGCTGGGTAGTGGGTGCTGGGTAGTGGGTGCTGGGTAGTGGGTGCTGGGTAGTGGGTGCTGGGTAGTGGGTGCTGGGTAGTGGGTGCTGGGTAGTGGGTGCTGGGTAGTGGGTGCTGGGTAGTGGGTGCTGGGTAGTGGGTGCTGGGTAGCGGGTGCTGGGTAGTGGGTGCTGTGCAGTGGGTGCTGAGTAGCGGGTGCTGGGTAGTGGGTGGTGGGTAGTGGGCGACGGGTGCTGGGTGGTGGGTAGTGGGTGGAAGGTGCAATGGCACCGACCATATGTGTGTCTGCACTGCTTCGGATATGTTAGAATGACATCGGTAGTCTTAGCACGATGCCAGTAGTTTTAGTATGCCGTCGTAGTAGCCTTCGTGTGATGTCATTTATGGCCACGTGGTTTGGCAGCAGTTGTCCACATCGCGTAACATCACGTGGAATATCTGGCCTTGAGGATATTCGTAACTGACGCATGTTTGTCCAGGAGCTTCTACTGATGAACCAAATTGGCATTGCAGGTTCACGTTTTGGCATCACCCTATCACACGCAGCGAAGTACCTCCAGCAAACGCAGTGTTGTGCGACGCAGGTTCGTCCCTGATATCAACATCTCGCACACTGAGTGCTATACTGGGACTACGGTTTCAAGATAGGCAGGAGGTAAGAGATTGTCGGTGGTGGCGGCAATCATGATCTTCAAAAGTTTTGAAGATATTCACATGTCCTGCCCTTCCGCCCGCAGGGTGATTTGCATCAAGTGCGTACGCTTTTCATCTTCCTTTACTGAAAAGTTTCATTTTATCGGAGCTGTCAAGTTCTTCAAATTTCATTTGTTCCATTCATCCACTTTGTAAACAGGACCATGCGCTCATGCATTACAACATAAGGCGATATTTTAGGGAAACCAGGTTGAATCGACCTGGCTTGGTCTGGATTGTTGTTGTTACGTCGTAGGCGACAGCGTAATTATCATTTACTACTAATTCGGGGTGCGTGTATCGCGATTTTGCGACACCTCTGGAAAAACGTCATTGTTAGCCGAATTAACGTCGGAAACCTTGACATTTCGGTAGGGATATCAAAATGTTGCCGATAGATTGCACGCAAACAATCTAGAACTAGCTATTCCAGGCGAACGACGGCTCATTTACGGGCGTGTCGCTACAACGTCTGCACCGGCACTGCTGATGCTCCAGTGTGGCTGCACCCGGCATTGCTGATACTTCAGTGTGTCTGCACCCGGCACTGCTGATGCTCCAGTGTGTCTGCACCCGGCACTGCTGATACTCCGGTGTGGCTGCACCGATTCTATTGTTGCCTGCTGATACTCCGGTGTGTCTGCGCCCGGCACTGCTGATACTCCGGTGTGTCTGCGCCCGGCAATGCTGATACTCCAGTGTGGCTGCACCCGGCACTGCTGATACTCCGGTGTGTCTGCACCCGGCACTGCTGATGCTCCAGTGTGGCTGCACCCGGCACTGCTGATGCTCCAGTGTGGCTGCACCCGGCACTGCTGATACTCCAGTGTGTCTGCACCCGGCACTGCTGATGCTCCAGTGTGGCTGCACCCGTCAATGTTGATGCGCTCATTATGGCTGCACACGGCACTACTAATACCACAGCGTGGCCGCGCCCGGCACTATTGCCACTCCAGTGTATAGCCGCACACACCAAACTCAGTGCATACCAATGCCCCCTAGCATCTTCCAAAAGCCTCGACTTCGCACCGCTCCAGAACTTCTGCAAACCGATCGAAACACAAGCCGACCAGTCCACAAACGCCGGCGACTACGGCGTGTCAAGGTCACCACCGCCGCGTCGGACCAGGTCATCGGCGCGAGGCGTATCAAGGTCACCACCGCCGCGCAGCACCAGGCCACCGGCGCGTGGCGTGTCAAGGTCACCGCCGCCGCGCCGCACCAGGTCATCGGCGCGAGGCGTGTCAAGGTCACCACCGCCGCGCCGCACCAGGTCACCGGCGCGTGGCGTGTCAAGGTCACCACCGCCGCGCCGGACCAGGTCACCAGCACGTGGCGCGGTGAATGCCGACATAGAGGCGCCGACCGCCGACCGGCCCGCGCCGCCTCTGTGGCCGCTCCGCGCGCCCGCGGTGTTCCTGTTCGGGCGGCGAGCAATCGGCCTGATGGTCGGGGCGAAGCTTTCCGTGATGGATGACCAGCGGCGAGACGCGGCCGCCAGATGGAGCCTAATGATCACCACACCCGCGCCGGCACCCGTGGCAGGCGGCAGGGGAGGCGGCGCTTGTCTCGGGGGTCGGGACAGGCGAAGCGACCAGTAAAAAATTGCACCGAGTGTAATCACCCCGTCGCACATAGATAGATAATCACCCCTGCCACGTGAGCAGTACAGCTTCAGAATACGATGCGACCGGGAATACTTACGAACTTATTGCCCTGGGAAGCGGGTTTCTGAGATAGCAAGATATCCAAAAAGCTTACGAATGTTTCCGAAAGTTCTCTTTGTCACATCGTGTGAGGAGTCTTCACTCCTCGCAATGACGGAGTAGGAGAATCGTTTTGACCTTAGCCCCCCCTAGGACATTTCCCAATCCCCGGCCCACCGGCGAAACAGTGTGGGCGGCGCCATTAGCCGTGAATGTGCATAAAGTGTGTCGTGAACCAACCAATAAACAAACAAACGAATGACGGAGTAATTGTGGCATGAATGCGGGACTCCTCAATTCTCGAGAAACAATAGTAAGAACTCAGAGCAAAAGGTTCATCCCACACGCACATGAACTTCGCAGGCCCGTCAACGCCACTGCATACCATATCCAACTTCTCCAATCAGTGCGGAAGATATTTAGTGCAGCACTCCACAGTCAAGGAGACGTAGCGTCACCACCGCTGGGGTCCACCATAGACTACAGCCGACCGGCGTGTTCGGTGGGGGGTGGGGGGTGGGTCGGTGAGGGCTGGCCCTGCCGCTGTCACCGGCCGTCCTCACGTCACGTTGGCCAGGTGTGTGTGTGTGTGTGTGTGTGTGTCGCCGCGCGGAGGGGCGCACGTGGCACCCGCATGTGTGCTCAGGTGTGCCGATCAGGCGGAGACCCGCACGTCGTCCCCGCCCCCCTCCCCGCGCCACTCCCCTCGCCGGGCGCGCTGTCTCCGCGCCGGGACGGGGTCGATCGGGGATGGGGGGGGGCGCCTCGTAACGGCTGCTGTATCGATACGGCGACCGGACGTGACGACGTGACGTGGCGGAAGGCGACAGTTGTGGGCCGGGCGTGGGCCGTGGGCCACAGGCGTGCTCCACTGGCTACCTGCTGGGTCCGGCCACCCACAACATTACTTGGACACCCAGAATGACTGCTCAGTTGGACGCTTGTGCCAATTGGAGCACGGCACGGATGTCCGCAGTGATGTCCGTACGAGCACCGTTACGGACATCCGTTCACATGGATGTCCGCTGGTGCGAATAACGGAGCGGGTTCGATGGAATTTGAAGGTGATTATTTTTAACAGCCTAGCTCTCTCAAGACTTGTCGTGTTTTGTATTGCTCCTTTATTTATGCTTACAAAATACACATGTGCATCCATATAATGCATCTAAACATATCCAACAATAAAACGCTTGTAGTATCCAATGATGGCGGCTTATCAACAAACACTTGCTGTAGCATATGTCGAATCATTCGCTAGTAAAAACGCTACCTTGAAATTGTCATACTTACCACTATCCACAATGTCAAGAACTTGCATGCATACCTCGAAATTAATATATTTCACTGTTTTCTCAATTTTAGCAGTCATCTAACCGTTACAACACCAAGTTGATTGTCATCACATTAGCCTGTGCACATCGCATCTCATCGCACTCATGGCCCGTGCAAATGCTATGCAAGCGTTTGAACTAACTCGGCAACTTAGAATATTCAGAAAGGCGTAAGGTACTATGTATGTAATCATTTAATCACAGGAAATTAAGTGGTGATATGATTTCGACGCTTGAGATAGAAAAAGGTTAGATAGTGACAATCTAAATGACTTCGTTTGCTTGGGAAATCGTGTGATCGGGATTATCGATTCAGGTTAGACGAGTGAAGGTGTAACGCAATTAAACGCCAGCTAGTTTTCAGTCAATGGGTGCTTCCTTAATGAATGCGCTGCCTGGCGATGTAGTGGAGAGTCCTCCATTAAATGTATTTAACGATAGGGTTGACGCATTTATGAGGTTAAAAAACTTATTTTAGAATGATAAGTTGTGCAATAGGAGGATGAGATTCGGGGTGATGGAGAGATTGGTACCAGTAGGTGCCTTAGACCATGCATATAAATGTGGAATTATGATACGTGAAGCTGATAGCCTGGCCATAGGAACACTACAGGGTCGATAACATTTATGGAACTAGGTGGCTAACTTCGTTACATCCAAAAATGTATGTTCCATTGGCTGGATAGGGATCTAGGTAGCTTCTGTATGACCCATTTACATTGAAATGACAAATCAATCCTAGGTTGATGCGCATCACTTATCTCTTGAAAAAAGTGGATGTGAGTTTGACATGGCGAGTGAAAACGTAGGTTCTGCTGCATACAGCTCACTGACTGATCAGGTAGGTGGACATCGACCTATCCTACCTGACAAGCGTATCAGGTATATTTTTGAATCCCGTGAGTCGTCACCTGTGAGGATGTATTCACGTTTTTCGTTATGTCTTCATGTTCAACAACACTAGTTCTCATATCCACTACATGCACATTTATACATTTTGTTCTGAAGCTGATAATAACATTGTTTATTTCATGTCGAATTCTGGTGCTCTTGTTTCTTCTTAGGTTTCCTCATTTTCCATATACTAGCACATACTGGGGCATATACTAGATAGGAGTAAATACGATTATAATGAAATGTTATGCTTGTATAAAATAGGCTGCTACTAATTGAAATTTTACTACACACTTTGCGGTAAAATGTAAGCGTAGTTATTTTGCCCTATCTTGGCAGTTAAAACTTGCATTTATGGAATGATATGGTTATTATTTCCCACTGCAACTAATCACGGCTTGGATGCATTGTATATAAAAGAAAATAATGTTGATTACGCATGTGCAATCTATGTATTGTCTGTGCCCAGATACAGGCTGGATCTTCTCACGCAGATGCGGATTTGGGCGGATTTGAAGATGTCATATATGCGCTATGCTTTAATACCAATGCTCACACGTTAGACCGAATTGAGACTCAATTCTGGCTCGATCATTGACAACTCTTGTTTCTCACATTCATGACCCTTGGCTGGGAACAGAGACAGGGTCGCTTCTTTGAGTACGGGAGAATTGGCGGGGGCGAGACATGGGCGTCGCTTCCCAGTTATTGGCAGTCACGAGTCCACATCTCCGGCTGAAATTCTCTACCGTTGGACGCCGAGTACATGGAGCTGAGCCAGCCGCCGAATGAACCGAATGTGGTGTGATTCAGTTGATCCGCCCCTGAACTGGCGTTGCTCCATGTTAACGGAGCAACGCGAGTAATTCGCCCACTGTCTGATGCAACACGACTGACGTGCTCTGAAGTTTCATAAGCATGGCGACGAAGTACGGTGTCGATCATCAATCATCACTACGTCCTGCTCGTAGGTTCCTTTGCCACGTTCGTCCGAATTCGTTGACTCTAGACTAAGATGTGTATCGTAGCGACTGCTTCATGAGCGAAGGAAAGGAGGCTGAGGGCCTAGTCGCCCCACTTTTACTGGTAAGGGGGAGGGTGCAGGAATCGTACCTCGGTAATTATCATCTCCATCACCTCTACTGGTTGTTTTAAGGCATATGATAGTAAAATCGACAAGTAATTTGGTTATAGATGTCAGATGCCAGAAGAATGAGACACTTTGTATCCCGGTGAAACTTATGCAATTAAATATAAAAATGCCGAAAAGAACGCCCAGAGTGCCCAAGTTAATGGAAACTGCAGCTCAGCTATTAGGTAAAACTTTGTCTTCGGAACTCGGACGCTCCCCTTCCCTGCACTGACACTGAACAGCTTGGCTTCGGGTCGGATCATGTCGATTCGATATGGATTTGGCCCTTTTACCCATGCACTCAATTTGCAACGCCTCCATGTCGCCACAGAGGCTTTGTCCAGTTTCTGTGAAACGTCCTATAGCTGTCAGCTAGCTACATCAGTTCCGTCAGCTACATCAGCCCCGTCAGCTACATCAGCTCCGTTAGCTACGTCAGCCCCTTCAGCTACATCAGATCAGTCAGCTACGTCAACCACAGCTATGGCATTCTTGTTCACGTCCATTCGTCTCATATTCGTAATTCCCTGAACTTGTACACCGCGGCTCTAGTGGGCCTGCCCCCAGCTACCGCTGATAGATCCCATCGCTCTGGACGCGTCTGGACTTCTGTACGGCAGCTTATGGCAGCTCTCGTGGGCCTGGTGCCGCCTGCGCTCGCTGACAGACCCCATCGCTCTGGGCTCGATGCGCCTCCATGACCAGGCCCGAGAGAATGACCGATGAGTCGGTCGCCAGTCGCCGGCCTCGTCTCTGCCGACGGGCGTCGCCGTCGGCGTTTTATCTCCCCTCCTCTGGGATGGCGACCATCGGTCATAGCTCCATCCACCGTCATTATCTGCGTTATTATTCTTTTTAGCCAGATGAGGGGAAAACGCGGTGCGCTGTTTTTTCCGCGCTCCTGTCAACCAAAGCTGCGCTGATTAACACAAAGCGTATTGATTGTTTGTCCCTCTCTCGCTCTCTCGTTCCCTCGCACGCGCGCTCGCACTAGCTGACAACATGCCAACGACTGTCCTGTAGGGGACACAAAAAAGCCGACGATATCTCCATCACGGGCCGCCAGCGGCCGCGCCCCGCGGGCACGTCATCAAAGGGACCAGCTGCTGGAGCGATTCCGTTAGAGCGGAGAGACAAACAAATTACCAGAACTGGATAACCCATGCGTTTTACCGGTTCTCGTTGCGGAAACGTCTATTGTGCGGCTGGGGCGGCGTGCGGTATTCGTCCTCCCTTTTGTTTGGCGTGCAGCCAACAACGGTCGGGTATGCCAATCCAAAATCATGCAGTTGTCCAAATCCTCAGATGCTAATGCCACGTCAAATACCCAAATTGAATATAATTTGATAATTGCAGCACACCTGTCACTGCACTAGCATTGGGCGTCAGACGGTTGGATGTACGTTTGAATATAGCGCGGTGGAATGAATTATTGCGACCTTCAATGCGAAACCTGTCCACCTTGCTGTGCATGTGCTTCGAGTACAGCAATCCTTTCATGCCGACACCTTGATTCATCAATCATACGGAGGTAAATGTAATTTGATGCCTTGCACCATCACCAACCCGACACACGCCGGGGTGTGGATCTTAAACAGAATGCAGCTTGATATGATAAGTTCGGTCTATTTCCACACCAGCATTACATACCGTTTTCCTATCTCCTGAAATTACGTCACTGTACGATGTCGCAAACAATCCAGCCGGATCCAACTCTTTGTCACCTTAAAAAAATCCATTGAACTTGCTTCATTCGCATGCTACATCTAGGTTTTGCTCCCTCAAATTCCATGGCTATTATAAATATGTTCAAATTTAGCTGCTTCCGGACTGTCGACACATAAATCAGTAACTCAAGCTGTGCTATTGGGAACTTTGTCCCGCCAAAGTAGACTTGTCAAGCACTTCGGCATTCCCACAAAACTATTCGTAATGTCAAATAGCTGGGATTCTCTTTTTGCAACAACTTCATCCCCGTCTTATCCAACGACCTCTCCTTCGCAGGCCGGTGACGACTGCAACGGCATCGGCATGGCTCCCGTCTCCATGCAGAAGCTAGCCTGCGACCCGGCGAGACGGGCTGCCGTTCAAGTGCGATAAACTGCCATCATGTAGCGAAACGGACGCACGGCCAGTGGCCCGCCTTGTAAGTGCGCCTTTACACCCTCGTGCCACCGAGCGGCGACACGATGGTCGGCCGATATGAGATTGGTTTGACTTCTGGACCGCGGCGCCCCTGCCTATGACGAATGGTGGCGGCCGGGGGAGGCCGGGCCCGGCTCGCGCCGTATTGGCCGCACCGTCGGCCCTAATTCCGCGGCGCGCTGATAACCGCTGACAAACTGGCCATAAAAACACAAGTGACCATTTAGGAGATTACTGGCGCGCCGTGATTCAGTGCGGCCGGACCCTCGCGCGTCGGCCGCCACCGCTCAATTTCCGCCGGCCGTGCCGGACCGTGTGGCGACCTATCGCGCTGACCTCCCGGACTGTGTGGCGACCCGTCACACTGACCTTCCGGACTGTATGGCGACCTGCTACTGACCTGGACTGTGTGGCGACCCGTCACTGACCTTCCGGACTGTGTGGCGACCCGACCTGCTACCTCCCGGACTGTGTGGCGACCCGCACTGACCTCCCGGACCGACCTCTACTGACCTGGACTGTGTGGCGACCCGCCGCACTGACCTCCCGGACTGTATGGCGACCTGACCTGCTACTGACCTGGACTGTGTGGCGAGCCGCCGCACTGACCTCCCGGACTGTGTGGCGACCTGCTACTGACCTGGACTGTGTGGCGACCCGCCACTGACCTCCCGGACTGTGTGGCGACCCGCCACTGACCTCCCGGACTGTGTGGCGACCCGTCACACTGACCTCCCGGACTGTGTGGCGACCCGCCGCACTGACCTCCCGGACTGTGTGGCGACCTGCTACTGACCTGGACTGTGTGGCGACCCGTCACACTGACCTCCCGGACTGTGTGGCGACCCGCCGCTGACCTCCCGGACTGTGTGGCGACCCGCCACTGACCTCCCAGACAGTGTGGCGACCCGCCACTACCTGACCTCGACCGACTGTGATGGCGACCTGCTACTGACCTGGACTGTGTGGCGACCCGCTGCTGACCTACTGGACTGTGTGGCGACCCGCCGCACTGACCTCCCGGACTGTGTGACGACCCGTCACACTGACCTCCCGGACTGTGTGGCGACCCGCCACTGACCTCCCGGACTGTGTGGCGACCTGCTACTGACCTGGACTGTGTGGCGAGCCGCCGCACTGACCTCCCGGACTGTGTAGTGACCTGTCACTTTGGCCGGCAGCAAACTGCCATTGTTTAGACAGGACATGTCTGTTTTTGAGTTATAATTTGTAATAGATAGGGAGAGATTTATGCTAAGCAAGTGTGCACGACGCAGACCCCTTTATGCAGGCATGGATGCAGCTGTAAAATTATTGGTAAGGCACTTAATCCACATGCGTTGAGAGGGATCAAGGGAATAGGGCTGAAAAGCTAGATTAGATAGGCATTGATAGGTGTGTGGGATGTTGGAAGATGGTTTCTTTTCTTTTTACCCGGCTTATGGTATCCTCCATTTGCAGACTTAACTGGATGGACCCTTGTGACTCTTATTAAGTCTAAGCAGTTTACGACTTTATGACTGTATGACCATACGGCATGATTAAAAGAGAAAGTTAGTCCCGATTCTTGCTGGGGTGGCTTCATGAACCAGGATTATATTGCTAAGCGGAGCTTGTTGCGTGACTCTGGCCCCACCACCTGATCAATTAATTCCAGTTCAACGGCAAAATTTGGACCGAAAGCTTAACGTGCCGTCAATGCACCGACACGGCCGCCCGGCAGCTAGTCCCCAGCCTTATCGGGTCAGTTGCCAACTGACCCTCCCAACCGCCCTGAACGAGAGAGCGCGAAGCGACTCGCATCTCTTCGCGCCAGGACAGGACAGACCAGCGCCGACCAGCGGCCGACCAGCCGAGCTGCCGGGGCGGGGATTTGCGTCCGGGGGCAGCTCGGATAAGAGCCAGCGCCAACAATGTGGACAATGCGAGGGTCGGCGAGACGCAGATTGTCGTCACCGGTAGGCGCCTCGCGTCGGCCGCCGCCGCCGCGGTCGGACACAGCGCACAATGCGCCGCGTCCGAGTCGCCGACGCCTCGCACGGCAGCAGATCATATCAATCAAAGGTGGTCCCGCGACATTAGCATAACTTTTCTGCGCGGTCCGGGCGCGACCACCTGCCGCCGCCGGCGCGTTCCCACACGTAACTCATTTCTGTCCATTGAGCGGACGCGCCGGCTCGGCCGCGGCCGCGCCCCGACCGCCGCACCGCGCCGCGTCGCGCGCCGCGTACGGACCGAATGGAGATTTCGGCGCGGCCGGCGGCCGCGCGCGGTTCCCACGCCCGCCACGGCGGGAATGCGCCGGCGAGACGCGTGCAACCGGAGACGGCCGGCCCGGCCGGCCGCCGGACGGACGGCTGCCGGCGAATTAGCGTCAATTGAACCACGAAATACGGTCAAATGCCCGGCATCCGGCGCGGCCAGACGGGCGACTGCCGGACAGACAGACACTGTACACAGCACAGAGTCACCGGACAGACAGACACAGCACAGAGCCACCGGACAGACAGACACTGTACACAGCACAGAGACACCGGACAGACAGACACTGTACACAGCACAGAGTCACCGGACAGACAGACACTGTACACAGCACAGAGCCACCGGACAGACAGACACTGTACACAGCACAGAGCCACCGGACAGACAGACACTGTACACAGCACAGAGTCACCGGACAGACAGACACTGTACACAGCACAGAGCCACCGGACAGACAGACACTGTACACAGCACAGAGTCACCGGACAGACAGACACTGTACACAGCACAGAGCCACCGGACAGACAGACACTGTACACAGCACAGAGCCACCGGACAGACAGACACTGTACACAGCACAGAGCCACCGGACAGAGAGACACAACACAGAGTCACCGGACAGACAGACACTGTACAAGCACAGAGCCACCGGACAGACAGACACTGTACACAGCACAGAGTCACCGGACAGACAGACACAGCACAGAGCCACCGGACAGACAGACACTGTACACAGCACAGAGCCACCGGACAGACAGACACTGTACACAGCACAGAGTCACCGGACAGACAGACACTGTACACAGCACAGAGTCACCGGACAGACAGACACTGTACACAGCACAGAGCCACCGGACAGACAGACACTGTACACAGCACAGAGCCACCGGACAGACAGACACTGACACAGCACAGAGTCACCGGACAGACAGACACGTCACAGCACAGAGCCACCGGACAGACAGACAACACAGCACAGAGCCACCGGACAGACAGACACTGTACACAGCACAGGTCACCGACAGACAGACACAGCACAGAGTCACCGGACAACAACAAGCACAGAGCCACCACAACAACAACACTGTACACAGCACAGAGTCACCAGACAGACAGACACGTACACAGCACAGAGCCACCGACAGACACTGTACACAGCACAGAGCCACCGACAGACAGACATGTACACAGCACAGAGCCACCGACAGACAGACATGTACACAGCACAGAGTCACCGACAGACAGACACTGTACACAGCACAGAGTCACCGGACAGACAGACACAGCACAGAGCCACCGGACAGACAGACACTGTACACAGCACAGAGCCACCAGACAGACAGACACTGTACACAGCACAGAGTCACCGGACAGACAGACACTGTACACAGCACAGAGCCACCGGACAGACAGACACTGTACACAGCACAGAGCCACCGGACAGACAGACAGTGTACACAGCACAGAGTCACCGGACAGACACAGTGTACACAGCACAGAGCCACCGGACAGACAGACAGTGTACACAGCACAGAGCCACCGGACAGACAGACAGTGTACACAGCACAGAGCCACCGGACAGAGAGACACAACACAGAGTCACCGGACAGACAGACACTGCACACAACCATCGGACAGAAATTAACTTCATATATCCATCAGGCCGCAGTGACCTTTTTTGGCGAAATGTGAACTTGAGAACTTGATTCTACTTCCAATTATCCACATTCTATCGAAGTGTTTCATTTCATATCATATCAGAAACAAAACCAACCGACAACCATATGAGACACTCGCCTTCGAATCCAAGGCTTCCTTCGGCAAATGACTAGCATTCACTAACAGCTGAGTTGTCGCCAGATGATGTTGCTGGCATCCAGCCCAAACCTGGCGTGAATGATGTTAAGCAGGTCAGGGGCTCAGTCGATGCTAGGCTAGATGGCGAGATTTGGTCAAACACATGACAAACCCTGAGCACCCGAGTCACCGGATTGCATTATTACAGCTGCACAGTCTCTGAATGGTGAAAGTCATCACCCTCTCCCCGACTTCTCCACCCCTCTGCGGGTGAAGATCAGTGGCCTTTTGCCGCGCGCAGGACTGTGGCTTCACACGGAAGCATCGCGGGTGGCCAAACGTTTTTCGAGGGTGCTCAGCACAGCTGGCAGGCAGCCCCACCCTGACCCATGCACCAATTACTGATTGTCACACGCAACTCATCCAAGACGGCTATCATAGTCGCATCCACACACTGACAGCACGGCGTCAGCAGCCGCCGGGACCGCCCTGCCCGTCCCGCACCGTAGCAGAGCGAGGAACTGCCGGCCGTTGTGGCGGACCCGGCCCGCGGCTGCCGGGCTGGGCCCGCGCGCCTGGACGCGTCCAACTCGGCTGAGCGATGGAGGCAGCTGCTGCCAGTCGGAGGTCGGCGCGCCGGCCGCGCCAGCGCAAGAAATTCGCTTGAGGCAGGACCGCTTGAAGGCATGCCAATCGGCGACGCGGCCCGTCACTGCCCCAGCTGGGCCGGAAAGGACGCCGCGCTGCCGGGCGCGCACCGCGCTGCACCGGCGGCGCAAAAAGGCGCGCGACTAATGCGGCGCGGCCGACGTCCGCCGCCGGGCGCATCTGGCAGCCCTGCTGCCGTGACCTGATGCGTCACAAAGGTCACGCCCACGGACTGTGTCGGTCGGCGCCGTTGGTGATTGTACCCGTCACGACGACAGCCGTCTCCGTCAGGTCAACAATCGTTCCTGTCAAGATGCCAGCGGCCTCTGTCAGGTCGACAGTCGTTCCTAAAGACATAAAGAGATTATTGCAACTATGAGCCACAAGGGCCCTTCTTGGTTAGTCAAGATGCCAGCCGCCTCTGTCAGGTTGACAGGCGGTTCCAGCAGGATACCAGCCGTCTCAGTCAGATCTGCAATGGCCTTCACCAGGCCAAGAAGTTCCCGTAAGGTCGAGAAGCCAACTGACAAGTCAATAATAGCCTTTGCAGGAGTCGGTTCATCGAAGCCAATCCCATTGCAGCGCTGTTGTACCGCTACCGGTGATGGCGAAGTCAAATAGAAGCTTCCTTGAGTTAAATCCACTCCAAGATTCCTTGAATTCCTTGAATTAAATCCGGGAATCCACTACAAAATACACCGGCAAGGGCGCAGCCAGTCTTGCCACTTCCGGCCAGGGGCGGATCCAGAAATTTTGCATGAGGAAAGGAGCAATTGTTTGGGGGGCGCCACTGGTATTAATGCAATTCTGAATCATTCACCCAATCGTTCAGTACCCAGATGGATGCCTTTTCTGCTCAGAGGTACATACTTCCGTTGGAAAAAATTAACAAGGGTGTGGAGGGGATGGAGTACACCAGAGCGTGTTCGTGGAAAGCGTTCTTTGAAGTCAGAAGGGCGTCGCATCCCCATGGGGGCACATTCTCCAATCTCCCTAGAAATTCGTCAATGTTTCAGAGAGGCATAACATTGCAGCTAAATGCCATGCAAGCACTAAATAAGGACGGAAATGTGACTCATTCTCTGAGAGCTGCATGCCTCAATGTATAATATTCTGGTTGTTGCACATTTTCACGAACATCACCATATATGAGGTTATCCTTGCAAATTGCTGCACCTTCCAGCGAAGCTCGTAAGTACTACATTATGCGCAGATATGTATATTGGCGCTCTGTGTGGTGCTATGCTGTGAGTCACTCCGGGAAAACATGCAATGGCGTACCTAATTGGAATTATTAGTAGCATGTCAAGTCATCAAATTACCAAACACTTCAATTTCTGAATTATTGCAATTATTGTAAAACATTGTACCCGGCATGGCATATCTCGATATACGCCCTGCGTGTCACATTCGGTGTGCAAACTATTATATCGCCACTGGGTATCAGTTGCGCGTACCCATGCACTTCATTATGGTGCTTGAATGTATCTTTCGTTCGACAATCATACTTCCAAGCCCTGATAGCATCACGTCGATGAAGTAAGCCAGTACACTACTGAAACGTTGCTTCAAATGCGACCGAATGAAATCATTCTTACTCAATGCCACGCTCCTCGTTTCAGTGCAAACAACTGCTGGACAAACGAAGCAAACCAACAAAGCCCCGACCTGGCATGCTGGCAAGGACAATCCACACTCGCTGCTCGCCCCTCCTCCCTCATCATCTACCAACCTGCGCAAGCTCTGCGCTGGTGCTGGTGCTGGCGGGCGGCGCTGGGCGGTGGGGGGGGGGGGCAGCGTCCGAACCCAAGCCTTCCATCTGCGCGTCGGCCAGTGCCAACTGGCACGCGTTGGCCGGTGCCAATAATGCCCGGAGGCCGTCTGGAAGCGTCGTCGGTCTGGCCGGCCGGCCGATCACCGAAAATAGCGCCGCCGGCCAGATGGGCCCGTGTCGGCCGGCGGCGGCGGCGGCCCGCCGCCGGCCACGCGCTGCCAAGGCGGCGCCGCACCGCGCTGCGCCCCGATCGTGACGATTTAATTAAATTCTGGTAGGCCGGCGGCGGCTTGAGGTAGGGCGTGCCGTCGAAAAGTTTGCGCCGGCTCGCTGGGGTGACGGCCGCTGGCGGCCGGCGCCGGGCAAAAACACCCGCCGCCCGCGCTGGACGCAGCGCCAGTGCGCGGGCGGGCGAGATGCCGCACGGCGAGACACAGCGTGTGTGTGGTGGAGCATGAGCGGGCCGGTGTGCGGTTCAGGTCGTCGGCGAATGAGAGCTGCAGCGGGGGAATGGCTGGCCAAGAAGCGTAGCTACGCGGACCGGGTGTGCTGGTCCGGAATGCAACATAGCAGCCATGAAGCGAACATTGCGCAGCCAGCAGCGTCGTGCATTTCGTGCTGTTCGTGTGTGTGCGCATTGTTTGCCGTGCAACTTGCTTAATCATCGCATCCGTGTTCCACGCGACAATGTTGACCATAGCGCCTGTAACTGACCTGGATCTGAGTGGTGAGACCTCAGGTCAGTAGTGGAACCCGCGTGCCCTGATGCTCGTGGCATGCGTGTCGCTCGATCGGTGCATCTCATCGCATCGCAATCGAGCCTAAATGGCCTCGGCTCAAGCTTCGTAAACTACGCGCTAATAGCCAGCGTTGCAAGTGGAGGCGTTCGTGATGCAAACACGCGGGTGATGAGCACGCCTGGACTGTTCTGGAGTGCACCAAATCACTTCTGTTTATCCTCTCAGTGGGGGGGGGGGGTAATTGCTACCTCTCACAGTGTGGGAAGGGGTAATATGATTTCACTAACGATTGTTCTAGGCAGGATAGAGATGCGCGATGAACGACAGGGTGTCGATACATCCTTTAACTTGTAGGGTTGCTCGGAATACTTATATATCTTCTAGCACTGACCTTCCAGATCAGGTCCAGGAGATCGATTTCGGAGTGCGATCAGTCTCCCGTCGTAGCCATAACTTTCTGACTCTGGTCGTATAATGGAAGTGCGATTTTGTGCTTCAATATCGATAATTGTAAACCGAGGATTTTGCAGAACGCAGCCAACACTTGCAAATGCCAATGTCACCGACCCCGTCAATGTCAAATATCTGGAAATATGTGATGCGCTGTTGAAGACGACAATTATCGAAGCAGGTGGGGTCAGCAAGAGGCCATCAAATGCCATCAAATGCCATCTAGCCCGAACCATGTGCTTCACATCATCCGTTATAAATTTCGACAAAAAAAAACTCAAGCATACGATTTTTTTAGCTTCCAAAAAAGTAAATACAGCATTATGAATTTCGGCATCGAGTAATTTTTTACTTAATCGCATCGGAAATGAATTCGCTGTGTACCATTACCTTGGCTTACCACTTCGTATTAGCCATATGCTAAGCTTATGGAAGGCCTGGAATACATGTGTGTACTTTCAGGAAGTTTCGGATCGTATCTCACTTACCATATGTTGACTTGAAACATGGTATTCTTTTCGAGGATATAAATTGCCACTACACATATTCTGGATTGTAAAGAATATTAATTAGTAACACATGTTTGCAAAGAAATATACTCCCGGATTACACGATCATTTCACCTAGATACCTGACCTTAGGCCACATTTTTCCTATTAAATCAGTTATCGAAATGCTATGTCTACGTACCATTGCTTTACTTTTCACTGCATCTCGATTGGTTTGTTTATTAAGAATGTTGTGTATACTGTTAAGAAACACATTGGAACGATGACATAATATTACCTTGACCCATCTTCACTATCTTAAAAGTCTGGAATGCAGTAGTTGATACATCATGCGCACGATACTGGATGGAAGGCATGCCAAATTTCGAAGGGATAGCATGAACGATTCAGGTGCTAGCTAGGAAAAAAAATTGCGTCAAAATGCTCTCCCCCCCCCAACCCGTACTGAAAGGGTTCAATGCACTTTGTCCTCAGTGGTATTCCCGGTGCGTAATGTAATTCAGGTGCGCAATCAATTATGTCAGGGATCAAGGAGCTCACACATGTATTTCCATTCCAGCCAAGGTAGTGTTTGACTGCACGACGATTTCTTCAGTCACCACACTAACTTTATCCCTGTCGTCTCGCAGACGATTCCACAGCGACCAAAACGACGGCGAATCTGCATTGCTGCTCCGGCCTTGTTCGACGCTTATTTTCACCGTCTTGCTGCCCCGTGGTGTCACGAGCCAGGTGCTTGATGTCGGAAATAATCGCCGCGGTACAGATGACATGAACATCGGCTCATGAAAATCCCTACCTGTCAACACGAAAAATGCGTTTGCACCACCACATGCCTTCTAACGGGATAATCATGAATAATCGGGCCTAAAAGCTCTCGACTCAAGTATCCCAAGTTCCCAGATCAGTGTATTTTTGTTCACGTGTTGCGGTGCGCCCCCCCGGCCACACCGTACCGTGCACGGCTGTCTCATTAGCAGTTCGGCACAACCACTGCCGCCGCTGCACTGGGTGCTCAGGGCTCACCATAGGGGTTCTATCGCAAATCGGATCCCCGCCGCCCCCGTCCCCAGCTGCCGGCGGTACCTCAGCTGCCGGCCACAGACGCACCTGCTAACTGGAGCAGCCGCGGCGAAGCTGGAACACGTGAAACTGTGTGAACTGCACTGATGTGTTCGGACTGCGTGTATAGTGCTGATATGTGCTGATGTATGCTGTGGGCACTGCGCTGATATGTGCTATGTGTGCTGTGCTAACATGTGCTGTGGGTACTGCGTTGACATGTGCTGTGGATTGTGCTGACATGTGCTATGGGTAATGTGCTGATGTGTGCTGTGGGTACTGCGCTGATGTATGCTGTGGGTACTGCGCTGATGTATGCTGTGGGTACTGTGCTGATGTATGCTGTGGTACTGTGCTGATGCATGCTGTGGGTACTGCGCTGATGTATGCTGGGTACTGCGCTGATGTATGCTGTGGGTACTGCGCTGATGTATGCTGTGGGTACTGCGCTGATGTATGCTGTGGGTACTGCGCTGATGTATGCCGTGGGTACTGCGCTGATGTATGCTGTGGGTACTGCGCTGATGTATGCTGTGGGTACTGCGCTGATGTATGCTGTGGGTACTGCGCTGATGATGTATGCTGTGGGTAATGTGCTGATGTGTGCTGTGGGTACTGCGCTGATGTATGCTGTGGGTACTGTGCTGATGTATGCTGTGGGTACTGCGCTGATGTATGCTGTGGGTACTGCGCTGATGTATGCTGTGGGTACTGCGCTGATGTATGCTGTGGGTACTGCGCTGATGTATGCTGTGGGTACTGCGCTGATGTATGCTGTGGGTACTGCGCTGATGTATGCTGTGGGTACTGCGCTGATGTATGCTGTGGGTACTGTGCTGATGTATGCTGTGGGTACTGTGCTGGTGTATGCTGTGGGTACTGTGCTGATGTATGCTGTGTGTACTGCGCTGATGTATGCTGTGGGTACTGCGCTGATGTATGCTGTGGGTACTGCGCTGATGTATGCTGTGGGTACTGCGCTGATGTATGCTGTGGGTACTGCGCTGATGTATGCTGTGGGTACTGCGCTGATGTATGCTGTGGGTACTGCGCTGATGTATGCTGATGTATGCTGTGGGTACTGCGCTGATGTATGCTGTGGGTACTGCGCTGATGCATGCTGTGGGTACTGTCGATGTATGCTGTGGGTACTGGCGAGACTGTACTGCGCTGATGTATGCTGTGGGTACTGCGCTGATGTATGCTGTGTGTACTGCGCTGATGTATGCTGTGGGTACTGCGCTGATGTATGCTGTGGGTACTGCGCTGACATGTGTCGTGTGTCGCTAACTTGTGCTCTGTGTGAACAGTGAGACACGACTGCGATTTCGGGACCACCTGTGGACGTGTCGATTCGAATAATTCATTTTTTGATGGGACGATAGCAATGTTCTGAAGTACTTGGGCTTATGGATACTGCCCGAAGACGTCAAAACCCCAAAACGATTGTCTAAGCTATTGAAAAGGTGTCAACTAACGTGTAAATGTATAAAAAGGTGTGCTCCCAATACTTTGCCAAAATCAGATCAGAAAAGCAGCATGGTAGAGCGAGTTAATTGCGTTGGTTCTGATGGATGCCGATTCAGGAGGAAAGGTGCTCTGCTTCCAGGAGGCCGATACAATCTGCATTGCATGTCAGTTCTCACCTGATAGTTATAATCTGGAGTCACTGGATAGCAGAGCCGACGAAGGGTCCACGACGACCAGCATCTGACTCGAATGTGACCTGCTGGAGTGCTTGCGGCTACCGCTGATAATCCCGCGCTACTGTTGATGGATCCACGGTTACTGTTGGTACATCAACGGCCACTGTTGATGGATCCACGGTTATTGTTGATGGATCCACAGTTACTGTTGACAGTTCCACGGTTAATGTGGATGGATGCATGGTTGCTGTTGATGGATCCACGGTTATTGTTGATGGATCCACGGTTACTCTTGATGGATACACAGTTACTGTGGATGCATCGCAGCCAATTATGAACTACCTGTCATATATCAATTGCAGCCGATCACACGGGTGTTCCCTATGTATTTTAGTGGCATCGGCCAAGAACGGGTCTGTGCCCGTTATTTTCTTGAAAGGTTCACTGCGCATTCATGCTGCAAAATCACCTCGGCAGGCGCTCCCCATATGTTTAATTAAATAACGCTATCAGCCCATGATGATGCCCGGTACGACTGCCGCTCAATAAGTGCCCGTGCCATCTATTCCGGCAGCGCTCGAAGCGTCGACCGACGCTTAGAGCGACCGAAGACGCGCACCCTTATTAACGCGCGACGCAGCCACGCTAATAACGGCATTACCATTGTCATCGCGGTGTTGCCGGTGTCACTGCCGGCGTCAGCCGCCTGGGCGACCTGAACAGCCGGCGCTGTACCTGCCGATCCATAGTGCCGCCGTCTGTCGGCTGCGGCGGCCCGCCTGAGCCCGCCGGACAAGCCCGTCTGGCTGCCCCGAGGCAGTTGGCGCACAGCGGGCCCGTCCGCCGGCCGGCCGGCCAAACGGCGAGCAAACAACCCGGCCGGTGTTTTTGTGCACGCGGCGGCGGGTCGCCGCTCGCTCCCCCCTGACTCGAGCCGTCCGCGACGGAGCCGACGACCCGGCCGACGGCGCACCGGTATCGGACCGACGCGACGGTATCGACGACACGGCGGCGGCGGAGACGCGCGCCTCGCGGTGGGAGCGCCCGCGGGGGACGAGGGACGCGTGAGAAGGTCCGCTGGGGGGGGGGCCTGTGACCGGTGGAGCGCGTGGTGAGAGAGAGAGAGAGAGAGAGAGAGAGAGAGAGAGAGAGAGAGAGAGAGAGAGAGAGAGAGAGAGAGAGAGAGAGAGAGAGAGAGAGAATGGATGCGTAGTGTGTATGGACAGACGGGACATGCGAATGTGCAGCGAAGGACGTACGAAGAATGTCCGTGGATGGCTATGCATTTCCGCCCATCTTCCCCAGGTGACAAGCTGGCAAATAATAAAAGCTATCGGGGGAGGGGCAATTGACCCGTTCTGCACTGCGACGGACAGAAAATTATCCCGCATTGCGACGGTTAACCTTCGTCCGTGCAGTAACGTACTCATAACGTATCCATGAAGGGTCATCGGAAGATAGCTTGCTCTATATCTAGGTCCCATCCCACATTCCCAAACTGCTCGGATTTTGGGCACTTTCTTCAAGAAAAATATATACATATACATATATATACATATATATATATATATATATATATATATATATATATATATATATATGCATATATATTCCTCTTAATCTACATTCCAGGAGAGAGGTTAAGGTCAAGTCGCGTTTGTTTTTGTTTCATCAGCATATCACCACATATAGCGCTGTATTGATGCTTGTCACAAGTATGCTTGTGCAACACTCAGCGACGACTAATTTCCGGAACCACCGTCGAAAAGGCCATACGCGCTTCTGTGCTCTGCTGCTGTCCGGGCTTTCAACGTGCCTGGACACTCGATGTGTTGTTCATGTTCGCACTACGCACGACTGGGGTAGCGTTACTTCCAGCGCAGCGACGCTGTGTCCGGGACAGAGACGTGCGGAGAGGAGAAGGACCACCCGACGCTACACCGAACAATCATCCAACATCAGGCTCGTCACGACGTCAGGGCTGCAGGATGCGCGAACAAATTACAGGCCGAGTGGTGCCCGTCAGCGTAGCCTGCAGTCGCGACTTGAGGAAAACTCGACTGTTTTCATTTTCCCGGCCGGTGGCGCCTCCACCCTGCAGTCCGCTCACGACCGCAGGGGGTGCCTGTGCTGGTAGCCGCCGGGGCTCACGACCGGCCCCCGCTGGCGCGCTGCGGCGGTCACGCGACGGCCACAGTAGGCACCAGTAGACACCGCACCAGTAGACACCAGTAGACACCGCAGCCGGCTATCTGGCGCAGCGCGAGACGCGGTATCGTTTATGGCGGGCGGCTATCGGCCGGCCGTGTGTGCGCAGTCCACCTCTGCCCGGCGGCGGTCAGCGTCGGTTGGTACTGCCGCAGGATTACCCCGGCGGCCGCCAGCTATCTGCGCTGGATTAGGCCCTGCGTCTACAGGTCGCACACTGGACGGCGACGGCAACCGCCGGCCACCGACCACAACCGGCGATCGGAGCCACCGACCACAGCCGGTGATCAGAGTAGCAGACCACCGACCACAGCCGGTGATCAGAGTAGCAGACCACCGACCACAGCCGGTGATCAGAGTAGCAGACCACCGACCACAGCCGGTGATCAGAGTAGCAGACCACCGACCACAGCCGATGATCAGAGTAGCAGACCACCGACCACAGCCGGTGATCAGAGTAGCGGACCATCGACCACAGCCGGCGATCCACGACCAAGCCGTGATCGGACCCACCAAGCCGGTCTCATACAGACCACCGACCAAGCGATGATCATCAGACCAACCAAGCTGGTGATCAGAGTAACAGACCACCGACCACAGCCGGTGATCAGAGTAACAGACCACAGACCACAGCTGATGATCATTGTAACAGACCACCGACCACAGCTAATGATCATAGTAACAGACCACCGACCACAGCCGGTGATCGGTAGACGACCAGAGCCACCGACCACAGCTGATGATCAGAGTAGCAGACCACCGACCACAGCCGGTGATCAGAGTAGCGGACCATCGACCACAGTCGGTGATCAGAGTAGCAGACCACGACCACAGCCGGTGATCGGAGTAGCAGACCACCGACCACAGCTAACGATCATAGTAACAGACCACCGACCACAGCTGACGATCATAGTAGCAGACCACCGACCACAGCTAATGATCATAGTAACAGACCACCGACCACAGAAATGTGATCGGATCGGAGCCCTCCACCACCTGCCACAGCCGATGATGGAACGGGCTATGGATAGAACGGGTATGAAATATTTTAGAACGCTTTATACAACTTCGAAAGCATATTCTAGTCAATAGATGGTACAGGTGATGTTAGTGTGAGGTATCTGTGACAACATCGTCAGTTTTATCACCTTGTATTCCTTCGTCCCATTCTTTTGCATTCATTGGTCGGAAAACAGTCAAAAAGGCGATGCGTAAACTATTTATAATTTTACAATTGATGTGTATATCATGGGTCGATGAAGGATATATACCTATAGGTTTTATTGCATCTTAGATCCAGACTCCCGGAGTAGACAATCGATGTGTTTCTGGAAGCGTAAATTACTGTGGAAGGCGCCACACTTATTTCGCGGGAAAATGATTCAAAAGAACGCCCATGTGTTGGAGAAAGTAATTCAAGGTTCACTGTAGCACTTCGGCGCCCGGTATGTTTTCATGTGACCATGCGAATCATCTTAAACACAACAATTGAAGAAAAAGTTTTGTTCGTCGTCCAACATTTGGTTAGGACAATTGTCACTCGCAGCTTCCCTAGATCTTCTCCTTTGGATATAATTGACAGTGTTGCTTACAGTAATCCAGTGGCGACATCCATGTACTAACTTCGTGTAGCGTATTGTCTCCTACCCTAGCCAAACGTGGCCTAACCAGACGTAGAATCAGACGGCCCACTCTGACCTGAGATCAGCTGTGACACGGCTGTGAGCCTGTGGGTGACCACTGGCCACTGACCAGTCTGAAGTGGTCACTGACCAGTCTGAAGTGGTCACTGACCAGTCTGAAGTGGTCACTGACCAGTCTGAAGTGGTCACTGACCAGTCTGAAGTGGTCACTGACCAGTCTGAAGTGGTCACTGACCAGTCTGAGGTGGTCACTGACCACTGACCGGTGACCATATATGGCAGGCTCACGAGCATGACACCCGACCGCGATAACTTCCCCACCGCCCACCGCAATCGGCGCCCGATATGAGTCCGAGTCGGCGTGTTTGAGCAGCGATTGTCGACGGCGCGGTGCCCACCGGCCGGGGTCGGGTCGACGACCGACGGCCGACACTGCAGGCAAACACCTGCCGGGGGACAGCAAACCGACAGACGGCCATCCGTAGACACATCAGATCGCCACCTGCCGACACACCAGACGGCGACCTGTGGACACACCAGACGGCGACCTGTGGACACACCAGACGGCGACCTGTGGACACACCAGACGGCGACCTGTGGACACACCAGACGGCGACCTGTGGACACACCAGACGGCGACCTGTGGACACCAGACGGCGACCTGTGGACACACCAGACGGCGACCTGTGGACACACCAGACGGCGACCTGTGGACACACCAGACGGCGACCTGTGGACACACCAGACGGCGACCTGTGGACACACCAGACGGCGACCGTGGACACACCAGACGACACACCAGACGGCGACCTGTGGACACACCAGACGGCGACCTGTGGACACACCAGACGGCGACCTGTGGACACACCAGACGGCGACCTGTGGACACACCAGATGGCGACCTGAGGACACACCAGACGGCGACCTGTGGACACACCAGACGGCGACCTGTGGACACACCAGACGGCGACCTGTGGACACACCAGATGGCGACCTGTGGACACACCAGACGGCGACCTGTGGACACACCAGGCGACCTGTGGACACACCAGACGGACCTGTGGACACACCAGACGGCGACCTGTGGACACACCAGACGGCGACCTGTGGACACACCCCAACACCAGACGGCGACCGGACACACCAGAACGACGGTGACACACCAGACGCACCTTGACACACCAGACGGCGACCTGTGGACACACCAGACGGCGACCTGTGGACACACCAGACGAACACTCGTGGAAGGCATGAAAATAAGAATGACTGCACCGCTTCTAACGAGACGAAGAATTATACTAGGCTCGCAGTTTGACGTGCCCCCTTAACGCATTGTGACTTGAAATATCGACCATAGTGAAACGGAACTAAAACAGAAAATTGACTGATCGTGCTCGACACTGCAAAAAGGAAACTGATCTATGTTTCTCGAACGTTCATTACACCTTATCATCATTTTGTTCTATCACCAAGCACTCAGCACACATTGATCGCTTCTGGGTGGGATGTTTTGACAGAGAGTCAGCCGAACAGAAGGATGTGCCTCGGATTATTTTCCCTTTCTGTGTCTCATTCCATAGCCGGCAACTTTAAAGTCTACCTCGTCGTACCGTATCGGACTGTCCGTTCGTCCCAGGTAATACTCGCATTGTCCAATGCAACAATAGCCACAGAACGTTTGCTCGTTGTGGATGCCCTGTGTATTAAAATATATAAATATAAATGACTCACATCTAACGACTGTACCGACGAAACGGCTAATGATGGATGCCGCAGGCATACTCTACATAACGACATCGACATGGACACGATTACCGGTGGATGCCGCAGGCATACCCCACAAGCTGACATTTCCAAACAATGGACCAGAATGGAAAAAAAGCTGGGCGGTGGACGCCGCAGGTGGACGAGCGGTCGGTGGACGCCGTAGTTGGACGGGCGGTCGGTGGACAAGAGAGAAGTGAACACTGCCGACAGTCACACAACCCACCGACACAAAGTAGCCACCTTGGTAGCTTAGTTCGTTAGAGTGCTGTCCTGCACTGGTCTCCCGTGTCCTGTCAAATCAGGGTTCGATTCGCTTCACGCGCTCGCATTTAGGCTGGGAGGGTGAGTTGGCAGCTGGCCCGATATGGCCGGGAACAAGTTACCGGGGCGACCGTGTCGGTACATTAACGTCACGGTGAGCTTTCGCTCAAAATGTTGCCGTGGAGGTAGAATTCGGGGATCGGGTGGTGGGGCCAGGGTTCACGCAACAAGCTCTGCTTAGCAATAGGACCATGCTTCATAAAGCCACTCCAGCAAGTATTCTGACTAAGTTTCCATAAAAACAAAATGGAATATGCATGGGTTCATGGGAGCAGGGGCATGTAGAGAGCGGCGCCCGTGGATCGGCCGCACGGAGGATGGTTTCGCGAGCACGGTCATCAGCATAGGCGCCCACATCAGCGTCGGAGCATGCTGGCACACGCTCACACTCCAGAAGCAGCAGGCTGATCGATCGGGCCGAACATATCCGGGAGGGTTCGAATTATCCAGGTAGGTGGTCGAGTGTGTCGCTGAAGCCGCCGCCTGGTGACGGTGTGCGTGTGTGTCTCGGCGAGCTGCCCGCTTGATGGTTTAACGCCGGACAGAGCAAAAACAAATCTGTCCGCCGGCATATGAAGTTACTCGGTGGGCGCTGCTGGGCGTGGAAGTGCACGGAGGAGGTGTTTTTGTGCGATAGCTGTGTTTGATAGCGCAGGTGTGGAGATGTGCGGCGTATTAATTAGCCTGCTAACTATGCACAAAAAGACTGTTCGTTGTGTACGCATCCGGCAGGCTTGTTTACGCAACCTGCTCTGTTAAATTGGCGCTTATGGAGCCATTACACGGGCGGCGCACCTTTCCTGTGAGTTTTTGACTCGTTAGCTATTGTTGGAATGTCTGCAATGACACCAATTATGGCAGTGCCGAGTACAGCAACGCTTTGCTTCTGACCAAATTTGAACGCTGCATCCTGTGGGGTATTTGACAGTAGCGCGTATTTTTGCGAGGCCCGGCGATTGCACCGAACGCCACGTTTCCGGAGCGCGGCAAACAACAGGTCATTGCCGGCGTACGGGCGCGTCAACAGCCTCCTCCATTCATTCGGCTCGCCCGAGAACGATCCCGCCGCGCGCCGCAAAACGGGAGCCCGCCCCGGCCGCCGACCGCGCCCAGGTGCCGACCCCTGCACTGACCGCGGCGACCCCCGGGCATCGCCGACGCGACCCCGAACGCCCGCAGCCACCATCTGCCGTCTCGGATTCGGGGGTGAGCGACCCGTCCCGTTGGCGGGAGGCGCGACGCGCCGCCGCCGCCGCCGCCGTCGCGCCAGTCCCGTTGGGTAACGCGAGCCGGCGCCTTTTTGAGCCGGCGGGAGTGTGTTTACGGGCCGGTCGGCAGCCGGTCAGCACCTTCGGCTCGCCCCTCGCCGGCCGGCGTCGTCTCGCGCGGCGTCAACAGTGGGGGCGACGGACCGAAATACGCCCGCCCGCCCGCCCCCCCCCCCCGCCCCGCCCCGCGCGGGCCAATGTCCAGAGCAACGGACGCCGCCGCAGTAACGGGAGCAGGCCGTCAGCCCCGCACGGGAACCGTCCGAAAAACGGCCGGGTCAGCAGAGTAGGGTAACTAGACATCGGGGAGGGTGTGTCCGTAGGTAAACAGTGGCCGGGTGAACGGTGTTTGCTGAGTTGCAGTATTCACAAAACAGGCATATTCGTGGTGCCGAGAGAACGAAATGTTGATGTAGATTCAAAACGATATCTGGTACCGATAGGTACCAGGCCCCTGCACTTACTCTAGACAATTTTCATTTATCCGTACAAAACTGTGTCAAAATCAAAATCAACAGTTTTTATGCTATTAAAAAATCCAAAATTGTGCTAATCCACTTAGGCTCGAAATGCTGAACAAAAAAAATATCGCGTTGGTCTCAGCTGGTGATCTGAACCGACTTCACCCAAAATGTTCACATTTTTCAAGGAATTACCGATCCACTGCTACAAAGTAATTTCACGTTCATTTCCAATTCGTTCATCCCTTGGAGGATAATCCAAAGCACAACACTTTATGGAATCAATGACATGAAGTTGAAGTCGTTCGGTTTAGAAATCCGGGATCATCTGACATCAACTGTGCCACCAAGCGATTCGTTGTGTAATTCCACGCTTGTGATATGCGCAATCGAGTGAATGGGGTTAGTGAGGCATTGGTAGATGTGTAGGTAGTTGGTGGATTGGAATTTAGGAATTGGTGGTCTTTGGAATTCATAATGTTGCATCGGCTAGGGTGTTGAATGTCTTTTTGTCCACGCTTATAGTATCCTCCCCTTACATGCTTAACAAAGATTAATCCCTGTGACTCTTATTAAGTCTGAACACTTGATGGTTTTGTAATTGTGAAACGGTAGACCAAATGCAGGAACGATCGTTACAGCTGTTCGGGATTTATTCTGGAAAAAAACATAGGGAGGGTAATATTTGTCCCCTCCTAGCAGCTCTAGGGCTAAGGGATACTGAACATCCCCCTCGACATGGTTCTAAGCCCCCTCCATAAATTCCCGCTTGAGAGTCTGCCATCGAACAGAATGAAAAGTGTGGCATATTATGCTACAACCACAGAATTTATGGACATTGGGAATGTCATCCACAGGAATAGCTCATGTAGTGCGACAATGCTGAGCCAGGTGTTCGTGTGTCAAGGGGAATGAATGTCCACACTTGAACATCACTGGATGCAAGTGTCACGAGCGCTGGGTTCTTCTTCCACTGACTGCAAGCATTCCATTGGCTGCGGTGTAAGCTAAGGTGTACATTTATTTGCCCACATCACACTTAATATGTTGATGACGGTGACATTTATATCCACTCGAACTGGGTCCGCCTTCGCATTTATCTTGCAGCGCCATTGTTTTAACAGACACGCATGTTGTACGTTCGCTTGCCATTTGGTACACAGAAGATCAAGAACGAATCGATTTTGATCATTGGTGGAAAAACATTTTCCTGGTGAAGGTTTTTCTCCTGGTGAAGGTTATTCTCCGCGGGTCCCGTCCGGAGACGAGGACAGTGCACTCGGAGTTCCACAGCGGAAGGAAGAACAGACTGTTGGTCTGCTTGGTTGTCACGTTGAGCTACTGGTGCTACCCGGCATGTGAGTTCTGCATAAACCGTAGCTATCATATACCATGTTCTGTCGACAGCTGAGCACCGGCCTGGACGGCGCACGCGCTTGCAGTGCGCGCCAGCTGAGTGTAGTTTCGTCAGTCACGTGTTTACGGAAGCCCGTCGACTGAAATGCATCGCTTCTCTCCACGCGCCCGGCCAAGGAATTCCACTCGCAGCTTCCGAGTTGCCATCACGACACGCCCAAACTTTACGGCCCGCGCCGCCGGCTGTCGCCGCCGCCGTATTCCCCCCCCCCCCCCCCGCGGCACACGGCGTCCCCTGGGTCACGTGGACGGGCGGCGCCGGCGGCGCCAGAATTAGGGGGTCAAACCGCTCGCCGGTCGACCCGCGGCGCGGGTCGTCGGGGCCATGTGAACGCGCCGCCGCCAGGAAGCGAGCCGGAGGGGTGGGTGTGCGCGCCGCTGGAGGGGCGCCACCGGTACAGTTATCGTGTGCCATCTCGTCGCCGCCGACGCGACGGCGGGGGCTGGCTGACGGCGTCCGTCGACGCCGACCCAGGAGCGTGAGCGGCGGTCGGACAGGAGAGGCTGCGGAGTTGGGGGCTGTAGGATCGAGCCGCTGTAGGATCGAGGCGCTGTAGGATCGAGGGGCGGAGCTGAAGGATCGAGGCGCGGTAGGATCTTGGGATGTAGGATCGAGGTGCTGTAGGATCTAGGGGCTGTAGGCAGGCGCGCACCCAGGATTTTCCATGGGGGCCCGGACCGAAAAGGGCACTTGGCCGGCTCCAAAAGGGCACCCGACCGACTCCAAAAGGGCACTTTGAAGTCCGGGGCACATGGAAGGCTGTTGACCGGGGGATCGGGGCGTGAAAAAAAATTGGCCAAAAGGGCAGTTTGGCACAGGCGACATAAGGCAAGTTATTTTTGGCTAAATTTGGGACATTCTGACCAAGGGGCACTTTTTGACCGGGGGAGCGTAAAAAATCGTCAAGGCGTTGTGGGCCCAAAGGGCACCTTTGGCACAGGCGGGCACATCAGGCAGGTATTTTTGGGCTGAATTTGGGACATTCCGGCCAAGAGGGCACTTTCGGTCTAAAGGGCACTTTTGGCCAAAAGGCACTTTGGTCTAGGGTGGGGCTGGCCCCTGCCCTCCGGTGCGTCTATGGCTGTAGGATCGAGACGCTGTAGGATGGAGGCGCTGCTGATTCAGAACGGCTGCCAGACCATAGGACAAAGGATTTAGGATGCTAGTAATTGTAGGATGGGCGTCGCCGTATGATGAGGCGACTTTAGTGTGAAACAGGCCCCAAGGAAAGACACCGTAGGATGAGAGGCCTGCACAGTAGGCCATGGAGCAAGAGGGATTCTAGAATGGGGGTGATATGACCAAGATGTGGAACACACAAAACGTCCTGACAAAGAGAATGGATTCACCAATGATGGAATCACAAACTCGTAAATAAGTTGACCATTAGATGATGCTGAATGAATGATTTCGTGTTACAAGGACAGTACAAATGGTGAAGTCATTTCGATATATTATTGACCATATTTATTGCACAAATAAGAACAGGAAAAGCAGCACTATCAATATAGTAATACATGTGAGCAATGCTACTGATAAGTGCAGATTACACAATATGCGCTATGTCTCCATAACAGATAGTGTTACTCTTGTCAAGCGATATGCGACTGAAATACTCTATTGTCAAGCTTGTGGTGCAAACGAGACTTCGAATTTATATTAATGACATGTGTAGATGAACCTGGAGTTTATCACTCCTAATGTTAATGCATGTATGAAAAAAAAAATATATATATATATATATATATATATATATATATATATATATATATGTATATATGTGTATGTGTGTGTGTGTGTGGGTGTGTGTGTGGGTGTGTGTGTGTGTGTGTGTGTGCATAAGCGAAGGACTCTATGAAGATAGCACATATTACCAATACAAACCGCGTGGATTGTATCTTGGTAGATTAGCTCACTTGTAATTATTGAATGGGTCCTGAACTTCTAAAACTTGAATTCGTTTAGAACAATTTCCAGGTGCATGACATTTTGAACGGAGAGCTCAACTTAACACAATCTCATGCATGCGCAGCGAAGTTCCTGGGAACCGTCTCGCTACAATTTCATCTGTTTGTGCGAACTTACGCGTTCGAAAGTATATCGCAAGTTGAGGATTTTGTGTGGCGAAATATGGCTTCTGTATTCTATAAGATACAATGTTCATTTCGCAACCCCCTGTCCGCAGATCAGACACGCCACTTGTGCACATATTATCCGAAAGAAGATCAGAAAAAGCCTGTATTTTGTCTCCGAGAAAGCAAACATTGCTTCGCAAAAGTTCCGGCCGGTCGCCAACGCATTCGTCGGGTGGCCGGGGCGGCGGCCGGGGCGGTGCCGGGGGCGGACCCCGGGGACGGACGTCGCCGTCGACGTGACGACAGCGGCCGACGCGTCGGTGCCGGCGGCGGCGCGACAAAAACGCGCCCGTGTCGCCGGCGGGGATCGGCCGGGACGTGAGAACGGCCCGCCACAGGACGTAGCGCTGCCGCCGGCTTCCGGCCGGTGCGCTCGGAACCCGCTCATGGGAACGGAACTGTGCCCCGGGCCGCTGACCCCCCCCCCCCCCCACTGCTGGCGGCGCGGCCCGGCGCCGACCGAGAGGTGCCTCCGGCGGGGAGCTAGCTGATGTCGCAACGGTACCGCTGGTCTGCGAGGCTTCTTTATACCTCTCAGTGTATGTGAGTCCAGCACCGCTTGTATTCTCATTGTGACATTGATTATCCGTTGGAAGACAATGAGTAGCGAAGTGCTGCCAGGCTGGAGAATGCCTGCATATAACTGGTTGCAGATGGATTTCGATGAACTCAGTACCGATAAGGTTATCGTCGGAGAAGCGTGGCAACTCTCGGACGACTTTCCACCAAAATGCATGACCACTTTTGGAACTAACATGAAGGGGCACAATCGGGAGTCCCTGTACCACGGCATCGGATCGATGGCTTCCAATGTTTACGTATAGTCTGTCGGTAATGCGTTTCTGATCGGCCAGCAGTTTGTGGAGTGCGGACAAGATCACGGCGGAACCGACGTTAGAACGTCTGTCGGATCAAACGTTTTTCATTGGAGGTGGCATTCATATCGGCTCCCATAAAGTTTAGCTTAGTTCCCACTCCCACCTGGAAGTTTAGTTTCTGGCACGCACTTTTCAGCCGTCAACATAGTGGATGGGATATGACCAGGGATGCAGAGCCGGGAAAATTTTGGACGGCTCCGGCTCCGACTCCGGCTCCGGGGAAGTATCCCGGTTCCTGCTCCGGCTCCGGCTCCGGGCAAAATGTACCGGCTCCGGCGGCTCCGGCTCCGACTCCGGCTCCGAGTAAAATGTCCCGGCGGCTCCGGCTCCAGGCAAAATGTTCCGCCTCCGGCGGCTCCAGCTCCGGCTCCGGCTCCGGCTCCGCATCCCTAGATATGACAAATTTCGGAACAAATTAACATGGCTGCTCTTCTGTATGCGTAACCTGCGCGGTAAAACCCTTTCTACTTCGTTTCCACACCACGACTTTCAGGACTGTTCGTTATTGTGGAGCTGGGGCTTCTTCCACAATTCATCAAAGGACCAGCATGTTGTCAGTCGACAATTTTCCGTCAGTTTCTAATTATCTAGATCAGTTTGAAATGACAGATGCATGATAATGCGAAGAACAGCTGGCTAACAGAGAGGTCTTTCAGTTACGATTATAACCATGGCAATACTTCTTGTTTGTTGAGCAAAGGCGGTTGCATATTGATCGGATGTAGCTTGTTTGTATGTAGGTCGGTAGTAGACGAGGTTGGACATCACTGAATCTTCCACTTTTTTATTCATCCTGTTTGTTGATATTTTCATTCGTTGCGTAGTGCCACATGAACCACGACTGGCTCGTCAAAATATGCTATCACCGAAACCAAGTGTTTAGTGACGGTCAGTAATATACGTTGGTTTCGCCGTAGCCCAGTAAAAATACAAAGTACAGTGGGATAGAATATGCTGCTGTGTGTAATTGTTGTGGTATCGCTTTGAATAAATGCTGTTAAGCCACATTTGTGAGACTTGCTCTTCAGTCCGACAGCATACAACAAAGCCTTTCTATCGGAGAAAACCTCTTGGAGGCGTCTATAAGTGTGGTTTATGTGAGAAAGCTTGTCCTTAAATATGGGCAAAAGCTGGGCAGAATTGCCGACTAAACAATGAGATGCCACCAATAAAATGGAGAATACTAAGATACCACCAATACCACCAATACCACCAATACTAAGAAGCAAATACAATGGAGATACCACCAATACAGCACTAAGACTTAGTGGACCACTCATGAACACCAGTGCAGTCGAAAATGCTATGTCCAAAACCGCAGGTCAGTTCAAGAACCAACAAATAGCACGCCTCCAGCACAGCATAACAGGGGTGTCGTTTTATATACTTTTGAACTGACAAATGCCCCTTCAATATTGGCTTTGCACTCCCAATAATTTGAGCTTTTAGCATGGGACACTTGATACACATTGATCCAAATAAGGCTGTCCATTGCGTTCACGTATTTTACCCCCCGCCCCATGCCATGATCTCAGAAATAATCGCCCGTGCAACATACGTTACTTGGTGTATATCCAAAAGGCCATGTAAAGAAGTAGTTCATCCGCTGATTTCCCCGTCACATTCGCCCAGCACTGGCGTGACGTCACCGGTGGCCAGACGGCCGGCCGGGAGCGAGGAATGTCGAGCAGCCAGGATCGGTGTAGTTTTCGGAAAGTGATCAGCTAACATGACCCTGGAGTTGAGTGCTGAGTTTTGGACCGGCAAGATGAAAATGTGCATCTAAACAGTATATTTTCATCAGCTAAGACAGCATCGCAGAATAATACAAATAATCCCTGGGGTAAAGTGATGATGGATGGGCTCAGAGCCGAGCTATATAGGTACCTAGGCGCAGGGAGATTTGTCGGTAACTAAATATGCGCCGATCTGCCAAACTTGGCCGAAATTAACTGTTATCGGCAATTGCTTATCCAAATCTGAACCAGTCAGCATGAGCTATGAATTCAGAACGCACAAGGTCCTTGTTTCTGGCCTTGCAGCAAACAAGGTACAGCATATTTCGACATTTCTACCGGGCGTTGTCAGAACGTGAGCCAACCACAACAACGGTCAAAGGAAGACATAGAAATGCGTGAACTTTCCACGTGACGCATCTCCTCAGCTGCCTTTACCGCAGGTGGCCACTGATGGTGCCACGAGTTTGTAAATTCCGCGTGAGGAACAGACAAATGGGAATTGCGCTGATGATGTTTCTCGGATATTGATACACAAAAAGGTATATTTCACCCCATCCCCTCCTCCTCTTAAATGTAAGATTTTTCCCATTCCTTGTCCAGGCAATTCCAATTCAACGAATTAGAAAATCAAATCAAAAGAATGCTCATAACGTGCGAAAACAATGAAGAACACTGCAAGTGGCTTTCCTGTTGATCTGGGTATGTCTTGTGCACCTTGATTCAGGGGCGTAGCTTTGCATGATTTTGGAAGGCACTTCCTCCCACAAGTTGGCTGTGCCCTTTTAACAATTTCAACTTTTGACATGGGTCCCTCTGTAATATATCCCAATACATTTGGGCCCGCCCATTGCCCTCATGCATTCATGCCCTCCCAACAATTTTCAGAAGCTTACTCCTATGCGTATGCCTTGATTTCTTTTCTTCAAATACCATCAAACCATACGGACTAAGCACAAGACAGGACTTAAAAAATGACGAGTATGACAGATGTAGCAAAACAAATCACGGCCGGTTTCAGATTTGTTTCCTTCGATGTTTTCTGCAATTTTTGGAAGCACTAGTCAGAACTTGAAATAGCTCGGAAGCGCGAAAATACCTCATTTGTGCAAACGAAGCAATACAATGCCCATTAGATGACATCCGTTGCAGTTGCTTTCACTAACGCCTTCGAACAATGTTATGTTCTTGCTTGGGAAGTTCCATCTGGCCGCAGAGGACCATGTGCTGCCATATTCAAGGCTCAGTGAACAAATAAAGCAATTATGAGGCACAACATATGACGGATGATGATTATGCATGGTGGCTTGTGCATTGTGAATGAAACCAAAAAATTCCTATAACCAATCCAAATAAAAAACAATTTTTTTCAACCAACAATTCTGCTCGAGAAAACAAACCTCTGTTCTGAACACCACGTCTATTGACGGACATTCGGCCACGGAAGGTCCTTCCAGCCGTCGACTGTCTGCTTGGCTCGGGGCCGCCGCGACGCATTCATTATGCCCCTATCTCCCACATCTCAGTCGACCTATTCAAGCCGATGCTGCCGGTGAAGCCGTGCGCCGCCGGCTCTCGAGAGCGCGGCGCGCGCGCACAATGGCGTCATCATGCCCTGTCCGGCGGTGCCATTCAGCGCCGTCCAGTGCGGCCACCGCGCCGGCGTGGCACCTCTGACCGGACCCTCGCCGCCGTAAATAGCCGGCTAACCAGGCCCATCGCCGCTGTCAGCCGACAATTAGCGGACGGGCCGGCCGCACTGCCGGCCGGCCATTAAACGCAACTTGTGCGACCGCAGCCCCGCCCGCGGTCGCGCGGTCAGTCAATACGGCGGCAGATTTATGGCGCGCCGGCCTGCCCCTGGGAACGCGTCGCCGCGCGAAACCCGAGCCGGCCGGCCGGCCCCCTCTGTGAGAACGCGCCGACGGGCGGGCCGCCGCCCGGCAGGATGTCGCCGCGGGACGGTCGTGGGGTCCGGCCGGGAGGTGGCGAGAGTCGCCCGTGGCGCTCTGGCGGCCGGTGACGGCTCTCTCGTTCGGCACAGGCCATAGTATGTACTTTTGTTTGTTGGTTGGTTCACGACACACTTTATGCACATTCACGGCTAATGGCGCCGCCCACACTGTTTCGCCGGTGGGCCGCGGGATTGGGAAATGTCCTGAGTGGCGCTAGAGTCGAACCCGGGACCTTTGGTACCCATAGCCCGACACCTTAACCACTCGGCCATCCCCGCCCCCATAGTATGTACTTCGCGATCTCCAAGCACGGGTTCAGTCACCATAGCTGACGATGGACTCCGTCCAGGCCAGCATCACCTCTCGACTTTGACGGGACGTAGCGTAACGAGCGGCGAGTACGGTCAAAATCGTATTTAAAGTGTCTGCTGTTAACCTAGCAATTGCCCGGGTCATCGGACAATATTGCAATGCCGGTGCGTAACTCCTAAAATATGGTCATGCATGCAAGAGAAGAAACCAGATGCAATGTCATTTGTGGCCTTCAGGCGTTGCTTCCGTTGCAAGCACAACATTGCCTTTTGGAAATGTAAGCATTCCGTTAGGGCCCGCAAACAATATTTTTCAAGGGGGTGCGGCAACACCCCTCCCCTCCCCAAAATTTGCATAAATATAAACTGATTTCGGCGTGCTAGGCGCGCCGAAAACTTATGGTTTTGCATGGTGGAAATCTCAAGCTGCCGGTTGGTTGGTTGGTTATTGGTTTTACGACACATCGACCGTTGAGTCATGTAGCGTCGCCAATCTCCCACGCCGATTGGTCGCGGGGGAAGAGTAGCGACAGGTGAGACTCGAACTCGCAACCTTTCGATTGTGAGACGAGCAACTTACCCCTAGGCTACTCGTCCCCAATCGCAAGCTGTCTTTCTTGATCTGGTGTATATTTGTTTGCTCATGGTTACCCTGACCCGTGCCCCTCACTGCGGCCCTGCATACCGTACTACACCACATGCTAATTACATTACGGGTGAAGGGGGTACTTTGCGCAGTCCTCCCCTCGATTCTGCAGGTGCATACAGCTAACGAAACTGAGGTTCTCTACTCTTACATGAGCATACGAGGGATATTCGGCTTCTGGAAGTTCGGAAACAATACTGTAATCAGAGGTGGCTCCAAGCGGGTGGTTCAGGAGGCACGCTTTGACAGAACTGCGCCTATCCACGTACTTCTCATCGACTACGTCGACAATAATTGTCTTAAGGCGCTTACGTGATGCCTTCTTTGCTGGAAATTCACTTGCTCATCAAGGGTGGTTCTATGTACGGCTAATGGTGATTCGGTAACTATGCTTTCCAAACTTAATATAGAAGTCCAATCCGAGTAAATTGAGGCGTCTAGTGATGAGGGGAATATTTAACATTTTAGAAAGGTGCTTGATGCATATTGTGTCAAGGGTAGCACAGGAGTAACACCATTCAGAAGGTGTATTCATTTGCATAAATTATGTCTAGCTTGACCCTGGTTGATATCGAACTGTGAGAATAAAAAGGCCACAGCGTTGCCCTTGGCTCCACCCATGCTCATTTTGTGCCAAGTAAGAGGAAAATAGTCCTTCCGAAAGATTTCAAGTATGGGCGTATTCATCATAAGACATGCGGCAACATAGCTATTTGACACAACTATGTGCATCAGCTTGTCTCCGTTTTCGATTTCCTGATTCCGTCATTGCGAAAGTATGCTATTGATACGTGACGGCTCAATATTTTTTAGGTTAATATTTTTGTTCAAGATATCACTGAGCTGAAAACCAGTGAGAAAGGAAGGGTAAGAAAACGATACAATACTTCCACAACTTTATGCAGTCCGTCTTCCCTGCTTTTCATTTTGTTGTCACTTAGCGAAAAGATTCACTGACTATTGAATGGTGCAAAGGAATAAAATCGGTTGTGAAACATAAACGCGATGGTGCTGGAGATTTAGCCCAATATTTTGTTTTCCATTTTGGAACTCCGACACTCTCTTCAGTTAATGCTATTTAATTGGGTACCGAAATATGAACCACATCACAGGATAACGATGCCCGTTTTCCGTGACAAAGTCCATCGCTTGGTTTTCGAGATCAAACTATAGTTAGGACATATAGTACCCTCCCCCCATAACTACTTCGTGGCCCACAGGAGCCCTCCCGTAATAGGGTCAACTGAGAGTGAGTAAGAAACTGAGACTGGAACTGAAATTTGGACTGAGATTCGTAACTGAGAGACCCAGTTTAAAAAGCGCAGTGTGGGATAGGCGTCGGATTGCATTTTTCCATTTGAGATTTGGACAGCATATTCATTCAAAATAGTACCAGTCCAATTGATGTCAACATGTCTCCTTTTGGATGGCTTTTACTCGACCCGACCTGTCCTGGCTGGGAGTGATTTCAACACGTCGACGTTTTCGCCACGTTTCTCAGATTCAGTGCTTTAGGCTGGGTGTTTGAAACTGAGCTGTGCACCACAGGCTCGATACCAGCACACAAATCATGTTGGTTTGATTCATTCCGTCAAGCTTGCCCGCTGGATTCCAAGTGCAATATCTGAAATGATTACAGCCAATTATCAACACTTGCTACGTGAAATAACGCGTGATTCTATTCTGCATTGAACCTCAGTGTAATCGGTGCACGTCGTCATCTTCGCCTCCTGTTTCAGAAAACACGCCGGGCATATGCTCCGCCTGGCTTCTCACGAGTTCGGAACTTGATGAGCGACAGCGACCCTTCAGGCGACCAGCCCACTGCGTCCAGAAACGGCAATGCCATCACGAGACACGGACAGCTCAGCAGGAGTCCTACCTGCGCCGACAACGGTCGTCGCCGCTGCAACTCAGCTGGTTCGCTGCCCCGTATGCAGCCTGCCGTTGGCAAACAGCTGCGCGAGAGCGACACAAGCTCCCGGGTGCCCTGCAACTCGGACCTTCACCAGCTCCGGCTTCTGATCAGCAGCACCGTGCAGGACAGCAGGCTGTGCAGTGTAGGGTAACAATCTGTGTACATGCAGGGTAACAGTCTGTGTGTGTGTGTGTGCAGGGTGACAGTCTGTGCATGTGCAAGGTAGCATTGTGTGCGCGTGTAGGGTAGCCGTCCATGTACACGCAAGGAACAGCCTGTGTATGTACAGGGTAGCAGTATGTGCGCATACGGGGTAACAGTCCGCACACATGCAACGTAATAGTTCGTATGCGTGCAGGGTGACAGTCTGCGTGCATGCGGGGTGACAGTCTGCGTGCATGCAGGGTGACAGTCCGGAAGGGAAGCCATGCACAGGCGACGTGCACGACTCGACGGCAGAGTTGGCCAGAACCTCCCTGGACGCTGCCGACGCGGAGGCGAGCGTCGGCCGGTCGGCGGCACACATTCGCCCGCCGTCGCGCCGGCCGACCCGGGACACCTCGCGCAGGACACCTCGCGCAGGACACCTCGCCGCCGCGGGGAGGCGCCGGGCTGGCACGCCGGCGGTCCCGGCGCACTATTTTCATCGCTTCAGGCCGGCCAACAATGACTGGCGCCTGGAAGTCCGTCGCACGCTCCGCTCCGTCCAGCGCTCCCGGCCGCCTATTGTGGTCGCCCCAGGGTCGGCCGAGACGGAGAGTCGGCCGGTGGCAGGCCGGCTACCGTCTGACCTGACGATCGAGAGTGGGGGACGGGGTGACGTCACGACGTTCTGAAGCCGGCGGTCGGGTTCCAGTCTGGAAATGTGGTCGGTAGCGACAACGTACGGGCCCAGCGCAACGTCCTGGAATTGCGAAATTTACGTGGAATACGACATTTGTCAGGAAATGTGTTGAGCTTGCAGAACAATTACATGATAATGTAGTTGGATTCTAACGCGTTGCTGAAGTTGGGTACCGACAGGCTGCTGTGGTTGGGTACTAGCACGCTACTGAAGCTGGGTTCTGACATGATGCTGCAGTCTGGTACTGGCACACAGCTGAAGTTTGTCACTGATACGTTACTGAAGTCAGGTACTCACACGCTACTGACACGCTGAAGCTGGGTACTGATACGCTACTGTAGCTACACATCAACACGTTCAATGCGTGGTCGGTAGGCACAAGGCTTTGTTGCTGACATTGAGCTAGAACGGCGCCGACACGCTGAGTGTGGGTCTCCTGTACTCCTGTACATGATCAGCACCAGTCCACTGTGGACAGGAGGTTGGTGCATCGGTCCCAACCGCCAGGCGCGCACCTAGGATTTTTCCATGGGGGGCCCGGACCGAAAAGGGCACTTGGCCGGTTCCAAAAAGGCACCTGACCGGCTCCAAAAGGGCACTTTGCGGTCTGGGGCACACTGCAAGGTTTGTTGACCGGGGGGTGAGCGTGAAAAAGAATTGGCCAAAAGGGCAGTTTTGGCACAGGCGGGGCACATAAAGCAGGTCATTTTAGGGCTAAATTTGGGACATTCCGGCCAAGAGGGCACTTGGGCCTTTGTTGATCGGGCGGGGGGGTTCGGTCAATGCAAAAGGGCACTTTTGGCCAAAAGGACACTTTGGTCTCATGGGTCCCCCGGTGCGCCTATGCCAACCGCACTCTCTCGGCAGTTCGAGATAGTGCCGGGCCGCTAGGTGGCGCAGCGCGAGCGAAGAAGGTGGCGCCACATGTATGCTCTTTGAACACAGATTGCGCGTTGCTCCTTCAGATGAAATGTCATTACGAAAATTTGTCAAGACAAAAATTGAAGTAATAGCCACATTTTGAGGACAATGACAGACCGGGGCTTCGATGGTGAAGCATGAAGCCATAGCCAAGGCGTAAAGGCCTGTCTGGTTGGGTCAGGGTGCGGATGGGAGCCTTGTCGAAGGTCGGATCCGAGGCTCGTTTGGGTGTCAGACTAGGTATGCGCGGATCTTGTCGGGCCGAGTCTGCTCGGCTCAGGTCGGATTTGGTCGGCGAAGATCGGGTTAAGTCGTTCGCATTAACTATTTTCGTGTAGGCATGACGGTAGACTACCCGGATTTCGCATTAGTTTGCAAGAACATAACCAAGATGCAACATGGGGAATGACGGACTGACTGGTGGTGCCATCTATAACGCGGTTATGGATCTACTTTCGCCACCTATTCTGCAGCATAAATTCCATTTTTCGGTCTGAGGATAAATAACCTCGTGTGAAGAATTATACGATGTCCAAAACGCCAAGTTCGCAACAACTAGAACTGCAAATTTTCCGTGTTGTTTGACTGGAACAAGGCCATGACTGGAGCATGTTTAAGTAAGGAGCAAAGATTTTGCAACAGACTCCATGATAGATTCCGTTCCATTGCTTAAGCGTGTCGTCTGTGCATTTAGGCAATTAAAAGTATCTAATTCTTAGGTTAATCTACGGGCATATATTGTAGGACGCTAATCTTCTTTAGTTGTTTGGACAACCATTTTCTAAAGACTGTACACCTACCTAATGGCTTTGCTCCAGTCGGCTCGATAGACATTGGCTCAAGTGAAACAACGGCGGAAATTCGGCAGTTCTTGGCGTAGCGAACTTGGCGGTTTGGGCGTTTTGTAACTGTTCATGGGAAAATTTAGCCTTAGTTCATTTTTAGAGGTTCAGCAGACGCCATGTCCTACATAGGTAGGTACAAAGCGTACACACTGTAGTTTATATCTTTACAAGCCATGAGTGAAAACGCCAGGGGTTCAAGGGCTTCACGCAGAAAGATCAATTTTGAGACGTCGATTTTGATGAAAAAAGAAAAAAACGTAGCGAACGACCCAGGGCAAGCGGACAGAAAAATCCCTGTCCGTTGTTTGTTTATTGGTTGGTTCACGACACACTTTATGCACATTCACGGCTAATGGCGCCGCCCACACTGCCCACAGAGTCGAACCCGGGACCTTTGGTACCCATAGCCCGACACCTTAACCACTCGGCCATCCCCGCCCCCTCCTTCCCCCCCCTCAGTTGTGGATATCTTTGGTTCTCAAAATGTATCCAGGACGAACGTCAGACTTATTTCCCCCGCGAATGTTTCAAAATTTCGGAAGTTCTCACAGACCGCCAGATCGAGCACGATGACAAGAACCTGCTTAAGTACGTCGTTTGGATCACGTCATTGAGAGTCTTGCGGATGTTGGATTAGCTGGATTGGATATTGGATGTTGGATAAAGCGTGTTTGATTAGCTATCAAATAGCATCCGGAGCATACGTCATTGAGAGTCTTAGGGATTAAGAGCGTATTGGATTAGCTATAAAATAGCATCCGGTGCATAATCGATTTCGCCCGCTTTTGCTATGCATGGCTAGTGCTTTTTGACATTCTGATATCCTGGTCAGCATCCTTGATCCTGAAGCGTCTCTGCGAAAATTCGTCAGCTTGGATCACGTTTCTGTTTTGGGGCAAACAAGGAAGTAATCCTCAACGAGCTGGGATCATATAATGGATACCGAAAGCTTCAGAAGATTATAACCTCGCTAGTGGACCATGAAATGGTCTTGGGCAAACTTTCCCAGACTACGAATCATGAGAGAACCGAAGGCAACATCACTTTCCAGTCCGGAATGTTGGAATGTGCCTGCCAAAATTTCCGAATTCACTGAATATCCAATAAATATTTACCAGCATGTGGCACGTGCAAATATATCCATACGTTTGGCATGAGCATGCCATTAAAACTACGGCATGTACTCCTAGGAGTCATTCAGATGAATTGCGAGCATTTATTAGTCATTGATTGGTTATGGAAATATTTAGTTAAAAAAAAAAAACATTTAGCTTGAATCGTTGCTGGGGAGGCTTACATAAACAGAAGCACATGTCGTCCTGAACCGACCTCCCGATCATGAAATTTCCGTTTAAAAGTATAACTTCAACCATCAGCTCAAAACGTGCCCACACAAGCTTATGCGCGCCCGGTGCGTGCGCAGCGACCTTAGTTGGCCAGTAGCCAAGTGGCCGAGCGACTCGACCTGTTGTGCCAAGACGGAAAGATATTTCCACTATAGTGCTCGATTCACTGGGCCAACCGGGCGCCAAACTTTATAGGCAGCCAACTTTATATGATTATATAATTAACCTTTATGAGCGACCGACCTTGACCCGGAAACACAGAAGCTTCCTTTCAAATATCCCATCGTGCAGGTGTATCGATAGCAGCCAATGTGGAGCGTGGTGAAGAACCAATGGAATTAAACACATTGGGTGGGAAGTCGGAATCCACTTCTGAGATCCTGGGCCTCTCTTCATGCATGTACAGGGGGCCTCTTCTCAGACCCGTTCTCGGTGACGAACATAGCGGAGATGACGTATTGTTGCCTGTAGATGGCAGGACGGTAGCTACAAAGGTGGCGCCACATCCGTAGTCGATGTCGACTGCTGATGGCCGCCATAGTGAGTGTGGACGATCGGCGAATATTATCGCGCTTGTATCGAGGAGAAACCAGCAAGGACTCCCGCATGCTACCCGGCGCTGCGAGTTGACAGTAACTACCACTCCAGAAGCCAGGAGAAAACACGAAAACAACGTTCTCACTACTCGGCAGGAGGTCCGCAGACTGCTTGTTTCGACACTGAACCAACCAGGGCACCACTTACACACCGTCTTGCCCTTCACCAGCTTCACTGGCCCGGACACAGTGCTGGTTATGGCTCCGACACGGGACGAACAAGCGTAAGGTAAAAATGCTACACAAAACCGAATCGACGCTCCCCGCGAAACAGCCAGGTTCTGGAAACAGAACCTGGCTGGGCGCGAAACAGCCAGGTTACTTCCGGCGCTAGGTGTCGATAGGCGGAAATTAGCGTCAAGTCATAGCACCGCGTGTGCAACCATCAGGCCCTGGCTAATTTCTCCACTATTTATTCTGCACGTGATATGTGATGGAGGCAATGCAGTGTGGGGCCACCCACCTCCTCTGCATCGCGGCGCCAAGCGCATTGTCTTCAAATAAGCGCGGGAAGCTTCACGCGTTGTGACTGAATGCACCGAGCAGCACCCATTGTCAGGTAGGTAGTATTCAGACCCGGTTCACGACACGAAGTGTAAGACCGCTCGGATCATTCCAGATACCTACTAACCTGCATCATGAACACCACTCCAGACGCAGGTGCCAGGCACTGGACAATGGACGCTGCGGGAAGCACAAGTCAAGTTTCACATTTCCGAGGTAGTACCTGGGTGCCGTTGGCCACCAGTTGTGCACCACGTGGTAACCAACCGGTCCCACCTGGCAGAGAGCCACTGAACGTATTTGGTTTTAAAATAAAGTGTTCACTGAAGCATGGCTGGAGATCTTCCACGAAGCCAGGGGACCCAAGTTCTTATTTTCCAGACATATTTTCAGATCGAATAGGGAACATGACAAATTAACGTTAGCATGGTACCAGACTAGGGAAAGAGACACCCGTTCTGACCCACCCGGGATCTCCAGTTGTGCACGAAAGCAACAAACACACTATACGACAAGGCAAATACCGCACTGGACTAAAGAAAGGATACTAGCTCTGTTCTGACTCTGAGTGAGATAGCCAGAGAAGTAACCTCCTGCCTTCTTCTAGCAGTCATCGCGACCAGGTCTAGCTACACACCAAACATTCGTGTAGTGGTCCGAAATTCCAAAATGCTTGGGGCGGAGTGGGGCCTTGACCAGCTTCCAGGGTCACTAGTTAGAGTCAGTTAATGCTCCAGGGCTGGATATCTCTCGAAATTCGGTGCGGCATCCAGCGTTGAACCTACTCGTGTTTAAGTTAGGGGAACATGAAATGGACATGCACGTGGTACCTAACTGAAACTTCTGGATCTCAGCGCATGGAAGTTCCAGCCGTACAATGTACATTTTGTGCTTAAGTCTCAGGACATTTGTGGAGGGATTGACGCCCACATAGGCAAGGCTAGATTGTATTTTGCTGTTTTGGGTTTGGAGAGGATATGTTCCCGCAAACACATTTAGAGAGGATAATGATCAACCAATCCTACTCGGCAAATAGATGTATCCATATATTTATTTCACAATTACGCAGTGTACCATTGCTTGAATGCAAGCTCCAGCTATGACGTCATGCTTCCATATTAAAAGCAATTTAACTTTAACCATACCCTCGTGTCATGTCCTCCAGGTTCCACATCACTGCAAATGCCCGGAGTGGGAAGCAAAGCACCTTTTCTCGAGATGTTGTTTCCGGAATATCCTTGCTCTTCAGACTCGAAGTGGATATGATCGGATCCACATGTACTTCGACGCAAATCCGCAGAAGGAACTGGAACATCACTCAAACAAACGCACAACGGACCCAAAAATAGCGAGGTATTTCACTCACCGGCACGACTTAACCTACCCAGATTTTCCTATCGCCAGCAGTAGACAGCAGACGTCATTCCCTCATCCACCGAAAAAGATGACGACTGGTGACGACTACGTACCAAGACCTAAAGGACCACGACTACGTCCAAAGACCTGAATAACATCACGGAATGAAATGTTCTCCAGGTGTTTTTGCTCCGGCTCGGGCGTCAATAGAGACTTGCTTTCAGGCCATATAGTGGGGAAACACCGACCTTTTTCAGAGGCGTCCTCTGGAGCTCCTGGAGAACAGCCGGAATGTGCTTCCGGCTATGGGACTTTTTGTACGGAAATATCTCGTATGTTCCGTTCTTATGGCCGTGAATTCATCCATTTCTAAATGTGCATTGCGTTCTTCATTTAAGAACGACCTATTCAAAGATAACGAGGGATAATAGCTATACAACTATTCAAGAAGTGGAGCATTTTTCAGTCAGTCAGCCAGTGTACTTCTGTCCCAACCTGAACTGCCTTAACTTCCCCGTATTTTCACATGCTGCCCTCTTGGCGAATGCTTTAAGCAATGTATTAATTGAACAAAAAAGAAAAACAAAGTGGGCATACATTTGCAGTGGGTTACTGCAAATGTAGCAGTTGTAAGTGGATTTCACGATAGCAAAAAATAAGGCATGAGTCAGTGCGCTGGCTACTCACCTATTCTAACCACCAATGTCATTCCTCTCGGTGTCATCAGCTCCAGATTATGTGTGAAGGTTGATGTTAGGACACCAAAGTTCATTGCTCCAGTTCACAGTAAATATGGATACGTCCAATTCAATTTTTAAATTTCAACATGACACTACAGTAGCATGGTAAGGTTGAAGCATGGAAATCCAGTGCAGGTATTAACAGTAATTTTTCAGAGCTTTCTGAAGTCGAAAGATGCAGCAGAAGTTTGTTAGGTTCCGTCTCTGGGCCCGTAGTATCTTTTTAACGTGTTATGCAAACACAACACAAACATGCTGGCCGCTAAAAATACAGGTAATATATTTTGGTCTGTTCTCATGCACTTATGTTCGCGTTCATCAAAGGAAGATCATGTTCGAATGCAGGGTAGCGCATTCATCCTGATTTCCTGTTGACACATACATTCATTCGCGAAAAACGGTAAGTTGAATTTTTGTCAGTCTGATGTTGCGACTTTGCCACAAGTGTAGGGGTGATAGCGATTTTAAAATTGACGGGGTTGAATGGAATCTGGGTGGAGTATACTTATACATTTTCAGCTATTAGGTATCAATAGGAATTATTTTTTGCTGGATTATGTGCTAACACAAACCTGATCTGAATCACCTCATCTTAAGTTGCTGTTCAACCGGCTCTGCTTGCAAATAGGAAGGCGACCAGAACGTTATCAATTATTAAATGCTGCTTGCGAGGCCAAGTACTCATTGGATGAACAGAGCCGTCCTAAGTTATCTTCACTACACTCCAGCCCATATTTTTCGTCGCTCTAAATCGCGAACCCGCGTAAATCATTTGAAGGCTAAAAGCTGTGGGAAAACAGAAGGCCAGAGATATATGAGTTTGCCAAAGGATCCTCTGGTCGCTCCCCGCAGCCGAGGTGTGACGTGCTTCAGACGGACCTGTTGTCCCGGAGCCACCGGGTCAGTTTGCGGCATAACACCTTCCGACCTGCGAACATTTGTTTGAGATATTTACATCTCTTTTCGTCATCGTGTTGACTCTGGTACTTCTTGAACTACGCAATGCAGAACGTTTTCACTATTGCACAGACCTGCTCTCGGTAATACCTGCAACCGATCGTTTTCCATTGCCTTGAACGTTTTGGATACGGTTCTTCAGCAACTGTCGGATCCATTTTACAATTTATCGCTTCAATCATCTCCATTTGAAGGAACGCGAGTTCGCGTGTCCTGCATTTTGCAGCTAGCATGAGAGACAAATAACTCGCCTAACACAGCTAGAAATGTCCCTAATAGCAGACTCCGTGACATACCGGAGTCGTCATCTTGATGCAGTATCTCCGGGGAAGGAATTGCAATTTCACAAATAGCTTCTCAACCTTTGGCAATGTTATTGCGCTTTCGCATGTCATCCCGTTTGGTATGGTGTATCTCCGGCTAGACTACTGTGGTTTTATGGGTGGGGAGATGACATGGCATGCTCTCAGGGGGGTAATTCCGCGCGTTGTGTGCAGAAAAGTGACAGCAATATCCTCGTTCTAATTGACATATCGATCTGGAGGGATGACTGTCGACCCAGCCCTCCCCCAGACCCAGACCCAGACCTCCTCCCAGACCCAGACCTAGACCTCCCCCAGACACAGACCCATATCTCCTTCCAGACCCAGACCCATACCTCCTCCCAGACCCAGACCCAGACCTCCTCCCAGACCCAGACCCAGACCTCCTCCCAGACCCAGACCCAGACCTCCTCCCAGACCCAGACCCAGACCTCCTCCCAGACCCAGAACCAGACCTACTCCCAGACCCAGACCCAGACCTCCTCCCAGACCCAGACCCAGACCTCCTCCCAGACCCAGACCCAGACCTCCTTCCAGAACCAGACCCAGACCTCCTCCCAGAAACAAAGCCAGACCTACTCCCAGACCCATACCCAGACCTCCTCCCAGACCCAGACCCAGACGTCCTCCCCCGCACACATCGTCGCTGACCGTAACGACAGAGGAGGGACGGCGCCCCATCGGTCAGGAGAACGTGTGGAACTGTGCAGTGAAGGTGTCGCTAAAACTTCAGCTCACGCTCAGTTGGTGAATCGTTTTTAGCCCTCTATTTCACGCACGCGTCTGGCGTGTAGAGGTGGTTGAAATGCACAAAATTACAAAGGAATACATTCTGTAAACTGCCTCATGAAATGAACGGATTCGTACAGATCGGGCATGCCGATTTTTAGCAGTTCCTCGGCACGGCTCAGCATGTGGTCGGTAATTATTAAATAATTAATCTACTCGTTGCATGTACCGTTGGACTAGAAGATGTGTCACGTCAGACAAAGCACTGCATTGTCCTTGCTGTGCATGTATGCTGCTGTGTATTGTATCCCATCCCTTGTGTTGCCATTGGTAAGCTCTTTTAGCATTAACATCCGACGATATCAATCGTTCAGTCTAGCCTAGTCAGTGGTAGCTTAGCCAAGAGAGTATGGCGAAATGGGCAGACGCGCCATGGCGGAGCCGAAGGGGATCGTCCAGGCGACTGCCCTCAGAACCCTGCAAAGGCCCCTCAAGGCGTAGGCACAGGGGCATAGCAGGGGAAAAATTAACGTGCATTTACCAGATGGTGCAGAAAGGGCCCCTGAGACCTGAAAACGTCCACCCTGAGGGCTGGCGAGGGTCGCGAAGACACCAAAGGGCCGACGCAGAGCTGGAATGCACAATCCAGCTGGGAAGTGCTGTCCTGGTTGGAAAGGACCTCTAGCAGTTGCGACATAAACAGGACTGCGAGGGCCTGTGATGATTAACCAGGGCACCTAAAGGCCGGGAAGGAGTTGGAATACTCCTGGAGTTGGGACACTCCTGGTGTTTGGGTGGGCTCTCTGATGACTGAACAATGGAAGGAGAATAGTCAAGGCCCATCCCAGGGCTGGAATCCTTTTGAAATTCATCAACAGCAGGGACGTTGAGAACTGTAACGGGCACATAGCAGCAGGAGAGGCCCTGAGGTATGAAGTGGACCTTCCCGAGAGCCAGCGATGACTGGATTAAAATATCCTCTGAGGTTCAAAGGGGCCCATAAGTGATGCACAGGGCTCCTGGGAGATAAAGAAGCCTCCGTAGGCTGGCGATCATTGAGAAATACTGGTGGCTCGTCTGTGGGCTACAAGATCCTCAAAATCCATGGAATCCATTTAGATGTATATGCATGTGCACATACATATGCATCTAAATATTTATATCAACAAACGAACAAACACAGACACACACACAGACACATATATATGTATATATATCTATATATACAATCTATATTTATATATATATATATATATACATATATATATATGTATATATATATAACCTTATCATAATATTTATATATATATATATATATATATATATATATATATATATATTATATATATATATATATATATATATATATATATATATATATATATATATATACATGTATATATATAGGGCCAATTGAATGCCATGTTTCCGAAATCAAACTTTGGAAAAGTGTGGAGGGGTGGAGCTTGGGTGTGAAGGGGTCCTTCAGATGACATTCCCTCGCCATCCGTGTGTACCGAATTCTGGCTGCGCCACCCAATCAAGTGTTCGATAGAGTTATATAAAATATTTATATATCTATATATAAAGCTATAGCTATTGAATCTAGTGCTCAATATAGTGTCCAGTGCCCAGTATAGTGCCCAATATAGTGTCGAGTTCAGTGTCCAGTTTTCTCTGTCCAGTCCAGTGTGCCGGCAGTGTTTGCTGTCCAGTTTAATCTTCACCATCCCTCGCGAAGACGATGAGTGACAGCTGGCGCAAGGCAGGACTGTGAAGAACAAGTAGCTTGTGGGTTGTTGAGTCTTTGGAAGGGATTTGAGGGTGAGAACCCAGCTTGGGGCTTACCTTAGCATTATTTTTGCAGCATGACAAAGAGTAAGAGCAAGACCGTCTATATACGTGTCGTCACTAGCTGGGTAGGATGATGCCCGCACGCCAGCCGGTTTGGTAAGGAAGGCGGAGCTGCCAGCGTCACATTTGGGTTTGTCCGGGTTTTTGCTGGGCTGTTGCTTTGCCATGATGTCCATTCACAAATTCACTGACTATTAATTTTTAGTGTTATTGAATATATCGTGGCATATTTTCGGAAGTGAGTGATCTAGTATGACAAGGTTGAGAGTCATACATCAGGCTGTGCCAACATGTTGAATCCATTTTTTCACGACGACGACGGGGGCCTAAGACGTCATCCATTTCGCCGTGTAAGGCAAATGCACTTGATTTGAATTCTGCGTCTACTCCATTCTGCGTTTATTCTGAGCTAACCCTTCAAAGGTATATCTCAAACATAAATGCATTCCGAAATTAACTGGCATGGGTGGCCTGGGGTGACGAATTAAAAAAATGCAACGTACTTTAGCTAGCCGGTGCTAACTACTTGAAGTATATTACAAGGAAGCTCAACCTGCTGTGTACACTCCTTCGAGAGAACAAACACAGATGCTCCCTGATATCCAATAGCTGGTCACTTTGTGAAGTTAAGACACTGCCAGTTGCAACTTGACATGACTCGACAATTCTTGCCGAAAGTTACACGAGCAGACGACTGATGATACATTGGCGGGATGTTCGTCTCAAATTGAATTGAGTGGAATTAGTCTTGCTTCTTGGAAATAATGAACATAAAGAAACTGACTGAGCTCCCCCCCCTCCCCCCCCCCCCCACCCCCACTCCACCCCCCCCCCCTCTCCGAGGCACGTGCTATACCTACACTTCAGGCATCAGGCCGGGGGTGAATGACTGCCTTCTGTAAGATTGCGTCTGGTTAATTGGCTACGGCGCAATATCTTGCGATCGCGGTGCTCTCAAGTTTGACATCTCGTATTCTGGATCAAACTAGCTTGTCAAGTGCGCCGTTAGAGATGGCTTGCCCCGTTAGGAGCAGCGCATATTGGCTGGTGCTAACCCACTAAACATGAATCAAAATTAATCATTGGCACTTGATGTGATAAAGAACGATTGGAAGTGCAGCTTGTGCCCATCTCCATCTGCAAATCAAAAATTTGTACTAGCAGTGTGACGGCGAATTGGTACTGCTTTTGCACCAGATCTTAGGGCCAAATTAATTAAATAAAATGGCCAAGGAAATGAGATATAAATGCACCTTCTTGATGCAGCTCAGAAAATAGCACCGGCAGTGGAAACTTCACGTTCCACTCAAACAGCATACTATTCTGTAAGCTGCTCACCAGTCAGATGACGATGCATGGAAAGTGTGCGAGCCTAAATGTCGTGGGCAACCGTAACAATAGTTAGTCACAAGGCCTGGTGATATATTTGCTTTGGACTTGCGGCTTCCATGCAAAGAAATGTAGTGGCAAAACATAGCTGCGGTGCCGGTGACACACACACGAACAATAACGGGACTTGAAAACGTCGCACGTGACACATACTGGGAGTGTATTTACAGCGCTACAGCTGTATACCCAACTGTTGCCATGGTGACTGTTTACTCCGGCTACCAATATGTTAGACGACTGGAAAAAGCTGGACGCCAAGCGTTTTGAATGTGGTCTATCTAATCCTCCTTACGCTTGCCCACGGCTGCCTTCATTGGGCTGATATTACGATACCAGTTTTGCTTTTTAGTGATGCAAGACTGCATAGATTCACTTAATAAAAGCGCAAGCTCGCATAGGATTTGAAATTGGAACAGTGTTTGGATGTGGTGGGTACGTGTGTTTAACAGAAGTGTGTACACAGACTCCTAAGTCTGTCACTGGACTTTGAGAGACAGCAGAAACCGTTGCCTACTTCGTTGTAAGCTATTTCACATTCGAAGCAAATATTGTTGGTCCGAATTATTCACAAGTGGGAACTAGGGATGGGACTTTTAGCTTCACATGACTAGCTTGGCAGCCACTACTTCACGGTGTTTCGTCTGTCTAAGTGAAAATATCTGGCTCCACGAAGAGCCTGCACCCGCGATTATACGTCGAGAGGCGGCAACATTCCATATGCTGCATTTTCCTCGGCCTCCGCTACAGATATCGCGGGTACGTGGTTAACTGACGACGTTACGACCGTCCACCGCAGATTCCAGATTAAGAACCCCTTACCAGGAGCTCGTTACCAAGAGCTCGTTACTATAAGCAAAACAGGCCCTCATTGTCCCGCTCATTAGTGCATGCTGTCGGAGTGTTGTTCAGCCCGCAGCGGTACAATTCCCAGGCTAGCAGCAGGACAAGTTCTGCCAAACAGCATGGGCGCTGCATGACCGATGTAGTCGATGCGCCCTAAAGCCCTAATAACTAACTCTGCCAAAGAGCAGGACGTGCTTTGCCGAGCAGAACATGCTCTTCCAAGCAATGGTGACGCGCTACACTGAGATTGTGATGTCAATGGTATGCCCTGACCTTTGCTGCATCGCAGTAATGCATCAGCACAGATTTCAGCACACCCATCCCGACACAGTTTGCAATTATTTGGAGACGAACGAAGCTTGTCGTGAAGACATATGGCAGACTGTGTCCATGGGTGGCGATGTGCACGGCATATATATCCTGTCGTAGGTGCGCTCGCCAGTGGTTTAAGGTGCCAAAGGAGCAGTTCAGCGTGGGACGTTGATTCCGTGAGAAGCGCCACCGGTACATCTGGCCTGGAAATCGCATAAAATGAGGCTCGTTCAAGGCAGCTCTGGTTTGAAGTATTTATATATATATATATATATATATATATACATATATGGCTGAGATCATTAGGATTCGGTAATGATCCGGATCAGTTTTGGCGCGTCTCAGCTGAAGCGACCTGTATTGCTTCTGTGACTCTATGTGTACGCTTTTCGTATTCAGAGTATTGCGGCCGGCTACGCGCGCTGCACTGCCAGACTTAACCTCCTTCCGCTGCACATTCACCAACCTGGACATCCCACCGCCTGTTGAGTAGAGTCGGCTTTGTCCGCGGCCCAATTGTCACCAGAAGCCCAGCGTCTTTTCTTTGCACGCGCTCATCACTAATGGCCCACCATCAATCCGCGCCGGGGCAAAAAGATGAAATTCCTGGACAGCTGAGAGCGACGAGCGTGTCTCTCATGGCGGGATCTCATTCCTCAGCTGGCGATGAGAGTCGGCGAAATTGTCCGACCGTCGGCCAGGAGCAGGCCGGCGGCGGCGAACCCGGCACACCCGACGATCTGCCAGTATTGACCAGGCGGCACGGTACGAGCCAAATCGGTCGTTTAAGCCGGCCCATATTCGCCAGCAATTCGATGCACTGGAGAGAGCGTCCATTCGAGTAGCGGCTTGTGCATTATATGAGATTTATCCGACAGTTCTCACAGTTCAATGGCGAGTTGTTGGTCTACTTCGAGACGACATCGCAGCAGCACCAGCACCGCACCCTGGGAATAAACATCCTGGCAGTAAACACCCTGGGAATAAATGCCCTGGTAATAAATACCCTGGGAATAAATACCCTGGGAATAAATACCCTGGGAATAAATACCCTGGGAATAAATACCCTGGGAATAAATACCCTGGGAATAAATATCCTGGGAATAAATACCCTGGGAATAAATACCCTGGGAATAAATACCCTGGGAATAAATACCCTGGGAATAAATACCCTGGGAATAAATACCCTGGGAATAAATACCCTGGGAATAAATACCCTGGGAATAAATACCCTGGGAATAAATACCCTGGGAATAAATACCCTGGGAATAAATACCCTGGGAATAAATACCCTGGGAATAAATACCCTGGGAATAAATACCCTGGGAATAAATACCCTGGGAATAAATACCCGGAATACTGGGAATAAATACCTGGGAATAAATACCCTGGGAATAAATACCCTGGGAATAAATACCCTGGGAATAAATACCCTGGGAATAAATACCCTGGGAATAAATACCCTGGGAATAAATACCCTGGGAATAAATACCCTGGGAATAAATACCCTGGGAATAAATACCCTGGGAATAAATACCCTGGGAATAAATACCTGGAATAAATACCCTGGGAATAAATACCCTGGGAATAAATACCCTGGGAATAAATTCCCTTGGAATACATACCCTGAGAATAAATGCCCTGGGAATAAACACTCTGGGAATAAATACCTTGGGAATAGATACCCTGGAAACAAATACTCTGAGAATAAATACTCTGAGAATAAATATCTAGAGAATAAATACGGTGGTAATAATTACCCTGGGAATATACACCCTGGGATTGAATATCCTGAGAATAAACACCTTGGGAATAAATACTCTGGGAATTAGCACACTGAAGGTAAATACCCTGTGGATAAACGCCCTGGGATTCAATACCCTGGGAATAAATAGCCTGGGAATAAATACCCTGGGAATAAGCACCCTGGGAATATCACTCTTGGAATAAACACCCTGGAAATAAGTATACTGGCAATATATACCCTGGAAATGAATACCCAAGGGAATAAGTACTCTGTGAATAAATACCCTGTGAACAAAGACCCTAAGAATGAATACACTGGAAATATAAACCCTAGGAGAAAATATAATGGGCATAAAAACTCTGGTAATGAATAACGAGGGAAGAATACCCTGGTAACAAGTATCCTGGGAATAGATAACCTGGGAATAGATACCCTGGTAAAAATATTATAGCAACAAGTACCCTGGGAATAACCCATCCTGGGAATGAACAAGCAGAAACGATCCACCGGCGGCGACAAACATCTCCCCCACTCGCCTCCAACGGGCACCGGCTCGTTCCCGTGTCCACCGGCCGACCTCTGCCGACCCCACACCGTGTCGGCGGACCCCGTCGACGGCCCGTCGACCCCGCGGCGGAGACGAACACACTGGCGGCGGCCGACCAACTCGCGAGCCAGCCGCCGCCGACACGCTCTAATGACCGCGATTGCTGCTTGGCATGTGGGGGTGGGGCAGGCGGGCAGGGGCCACGCCGATGCCGGCAGTTTTGGCGTGGCGGCGACCCGGCGCCGATTGCCGGCGGCGACAGCTGGGCCGGCATCGATCAGAGGCGCGCGCGCGCTCGCACTCTGCCCTCCGCCGCGTCGCTCTCGAGGCGGGTCGCGTGGCGGCGGCGGCGCGCCGTCGGCCCAGTCGGCCGCCGTCGTCGGCGACGGCCGCCGTGCAAGAGCCGCCCCGCCGCGCAGAGACGCCGTGTCGCCGCCGCCGCCGCCGCCGGCTCGACATCTCGCGCCATCGGCGGCACTCGGCGGGAGGACCGTGCACGCCGTTGTGAGGACCGTGCGACGCGCGAAAACGTTGGCGGTGCCGTCGTGAGGTCTCGCAAAACGTTGGCGATGCCGTCGTGACGATCGCGGGAAAGCTCGCGACGTCGTCGTGAGGATCGCGAGGAAGAGGAAGCTGGCGACGCTGTGGTGAGGCGGCGAGGCGGTTGACGGTGTTGCCGTGCGTGGCGCGCCGATATTCGGTGACGTCTTGCGACACTCGACGATTCGGATCGTCACCATCAGGTCTCGGTGACGCTTGAGCTCTGATTTGCATCGCTGGCGGCCTGGCGACTGGTCTGGACCCGCTTCAGGGACCATCAGGGACCATTCAGCCGGAGCTGAGCGTGCAGCAGGGATCAGTCAGCCGGAGCTGAGCGTGCAGCAGGGATCAGTCAGCCGGAGCTGAGCGTGCAGCAGGGACCATTCAGCCGGAGCTGAGCGTGCAGCAGGGATCAGTCAGCCGGAGCTGAGCGTGCAGCAGGGATCAGTCAGCAGGAGCCGGGCGTGCAGCAGCGACACCGCAGGTGGGCACGTCGGCTGAACGCCAGCCAGGTTGCGACGGAGGTCGGTGCGCGATCATGGCGTACCGTTGGCGTTTATCGCGAAAATTCTGCGTGTCACAGTAAACAGCAACACATCCTGACAAATGGCAGCATATCCATGCATGGTGCATCCATGCCGGTATGCTCGTGTACATGTGGAACGTTGACATTCCGGGTGGTTGTTTCGTATAAATGGCATGGGTTGTCAGACGGGTTTTTGGTTGAATTGATATGGCAGCAGCAACAGTTTTTCACGAGCGCAGTTCCTTAGCATTCACATTATTGTGGGGACTCGAGCACTGTGATGAGGACCTGGCACACCCGGAACTGGATGCGAAGCCGGACGTCGAAGCTGACGCATCTGCTGAATCCAAGCCCAGCTCAGCAACTATTGCACCAGAGGCGAAGACAATCTGACGCCGTTTAGCATAATTTCCACATTTTCATGAGCACCGTGACGTTTCGGACATGTTACACGACTCTTTGTAGCACATCACGCGATGACGCGGACGAAAGTGGCGAGCGGTGCGACGCTGTGACAACTGGTCACGTGACACTCGCATACCATCGGTGTACGTAAAGAATCACAATCGGCGTGTACTGAGGGAACCGAGTTGGATGGACAGTCCCGAGTCGATAACGGGGATGCGACCACCTTTCATTTCCCGCACAAACGCCAGAGCACAGCGACCACAGCGGCCGAAGTCGCCCTGGGCTCCCGCAATCCAGGCGATTCGTGTTGCTGGTCGGATGGTGCAGGTCCAGGAAAACCAAACACCTTGCTCACAGGTGACGCAACACCACGCCGTGGTGCACAAGTGACGTAACACCAGGTGACGTAACGTCGCATTACATGAGGTCAGCTCATGGCATGCGCCAGGATTTGCCCCGTTCTTGATACTCTGTGTTATGTTTTTTTTTGTATTTGGTCGAAGGCTTCCTCATGCATCCTGTGTGCCTCTCGGATAGCTCGTGGATTTTGCGTACGGTGATTTCATCCCAGCCAAGACCAGCGAGAGTCAGCTTTCTCGTACAGGTATATTGGTCAATATTTTCATGTTCGTTGGCAATGGCTATGCATTAACTTGGACTATTTATGCTGCTTGCTAGTGGCACACATTAATATTGCTTCGCATGCATAAATCATAAGTCCACCTAATGGTCTGGACGTATCGAACAATGGATACCTTTGTGGACACCACGGGTATTCATCGTTGCCGGTCTTCAAGCTATGTTCAAACGCGTGTCACTGCAGGTCAAGCTATTTGGAATGCGGCAGTGAGCAGCCGATTCAAACTACGTTTCCCACGGACATGTTCAGTTCGCCTGACGCGATGGCTTAAGTCAATCACATGAGGTTAGACCTCGATCTAAATTCAGCCAAATTGCTTGCCGCTATGTGAATTTTGATCACTCCCTTTTGTGTCTGGCAGGCTGGCAAGCAGTAGAACAAACAGGCATACACAAACATACAAACATATAAAAGGAAGCAAACAGTTGTTTGTCTGTAAAATAAAGGCCTACAGACCGACAGGCAGGTGGACAAATCAATGTATGAATGAACTCCATTCATAAGACAAAAGTCCAATTCACCAACAGCAACAGTCTTTATCGGCACCTGAATGAAGCGAACCACCTTCAAATGATCGTCAGGTCACATGACAAATTACTGGCAGCGAGAATTTCCATCATCGATGTCGTGCTGCGCATGTTTCGAGCATGGATACGAATAATCCAGCAAGCTTTAATGGGCATATTTTCAAAATTATTAGTGTGTTTAGTGATAATGAGCATTGGGACACTGAAACACATATCTTTCACGTATGCTAATAACTTTTGCTCTGAAAGATTGTGACATTCTGAGCGTTTTTATCGCAATGGCCCAAGCGAATGTCATAAATTGGCATTATGTGTCAATGAATATGTGAGCAATGAGAGTGTGGGTGAATACTTCCTGACCTCATTTTGGCATGTCCATTTTTCAGAACGCTGCTCATGCGGCATAGAAGATATTGTTCAATTATCTATTCACTCACGCTAGCTCTCTGTGAGCTAGCTGTGAATAGAGCAACACCCTAGTTATGATCACTCACACAAACAAGAATCCTTCTCCGCAACATTAATTTGTCATAGGAGTATCACAACAAGATATGCGTTCACAAGATAAATAGGGTAATTTATCTGTTAGGGCCTACCACCACGCAAAAAGAAACAGCTATCAGAGCATGCCTTATCGTTGTTGAAAATCACATCCGAACCGACATACTTATGGCTCGCGGCATTTCAGTCAATTCATTGTATTTTCTATCCATAAATATGAATGCAGTCATGCATTTTTTCCTTCGAAAACGATGTGAAGACATTCGGTAAGCCATCATCAACCTAAATGCGAAGCTGATGCAAACCATTTCCAATGTCATAGACTTGAAACGGAAAACAAAAACAGCTATTTACTATTTGAAGTTCACGAGATGTAATAGGATCTTTTCTGTTGCAATACGAGACAAGGAACCAAGTAAAACGTCCTAACATTTGAATTTGCGAGTTGTTTTTGTAGTCGGGTGGATGTATTAAGGACTGTTCAAACCTAGCGTAATCTCGTCGCACTGTCGGAATCGACAAAAAGGTAGCGGATAGTTAGCATGAGGCCCAACGAGTTTGCCGATTCTGCCATTGCGCCGGTCTTGCGTCAGCTGTCTGCCGAGTCCTACAAAGTGCTGGCGATTTCCGAGCGGACAAAGTTGGGCTTTCTCAACTTTTTCCATTCGGCGCACCAGCGACCTTGACGCAAGGTCGACAGACTGCTGAGGATAAATTACGGTCGCCATATTTGCTGATCTTCGGCGGATTGGGGCCACATCGGCTGCGGTTTTTCAGCTTGTAGGTTGCAACATGTCTCAACATGTGCGTCGGGATCACGCCTTGTCCGTCATTGCGCTGGCTGTTTTGCGTCAAGATTACGCTAGGTGTGAACAGTCCTGTACTTGCCATTCATCTCGAAGGCGAACCGAGGCGATTAAATGCGAGTGATGATGATAACTATGTAGCATGTCATTGTATGACAACGCCGTACGCAACAACTTGCCCGATAATGCTCACTACGTCTCTTGGGATTGCCTGTGGCAATTAGAAATGCAACATATCGTCGAAAATGCACTTATTTATTCACACGCATAGCGTCCCTGTTTGTCTTGCCTTCGGCGGCCTAAACTTAAAGCTATGCAATTCCTTGCACGACTTTGTTCTTATGTGGTACCACTCCGCAGTCATCGCACTAATATCCCATTCCACAACGAATGATCATACAGTGCTCCACAATTTTGAAGAAAACAAATATATTAATTTAATGCATAACCGATGTGTAGCTGCTCCCGCTGGAAATGCTTGTCACCCACACACATCTGCCTGAAAACTTGAACACCGTCTGTAAGCTGGTGTAGTCGGGTAGGCCGGCTTCATGGAATAGTTTTCTGCGGTTTTAGTGCATGGTTAGTGAAGTCAATTACGACATTTGTTCACAAAAGGAACCTCATCGTAGCTTTCCGTACACTGTGCTAACCTGTCCGGAGCTACCACAACGATGCTACGATTTTGCCTTCGCCGTATTTTTGTGCGAGATTAAATTCACCGCTCAATTGTCTTGATAATTATGCCACTGCCGTGCCTTTAAGAATTTAATTACATAAAATACATAACTTTCTGCATTCGCTTGATGGTCAACTTCAGGAGACGGGATCAGTGCACCAGACACGGAAGCAACTTAAAAAAAACACTTAAGAACCCTTTGTAATGTTCAAATATGGTACCTTGAAATTCATAGGCAGCCATCAGCTTTCTGGATGTGTTCACATTGCAGTGCATTTGTTCCGCTGCTACATTAACGACATCTGCATGGGCGGCTTACATGGGTATAATTAGGCATCATTCATGAGCTTAAAGAAAAGGCGTCTGATTTCATCGTTTTTCAAAATTGTGTCTGATGCTGGAAGACTGCCAAAAGTGATGCTGAGCCGTCGCCTTCATACCCGGCGCCATGCACCGGCTGCACTTTTCCCGTTGACCATCGGCACCTGTCCTGCCCCAGCGGTCAGCCGTCGCGACCAGAGCAATACGTGTCATGATCCGTAAAACAGGCCCTGCTTCGAATTCCTCCCAAGTCCCTGTTGGGCGCCATTTTGGATGAAAAGTCGTAGGCACGCATCGGCTCAACGTTTGTGAATCTCATGATCACTTTAGATTTCCCCCATCGAAAATGCATTTCCTACGATCAATGCTGCCATGAAGCACTACCAAACATTATTTTCGTCTTTCTATGCCAGCTCATTGCGTCGACGTATCGGTGCGTTTGCTGAAGCCAACTTTTCCGATTGACATTTGTATGCGCACATGCTGCCACGCTAGCCAAGCTGCCGTGCCACAGTAGCTTGGCTAGCGTGGCAGCCACAATAACTCTACACTCCATGGGTTATGATGTATGCAGGATAATACATCTGTGTTATAGGGGGTATGCAGATGAAGTTGGAAAGTGTAGGGTAGGTCAGATCAAATTAGGTCTGGTCAGATCAGGTCAGGTCAGGTTAGGTTAGGTTAGGTTGGGTTAGTGTAGACTGACCAGTTTTTGGTTAACCCTGTTCAAACCTACCTGGGAGCGTAATGGCTTGGATCGATTTTGAACACACCAACGTTCTGGATGGGTTGGTTGTCATGTATTAAAAGTAAGCATAAATAGGTGCACCCCGGTGCAGCATTGAACAGGCGCGCGTCAGTGCCATCTAGCGATTGCAGGATAAATATGTGCATTCCGGTGCAGCATTCAACGGATGCACTTCTACTTGCGACATCTAGCGTTTATAATATAACTATGTGCATCCCGGTGCAGCATTCGACAGGCGCCTGATTACTAGTGCCCTCTAGCGATTATAGTGTAAAGGATACACTCTGGTGCAGCATTCAACAGGCTCACTTGCACTAGGTGTACCCCGGTGCAGCGTTCAACAAGATTCAAGTCGACTTCATCGGGTGAAAATTATTCGCTCGCATGTGCTGCCACGCCAGGCGAGCTACCGTGAGAAGGATTGGCTAGGTAAATGTAGCTTACGATGCATACCGGGGATTGCAGCTGTGTTATTGGGAGTATGGAAAAGAAGTTAGGAAAGGGCGGGGTAGGTCAGCTCATATGAGGTTCGCTAAGATCAGGGCTGGTCATAATAGTTTCTGTCAGGTTAAGTTAGGTTAAGTTAGGTTGGTACAGATTAGTTAATTTCGTGCTATCTCGGTTCAGATCAACACGAGGAGGAGGTATCCTGTACGTTCTATATGAAAGCCATGCATTGAGGTACTTAGACAATTTTGACCACACCAACATTGCTTGTGGTTGGTGTGCATCTAATGTTAGCATCACTGGATGCCAATCAACGTGAATAGCATACGGTACCGTCTACAACTAAGCAATCTGATGTGCACCAGTCTCGATGAAATGTAAAATATTGGGTTTTGTCATCCACGGTTTCATCATAAATTTATATATTTCTGCCATGTGTTGCATTTCAAATGTTAATTTTCAATCAATACAGCTTCCAGAAATCAACTTCCCGTCAACCAACTATACAGTCCGCTCCCACTACCAGGTCGTGTTCTACCGGTAAACATGACCCCTTTTGACCTCAGATTTTGCTTTCGACGTCTTATCACGCCACGTGTGTAAAATGTGTTCTACGCCTCAGCTTCCATTCTTCACTGCATCGTATGTATTTGCAATGTTTTGCATGCAAGCAGTGGAGGCAAAAATGCAACATTCAAGTATTTTCCAAGAAAAGTCTGGATGGATTGACAGCGCAAGGGCGTGGCACGTTGTAAGTTGGTTGATTGGTTATTGGTTTTATGACACATCGACCGTTGAGTCATGTAGCGTCGCCAATCTCTCACGCCGATTGGTCGCGGGCGAAGAGTAGCGACGGGTGTGACTCGAACCCACAACCTTTCGATTGTGAGACGAGCAACTTACCCCTAGACTACTCGTCCCCGGCACGTTGTAAGTGCTGAAGTAATGCCAAACACTATTGTCTATGCATTTTTCGTGGCAAGCCAGTTACTTGCACCACCAGAAGCACGCCCGTTTGCTGCACGTCCTGAAAATGGAACCACGAATTGCACACATCTTGCCACCACCGTTATCATTAGCTATGCGAATGCTGAGTTTCAAGCCTGTCTACATTGGTGCATGAGAAACTTGGCAGCCAAGGTAACAAATCGAAAACGCGTCATCGGACGAGTGAGTGGGTCGAACTTTTATTATATTGTAGACTGCAAGCATTCCCTTTGTCTTTGGATTCCTCTATAATCTAAAAGGAAAGCAAAACTGATTCAAGCAGAATCGAGCACGATCACCCATGGCTTCTCACGATGTTTACTCAAGTTTGGGGTGTAACAAGCGTTTTCATGAACGCAACTTGCAGTTAAGTGAAAGAAGTAAGGAGACATATGACCCGATTCTTGTCGCTTGTTTTTTCTTACTAGTGACAAAGTGTCACACGTTACATGAATTACGTCGAAAAGTTTGAACTGGAGCTTGAGTTTGAAGGTTTTAGTTTGAAAAGTTACACTAAACCGACTTGTATGCTTCCAGCGGTATCTCACAACTAAGAGAGGAAATAAGAGAGACGATAGGCAAACAAGGAAAGTGGCGCAGAGGAGTGGTGAACATAAACGACAAACAGAGCATGTAGACAGATATACATGGCACACATTTTGACAGATCATTTGGAGGGTGGCCAGCATCACGATCTCCGGGCAGACTCCGCTGACCGCCTGCGACCAGACAGCAAAGTAGAGGCCCCGCAATCAGCACGAGTCGTGGACGTCCGAGCCCAGCCTTGTGCAGGCATATGTTGAAGTGAACACTTGAAAAGACCCGAACGGAGAAAAGCCAAGCCGTTTGGAAAAGCCGCAGGTAAAAAAAGGCAAGCGCAAACTATGGGCAACCGTCCGTTTGTCCCAAATTGGGTCCATCTCTCCCTACCTATTTGGATATAACCGCCGATATGTTTGTGTGCCATATGAAGCCCGCGGTGATTGCATCGTGTGACGTGTCGCCTGCTACTGGTAACTTCACAGTAAGTTAATGCAAGTCAGAGCAAACTGAATCACATACATCGATCCGGTTTGGCATCATGTAAAAGGTGAAAAGTCGTTCGAGGAGCACCGGGTGCTCAGAAGAGCCCGCATCGACACTGGAGTGCAAGTTTTGGTAAGGTACTGGAGAATGGCTCGACGGTGTGGGTTATATGCCCGACACATAGGTTAACTGCGCGCAACAGAGATGTAGACACCACGTGCGTTATAAATTAAAGGGCGTCGCATTCCAACGAACATCCAATTGTGGGTTCACTTTGTGTGACACAACCGTATACTCGCGAAAACCACCTCTTTCAGTCGTGAACGTGCTTTGGTACGGAGGACCATTTGAAAAGGGTCGGCTTGGTGTCGTGTTACCGTGGGCTGTTTTGTCTCCAGCAAGCACGGATACACTTATCTCTTTTTTTGTATAATGTGTTGGTTATGGAGAGGAGTTGATGGGAAGATGCATGGAGATGGTGGGTGGGTGGGAGGTCGATGGTCTGGCGAACTACGCCAGGCAATCAACCTCCCACCAGTGCCGGGCTACGCCGGTCGCGGGCTACGCCGGTAGCGGGCTACGCCGTTCGCGGGCTACGCCGGTCCTGGGCTACGCCGTCCGCCCGCTTGTACCCGAGATGCCAGTGTGTCCGGGTATCCAGACGAGGGTGAGCTGGAGGTGTGCGTGGTTATCGTGGTATAGGTGTCGGATAGTATGTAGTGCGGGGTGGGTGATGTGTGCGGCTGCGAGGGCGTCAGTGAAGGATCGTGGCTGCGAGAATCAGTGCAGGTGATAGTGGGTGGGGCGCTTGTGCTATGTTGTAGTCCTAAGTGACATCTTAGAAGTTAGTGTTCTGCGGTGTTGTAGGCTAGGGGAGTTAGCTCGGAGGCTCGGGGTAGGTGTGTTGCGGTCTGCTCGGATGATGAGGCGGAGTGCATTGTTTTGCATGCATTCTAGTGATATCTGCGTCGGTGATATACGTGTATGCTTGAGTATTAATAAGTAGGAAGATTAATAGATTAATAAGGTAGTACGGTGTTCTATAAAATTGTATTACACCAATTGCTCGATTCGTCGTGTACATTTTGTATAGAAGATGTATTGTTCAGCCTGTCTGACAGCAATTGCAGGCTGCTATCGCACGGCATTGATTTAACAAGACATATTGCCGGTCTGCATTTAATCGCCACATCGTCCCTTGCGTCAAAGGGCTATAAATTTCATTTTAATGCAAATTCATTGCTTAAGCAAATGTTGTTAGCTTTACCTTTGATTCAATTGTAAAACTGAATTGATTCATGACCTTCTTCTTCCTCCTTAGCTATGTAGGTAGGACAAAATTGTATCATGTTTCTAGTTAGCATTCCCGTACAAGATGCCACCGGCATTATTTAGCAATTCAGTGCCAGCCATCGGTCATGAAATCGATGCATTCCGGCATTTTGCCACGGTCATTAAGCATTCGCACGCTGAAAAAAAAAAACAATTGAAATGGGCAAGGTCGACGAACTAGTGGGAAGAAATTAAACACTGATTCACAGACACATTCACACACACACATACAAACACACTCACATATATGTGTATACATATACGCACATATATATGTATATATATGTATATATGTATGCGAATATATATGTGTGTGTGTGTGTGCATGTATGTGTGAGCCAGTGTTTAATTTCCTCCCACTAGTTCGTTGACTTTGCCCATTTCAATTATATTTTTAGGTATTTTGATGTATTTTATATATACATATGTATATATATATATATATATATATATATATATATATATATATATATATATATATATATATATATTTCTGTGTGCGTCCTTGAGCATTCACAGTGCCAAATGCAAGATGCTCGCAAGAATAACTAACATGTACGATTGTGATTTATCAGAGATCCCATTGCTGCAACAAATCGATTACCTTCTTTTCTCCACTTGAAGTTTTAATGGAGAACATTTAATGATCTAGGCAAAATATAAGTCAATAAAGAGCCATGCCACTTCGTTACATCTGGAAATTCGGGCGTAAGCCAATATCCCATCAATATTAATATTTCCTGCAGTCTAAGCATGAAGCCACGAAAAGACCATAATCCGAGCCTAAGGCCGAAGATCAGGACCATTTTAAGTCAAAGTGTGTGTGTGTGTGTGAAAATAACTTAATGAGTCTAGAGAAAGGTGGCTTCATCCGCATAGGTATGTCGTCATCATCATGCGTATGTCGTCATCCCTATGCGTATGTCCTCATCCTTATTCCAGAGCACAATCATAGCAATGCAGGTTGGAACCTCAAGTATTTTGGCAAATCGTTAGTGAGACTATGCAGCAGGTAACGTAGGATACACACGCATGGAGCCGGGAACTGGACCAGATTCTATTGGTAAAAGTGATTATGATGTGTTTCATGCGATTTATCGTGCTGCAAGCTGAGCGCCAGAAATTGTGAATATATACCAGAAATTGTGAATATATACCAGAAATTGTCGCAGTTGTGATACCACGCAGTTGATGACCAGGGCCATTTGGAGCAGGCATAGTGATCTGCACAGGTGATCCGGTCGACAATATGAATTGTCCACAGCAAATTATGTGTTCTGCAGAAACGAAATGTAGGTGCCAAAGCTGAGATGGGGGCGAAAGTCAATATACGTACTGATACTGGCATTGCAATCTGGCATTATTTTAACGATTAACTTTCGCTTCCGATGCATCCTCACGAGACGCAGTATGCTGTGAATATTGCACCCGCCAAGATTTAAACATCTTCGAAAACATCCTTGTGTGGAGAGTTCAGGCAACAGCGAACGCTCTCGGAATGTGTTTCAAGCTGGATTACATGCATCACATGCATTCTGGCTACTGATTAATCTCCTCGCAAGAGCGGAGTGGAAGCGGCAATAAACCAGCTCTTCTCCATCGCACGCCGACTAACGCAGGTAGGACGCACCGTCCGAGGCGCTGGGCGAGCACGCGCAACAGGCGGCCTGCTGATCCTCGCGCTCCCGTACTGCAGGTACGGGGTCGGACGTGATACCGCCGTCAGCAGAGAGCTGGTCGACCGATCACGACCGCCCCACTTCAGCAGCTCCAATGGTCGGTTGTGCTGTTATATTGTGGCAGATCAGGCGTTTAGTTTTACTTTACCACCTTGGCGGCTCCGGTGTTTATTAATACTGTCCTGCCTTGGCAGTTCCGGCGCTTAGTCATACTTCTCTACCTTGGCAGTTCCGGCGTTTAGTCATGCTTTCCTACCTTGGCAGTTCCGGCGCTCAGCAATAATGTCCTACTGTGCCAGCTCCGGTGTTTTTTTCATGCTGTCCTACCTTGGCAGTTCCGGCGCTGAGCAGTAGTGTCCCACTGTGCCAGCTCCGGTGTTTTTTCATGCTGTCCTACCTTGGCAGTTCCGGCGCTGAGCAGTAGTGTCCCACTGTGACAGCTCCGGCGTTTAGTCTTACTTTCCCACCTTGGCAGCTCCGATGCTCAGTCGCCATCCCCTGGAGACCAAGCGCCGCACCGCTATGGAAACACGGCGTCGTTCTCGTGCTCAAAGAGCCACCACAAACTTCGCATATTGAACAAAGAACACGAGCATGTCAGTGAGGACCTCGTGATGAATGTTCGCATCACTATCAAAACGTAAGACACGGCTAGGTCTGAGAAGAAAAAACAACGCCCTGAAACTCTGAAGCAAAAGCTCTGTCAGAGTTCCAGGAACATGATCAAGGAACGAGCCAAGCAAGGTTGGGTCGGGTCAAATCGGGTCAGGTCGAGGGAAGTCGAGCCGACTGAGGTCATCCCAGTAACTTGGATTCATATGCACGCAAATCCTAGCCCATTCGGGTAGCGAAGCATAATCTTCTCCCTTGACTATGTGATTATTTCCTGGTGGGCGTTTGAAATAGAAATAAGAGATTGACGGTGAACATAATTATGCATAACTACATAACAAGGGATGACAATACCTAACAAGATGTCCAGGTTTCTCAAAACGGGACAAGAAAGCACTCTCCATCAATAGCTCCATGCAAAGGACAAACGTTTTCAACAGTGTTTTGATTAGCATATAAAGTGGATATCAGCGCATTAACTCGAATTTTGCTCGCTTAGGCCAACCAATGACCTTCCGATACAGGTCAACGGTTTACAAATGCTTGGCATTTGTCCTAAATGTCAAGCATGTACAAGTTTAATTGGATAGCGCACACAAATTATTTGAGACAGAGCTTCAAATACCGCAGAAAAGTGAGGCATACATTCGCACTGCTCCATCGACATTGCATTTCACCATTGAGCGTTAAGGATTAAGAAGTGCAAGCCAAGTCCCCAGTTCACAGCAAGGCAAGCGTCGTGTAATGGCTAGTACAAGCTTAGAACGGCTTATTTTGTTTCTTAAAATTGTATAAAATTACGTCGAGAAAATTTCACTAGAGTACGAAAGTGTTTCCCAGTTCATTTCCAGTCTGAAGGGCATTTTCAAAGCTAACCATGACATGACATGACATGACCATGGGAAGGTCACGAGCGAGAGAAGGCAGTCCCCGGAACATGCGGCAATTATCTGGACACAATGACTGCAGCACATTGGCAAGAATACCATTCTGGCAAAAATACAAAACTATTCGTCCAGAAATGTTACCATTGTTTTGCGATCTGACATCACGGGACACAAGAATACATTATGCACAAAGGGAGAATCATTGTGTCTGCAGAGCGCACGTATTCCCAGAGCAGCTTGTGGGTATCTGTTGACCTCCTTCCATAGTGTTCAGAGTCCGTCATCATCGATGCGACCTCGCAGAGAGGCAAGGTCAATATCACGGCCGGACCTGACAGTACAGGCCGGTCCATTGGCACTTGGAGCTTAAGCTGCCCATTACCACGCTGGTATAAATCCTCCACAGGTGTGTCCAGCAATGAACTAACGATGGGAAGTGTGATGACAAACCTGACCGATAATTGATCGCCGGGCGAGCCATGATTCGCGTACTGCAGGATGTCAGCGACGGACTTCTGTGAGAGACCCATTACGCTACAAAACCAAATGCCGCGGAGCTGACACATTACTTCTGCTGGGAAACAAACTTTCACACGGCATTGCTTCCAGACACAAATTACTTCTACGAAAAAGAAATGCCGAACACCGCCTCTCATGCGAAGCAAAACTTCGACCTGCAATTAATTCCACGCACAAAAAAGTATTCTGCTAAAAGATGTCAGACGTTTCTTCTACTGCGAAACAAACCTTCCGGAGCTTCCACTTCTACGCGATATCTATTGCAACAATTGTGCCAATTCGAAGTACACAAAAGATCCATTGCTAAGTGTAAACGCACAACAAAAATTCCCCTCCAAAATAATTTAAGCGGCGTCTCTTGCGTTGACAGATTTCATGTGGAAGGGCGATGACAATTGAGATAGCATCTTAGTTCAATTATAGCATAAGTGCCGCATAGAAGCAGACACGAACTGATGATTTGGTGTACGTCATGATTCCAAGATGGCCGTCATCACCGATCTGTCTTCGCAATACGGCCACCACTGCTATAACAAAAGACGTAAAATGGCCCCCCTCCAACGCGCATGATGTTCGGAGCATTAGTGCATATTGGAATGGGAATAGAGCCGGCGCCTCTTGGCAAAACTCCATCTGTGTCGAACGTTGATATTATTATAGTGTGTTATTCGCCGGTGGAACCGGCCACCACCCCCATATCCAATGGCATTACAACACTACAAAGTCGATTGGCAGCCGGAGACACTGCCAGCTAATGGTCAAAACCAATTGAACGGAAACGTAACAGGATCAGTGTCATAATAGCGTCGGCCGCTTGTCCAATGCTGAACTATGATATTGGTGGCAGGCAAGAGTGGATGACTGCCATAAGCCTGTGACTGGCGAAGGGTTGACAAAGACCCGAAGCCGGGATATGCTGTGTTCACGGGATATGCATACATTGTTAGATTATGAACATGAGGTTATACGTTTTCCTATTTACTGTAGCTACCACGATCAGTGTTGCGGTTGACCCGCGCCACTTCGCCGGTCAGATTCTCACACCCCGTCTCTGGAGGGAGACGGGGTGGAGTCTGACTTCAAAGCTAAGCATGGCCCGAAAACGAACGTGGTGCATTCCATTTGAAAGCTCTGGACAAATATGGTCAAAAATGATCTTATTTCTATTTGTGTTTAGTTTTTTGGTAACTTGGAAACTGAAAATATCAGTTTGTAAGATTAGTATATTTTTCAAACACATTTTACATCGGCATATTAGGGTAGATTCGGTCGCGGAATGCAACTTTGGCACCATTTAGGCCATGGAAACTCGAAATAAACCACATAAACAACTGTGTCTAGCCAGGCTTAGCCCATATTGCGCATTTATCGTGACCTCGCCAGAGGCCATTTAGCAGAAGTCAAAGAAATTGGATACGGAACTGCTTCTGGTGCTTCTGCATGCATACCAAGGCAAGATGATGCTATAGGACCACATACATGTTACAAAATTAGAATACTTTGGGGAAACGTGTCATATATTGGCCGTGAACTCCGGTCGCTGACCTGAATTTAAGCAACAATGCGAGATATATTTTCGGAAACACTCCCACGTTGCACTGATGTAGCATTTTAACATTTTTGGAGGTGATTATCTTTAACCTGAGCTTGGCAAATGACCGGGCATGGCCTAAGGTTGAAGTTTCTGTGTCAAGCGGAAGCAGAATTAAGGACAAGGTACTGAAAATTCCCGGCGCTTAGCTCCGTCCTTTTCTCGCTTTTGCGCAAATTCCCTAGAGGGCACCTCTCGAAACAACGAGTTTATGCCTTGCGGGTTAATACCGTGAACTCTCACTAACCATGAGCTGTTCTTTGAATAAAGAACTGGGATAACTATTGCTTAAGTGACTTGAAAAAATGTGACCACTTTTCCACCTGGGTTCACTTTTACAGCCGATATGCACAAAAGCGAACACAATTTTCATCACCAAGTCAGCAGCGAATGCAAGCAATACTTGCGTCTGTCTGAGTCTGTGTGTCTCTACAAATTGGGTTTTACACCTTATCAACCAAACAGTCGACCTATGTGCTGGGAACGTGCATGCACGTCCTAGGCCACCAAATCCCATAACTTAGATCCATGGCAGGGATGTGTAGTCGATAATTCTTCTAGCAACGTTCATTTCGCGTACCTTCGCAGCCGGCTTTATTGTCCCTCGCGAGGGCGATGCCAGCCCAGGACGTGTGCCAAGAGCTGCCACGGCAGAACGCCATCCCGCATTGATATGAGCGTGCCGGGGCGATATCGCCGCCCCCGAACAGCGCGCCACCGCGTCGGCACCCCACCGGCAACCCTTCAGTCGCCACCGCGCAGCTTCATCTGGTGACCACAGCACTTGCCAGTGTCGCTCTCGGCGTGTTAGGGTATCGGCGGCAACTCTCACTCGCAGCTGTCGGAGGTGATCCGTGCGCGGTAGCTCTCTATCGGAGTGTCAGAGATGCGAAGTAATCCTCCCTCGGATTATCGCAAGTGGTCAGCGCGAGGTTGCTCTCGATCTTGGAGTTGCCGGACGTGGCAGGCGCGAGGCCCGCCCGAGGCCGCGGCCGTCCCCCCGTCGCCCCCGGGCGGCCGCCGCCAGCACGTCGTCACCGTCGCGCCGTTCGCGTCGGCGACGACCGATGCATTCAGCAGCCGCGGGCGGTGCGGGCCGGACGACGCCCACACCGTGTCGGCCGCCGGCGCTCTCTGTCCACACGCCGCCCGGCCGGGCCCGACACCGCCCCCTCGGCGTCGTGGACGCACTGTGGTCGTCGTTCGATGTGCGGACCGCTCCCGGCGCGTGCTCAGCGTCTGCCGCGGAGCAGCGCCGCCGTCACCGCTCCGGTCGGCGGTCACGAAGCCGGCGCTGGTCCCTCGATGTCCGCTCCGGCCGGCGGTCACGAAGCCGGCGCTGGTCCCTCGATGTCCGCTCCGGCCGGCGGTCACGAAGCCGGCGCTGGTCCTCGATGTCCGCTCCGGTCGGCGGTCACGAAGCCGGCGCTGGTCCCTCGATGTCCGCGTCCGGCCGGCGGTCACGAAGCCGGCGCTGGTCCCTCGATGTCCGCTCCGGTCGGCGGTCACGAAGCCGGCGCTGGTCCTCCGATGTCCGCCCGGCGGCGGTCACGAAGCCGGCGCTGGTCCTCGATGTCCGCTCCGGCCGGCGGTCACGAAGCCGGCGCTGGTCCCTCGATGTCCGCTCCGGCCGGCGGTCACGAAGCCGGCGCTGGTCCCTCGATGTCCGCTCCGGCCGGCGGTCACGAAGCCGGCGCTGGTCCCTCGATGTCCGCTCCGGCCGGCGGTCACGAAGCCGGCGCTGGTCCCTCGATGTCCGCTCCGGTCGGCGGTCACGAAGCCGGCGCTGGTCCCTCGATGTCCGCTCCGGTCGGCGGTCACGAAGCCGGCGCTGGTCCCTCGATGTCCGCTCCGGCCGGGGGTCACGAAGCCGGCGCTGGTCCTCGATGTCCGCGGGCGGTCACGAAGCCGGCGCTGGTCCTCGATGTCCGCTCCGGTCGGCGGTCACGAAGCCGGCGCTGGTCCCTCGATGTCCGCTCCGGCCGGCGGTCACGAAGCCGGCGCTGGTCCCTCGATGTCCGCTCCGGCGCGGTCACGCGCTGTCCCTCGATGTCCGCCCGGCGGCGGTCACGAAGCCGGCGCTGGTCCCTGATGTCCGCTCCGGCCGGCGGTCACGAAGCCGGCGCTGGTCCCTCGATGTCCGCTCCGGTCGGCGGTCACGAAGCCGGCGCTGGTCCCTCGATGTCCGCGTCGGCGGCGGTCGTGTTTGCGCAGCGATTGGCGTGCCGCCAGCCGCCGAAGACGGCCGGCCGGCCGGCGTCTTTCGGTATTGATTGTCGCGCTGAGCAAAGGTGATCCGTCAACTGCCCTTCCCGGCGACTCCAGGCTCGCCAGGCAATTTAGCGCCTCCCCTCCCCCCCCCCCCCCCCCTCCAGCGAGGCGACGATCGTTCGGCGAACATTGTGCTGCCCGAGCCTCCCCACTCCCTACGAAACTGTTTTCGCATGAGCGAAACCGAAAGACGAGATGGGCCTCGACTTCAATTGAGCAGGAGTCTGGCTCGGCTTGGCGGTGTCTGGTGAGTCTGCGGACGCAACTCGACCGCTCCGATCTCGGCTGGGTTTGTGCAATCAGCCAGATACAACAGCAGGTCCTGGCGCGTGGAGGCCGCCGCAGATGCTGCCGACGCTTCCATTCAGAGTGCAAATGTCGTTGAAAGACGGACAATTATTCTAGACAGTTTTGGCTTCGAAGTTGTATGTAAACAAACAGGAGATCAGTGACGCAGCCAGGATTTTCCGAAGGCAAGCCCTACAAAAAAGCATGTGATGAAATAGAATATGCATCCGGCGCGCTAAGCGTGCCCAAAATTTAGCAGTTTGCTTCTTGAAAACGTAAGAAGTTCTCTCTTACCATAGTCATTTTTTTTGGTGGTGAGGGGGCCGTCCCCCTTGATCGCGCCTCCACAAGCTATGCAGTGTCCAACCATCCGTTACCAGACTTCACGAAAAATAGGTCTAGGCTCTGGAGCAGCTTAGTGTGGGTGATTTGCTGGTGCTCGCTCACCTTTTCCTCCTGCATTGCAGGAGGAAAAGGTGCGAAATGGAGGAAAAGGATCACATTCCTCCTCCATTATAACTAGGTCGCTATCCTCAGAGCCGGACGCTGTGATGAATGGCCAGATGGACGAAAGCCATTCGACTAGTCTGTTAATCATTGTGATTTTGTACACATCCACTGCCGTGCTATTTTATGGTAGCTGTTCTCATTTTACCTAGGTAAGCCAAAAGGAAGGCAGTGTAGATGGTTATGGGATGCAAATTTTCCCGTGCTGCCGGGATGATCGTCTTTCTCCCACGCACAGAACCGACGGATCTCTGCCTTGTGGTGGGATGATCCCACCCCCATCCAACCTTTCTTGCCGCTTGTCGCTCATATATTGCTAAGACTAGTACATGCATCGGTCGAGAGCATAACATTAATAATACAAATAAAATGCAAGCGTAGTGTATACGCACACACGGGTGGATACGTAGGCGCGTTGCCTCTAGAATTAAACCAAAGAAGGGGGAGGAGTCAAATGGCTATCAGTGAGCCTCCTTTTGGTTGGAGCCCTGCCAACGCTCCAGAATCGCAAGCATCCACTCGCTTTGTGCTGCTTCATCCATACAGGCAGCGTGTAGGCCTCTACAACAGCTAATGATTTCTTCCTTCAGAATATAATTGACATCCACACACTATCGCAAACAATGCTCTTAGCTTTCTTGACACAAAGATGTTTTAACTTCCATCTGAAGTTTTCGTTTCAACTACCGTTATTTAGCACGTTATTTCAAGTGATATGGATATTCTGAATTCCCCAAGTCCTATATTTTGTCAAAGTGTGCAACAATATATACTGTACTGTGCACATGAGACACAACACAGGTGCAAGGCATCCATCTTCTTTGCCTAGTTTAAAGCCAAATATGGCGGCCGAACGAATTTATAAACAAAAAAGTACGGTGACATCAGTAAGATTCACAGAAAAGTTACACACTCACTCACACACACACACATACACACACACACACGCGCGCGCACCCACACATGTATATGTACATAAATACACACACACATATATATATATATATATATATATATATATATATATATATATATATATATATATATATATATATATTCGGATCAGATGGTAACTTCTGTAAATGCAGGCCCGTGGGCAGACATTTGCCAGTCTCGTTTCACCAGAAACAATGTCTCCATGGTACCTGTTCTCTTTGCTGCTACGTATATCCAACGTTTGCATTGGACGTCTTCGTGCTGCCAGGAATATTAGACGGATAAATCTTCCTCATTAAAACCAATGAAGCCCGGTAAATTCTCTGAGTAATCGCCCAGATCTTGTTGAGCTCACTCATCCAACTCGCTACGTGTTGCCAGCAGTCACATTTCTAGAACTGCCAGGGAAGGAGAGTGAACGTGCGTGCCTCCGTCGTCAGTTGACGGTGCTCTTCCGCCGGAACAGGGATGGCCGAATGGTTTAAGTATTGAGCTCCGGGTACCAAAGTTCCAGAATTCAACGCTCGGAACATTTCCCAATCCCGCGGCCGCCGATGGAACAATGCGGGCGGCGCCATTAGCCGCGATCTTGCACAAAAGTGGGTCGAGAACCACCCAAAAGCAAAGGAACCCTTTCGCCACCCGTGCAAGATCTGTCGTGTCACCACTAGGTGGTGTTCTCACAGTTTACACAGTACACCCGGTCAGCATGGCTTTCAGTGTTCTGCCTTGGCTGCGCTGTGTGCTCTGCTAACAGCGCAGTGCTCTGCCCTGGCCGCGCCGTGTATTGCTCTGCTCAGTCCGCGGTGCGCAGTGCTCTCAGCCTTGTCAGCTTTGTCAGCCTTCTCAGCCTTGTCAGCCGGCTGAGAAATGCAGGCTGATCGGTCTCGGCTGACCGGCGCGCAGCGAGATTATTGACGAGCTGCGATCTGAGCGTTCTCTGCCGATCCGCTTACGGGAATTGGGCTCGGAATTAAAGCTGCACTTTCATCTGGCGAGCGTGCCTCCCGCGAGGCGTCAGGTCGCGGCCCTCTTCAACACCACGACCGCCTGTCGCAGGTAGGCTCAGCCCTCCGCTCAGGCTTAGTGTTGCTCACGCAGTTTGCCAAAGAAGGCTGCGTCACAAATGCCGTCCGTCCCGGCAGACTGTGCCACACATGACAGTCTGTCCCGGCAGACTGTGCCACACACGACAGTCTGTCCCGGCAGACTGTGCCACACATGACAGTCTGTCCCGGCAGACTGTGCCACACACGACAGTCTGTCCCGGCAGACTGTGCCACAACACACAGTCTGTCCCGGCAGACTGTGCCACACAGCTGTCCACAGACTGCACACACGACAGTCTGTCCCGGCAGACTGTGCCACACACGACAGTCTGTCCCGGCAGACTGTGCCACACACGACAGTCTGTCCCGGCAACTGTGCCACACACGACAGTCTGTCCCGGCAGACTGTGCCACACACGACAGTCTGTCCCGACAGCGCCAAACACAGTTGTCCGCACAACGACAGTCTGTCCCGGCAACGTGCCACACACGACAGTCTGTCCCTACAGACCGTGCCACACACCACGGTCTGTTCAGGTTGACTATGCCATAACGGCATGCTGCGGGACTGGTATGTTTCATAAAGGTCACCTCGCCGACACTCCACCACAAGTGCTTCACATCTGTTGCGAGATCGTGTGTCGCAGCGGAAATCCAGTTCATGCGTGTAGTTCCGCCAGGTGCCAGCGCCGGACTGGATCACACCAACGCACTCTGTCACAAACTGGTCACAAGTGGATCAAAATAGGTCACCAATTGGTCACAAATGGATCACAAATGGGCCGCCAACGGATCACAAGCAGTTCACAAACGGGTCATGATTGGGCTACACATGGGTCGCAATTGGGTCGCAAATGGGTTACAGTGGGGTCATAATGTGGTCAAAATTGGGTCACAATTCGGCCACGATTGGGCCGCAGATGGGTCGCAAATGGGTCACAACTTGGTCACAACTGGGTCGCAATGGGCCACGAACGGGTCACAAATGGGCCACAACTGGACCACAAACCGGTCGCAAATTAGTCTCAATTGGGTCACAAACGGGGCAGACGTCGGCCGCCGGCGTGTGTGTGACGAGCGACGTCGGCCGACGTTTGATGACCGCACCGTCGGCTCAGCCGGCACGACGATCTGGACCGTCGTCCGACGGTCGGCTGCTGCCCGCAGTCGTGGCGCGGGCGGCAGGCGGACCGCCGCCCTGGACTCGCAGCAGAGCCGCCGGACACATCTGGTGACCCCTGTAAAGATGAGTTTTCCTCGAGGCAGAGCTACTGAATAGATTGTTTGGTGACTTATATGAAGATGGGGTTTCACCGCGGCAGAGCTACTGAATATATTTTCTGGTGACTTATATGCAGATGAGGTTTCACCGCGGCAGAGCTACTGAAGATATTTTCTGGTGACTTCTATGAAGATGGGGTTTCCTCGAAGTAGGGCCACTGAACAGATAGTTTTGTTGACTCATATGAAGATGGGGTTTCATTGCGGCAGAACCACTGAACAGACATTTTGGTGACTCATATACACCTGGGTTTTCAACGTGCACCAACAGCTGCCGATTGCTCAGTGAGCGTCATTCGTACGGAGCGGTTACATCAATCCACACGTGACGCAGTGGGAGCGTCACTTTCTTTTAGAGGCGATCTCATCGAGGTCTTTAAATTTGTCCATGGTCTGGAGAGGGGATATATTGGGGAAATGTTTGAATTTAACAGAAATGATGCAATTAGAGGTCATAAATTCAAAATTAAAGTTAACCACAGCAGAACAAGGTTAAGGCAGACTTTCTTCACCAACAGGCTAGTAAAACACTGGAACCAGCTACCAGAAAACATTGTCAGTAGCAGCACATTGAACATCTTTAAAAACAGCATAGACAATCATTATAAGAATAGATGGCTTGCTTTTCAGTATTACAGGGAGGGCTCATCAACTGATTTGGTGGGCAACTGGTTCAGTGTACAGAGTGCAACCAAGAAGGGCCCTTGTGGCTCGTAGTTGCACTAACCTTTTATGTCTTTATGTCTTTATGACGCAGCGGGAGCGTCGCGGTAGGAGTATGATGCGTGCTGACGTTCGCAGGTGCTCCGTCAGACGACTAAACAAATGGCTCATAATGTAATTAGTAGCGGTAGGTTTGTCTGCCAGAAAGAGCTAGATACGTAGACAACGCATTCGAGCATCACGGCGCTGCGACGGAGTTGGAAGAAGGGCTAGATCATTAATTTATTTTTGTAGGGGAGAATATTACGATTTACAAAAATGAGTAAGCATACTTAAGCCATTCCTCTTTACTACTTGTCCAATCCTTTGTCCCACTGGATAGCTGAATGAGATCCCGTGACAATGGACTAGCCCAGATGCATTAATTCTTCACGAACGTCGCCAATGCCAACAGATCATGGGTGCCCGGTATTATTTTCAGTGGTAACCTATTACCAGTGATAAAACTTTAGCATACTGCGGTATAGCAATGAACCAAAACTGTGTCTATCGGTCTGGTTTTGTTGTCTGATAGTCAAGTGGCGAAAGAAAGTGCGCGAAATGGTGAATACAATCACTAGTTTGGAACATTTTGCATGTATGGTGATTCCAAGACAAGCTACCAATGTAGACCCAAAACGGTTTTTAGTAACCCTTTTGATGTTAAGCATTATTGACATGATTGACATTCAAGATTTCCTATGGTGATTATACCGAGGTGATATATGATGGTCATGTATTCATCAGAGATCTGGTTAATGAGGTCACGATATGAAAGTTATGTGAAATTTGAGGTCACGATTAGCGATAAAAATATTTTTACTTTTCAATTTTTCATAGCGATATTATCCGCTACACGTGCATCTGGATAGTGCGTATATTATATTGAAGGGGCAATACATGTGCAACTTCTATTGAACTGCGCATGAAGCCTGAGCTCCTTATGTCAACATATGACCTCGTAATCTTGCGATCTTTTATTAGGGTCATAACATCCAAATGTCTCCAATTTCGATTTTGCTTTAATTCTGCATGATATGCCCACTTACTTATCCAGCTAAAAACGTTAAGATGTATTCGTAAGCCAACCACTAGATAAGGAGTAAAGGATACTGAATGTCAGCAGCTAATCTGACCTCTAAGTAGTATTCTTGCATGCGGTGAGGAATATAACCGATATGGATATCGCCTAAAACATCTGCCTTGTAGAAGGCAATGATGCCATTGTTTAGACATCACATGTCATAGATATCACTTACGTATCGGTAATCTTACCTCAAAATGAAAGGTACATTTGCGTTGTATACGATGCTCGGATATTGGTGGCATATATAATCACTCTGTTCAGAAACACATGCAATTGTAGATGTCACAGATAATCCTGTAAAAGCTGACAGGAGTTACTTTGCTGTCAGTGGCCTGACCTAGACGTGGTATTTTGCACACTTTGCACGAAGTGGTCAAGGTGGATGTCAATGGGCAGATCTTTGAATACAATGGCATTATTTTGATGTGTATATAGAGGTCACACATTCACCTGGAACGGAATTAGGCACGGCTTTAACTTTCCCGGAACAATGCGGTTGATGCAAGCATTAGCGGCATGTCACGACGTGTACACCTCGTAGATTTTGCTTGGATGTACCTGCATCATCGACCAGACATGGATACGGAAACGGACTGCTAGCTTCAAGGCCGAGGCCGAAGTTCTAATGGGGTCACGAGGTCAAAGCCGAAGGCGAAGCAGAAGCCGAAGCCAACGGCAAAAGATACCAAGAAACCAAAGCCGAAACCAGCAGCTAAAATGTTGAGAAACCGAAGTCGAAAGCAATGTCAACTGGCGTGGCTTCGTGTAGCCGAAGTCGGTGACCTATATCCAATTGAAGGTGAGGTCGAAACCAATCCTTTTACTCATGTAAATCCAAAGACGAATCAAGTATTTATTGAACTAGGAAATGATGGTGACATTCAGGGTCGCTCAGAGAAAAGCGTCTTGCTAAAATCTGAAGGGAATTGCACATAACTGAAGGAGAAATCTGCAACGATACTAACAACGCCTCCATTTAAAATCTACCCGCACAATGACCTCTTATTTGAAATACTACTTAGTAAGGATACATGAAAACAGGCTTATGGTTTCGAAGCTGAAGCCACAACGTCCTAACAAATCGAAGCAAGAAGGTGAAAATGGAGCCAAATCAAAGTCGAAGCGAACTGTTAAAAAATCCGCTTAGCCGAATCCAAAGCCGAAGCCAGCAGTTTAAAATCACACGTAATCAAATGACTAAATGACTGCAAATGACTACAAAGTGGCTTCACGAAGTTGAAGCCCGCCATATCTGTCATGAGCAGCATGTACGCGAGTATGTGCATGGTTATGTGCACACACCGTTTGCATGATAATCGTGGTTTGCGACACGATATGTCCATGGCGGAATGGTGACCTCTTTCGGCTGTACCACGGTGACCTCCTTCAGCAACACAACGGCGACCACCTTCGGCAGCACCATGGCGACCACCTTCGGCAGCACCACGGCGACCTCCTTCGGCAACACCATGGTGACCTCCTTCACTTCACTCGGCGACTCAAAGGGCGCAGCAATTGTCATCAGAACAGAACCATAGGCAGCAATCGTCTTTCCATCAAGCGGTACAAAGCGATGCAACCTCCTGGTGTCTTCCACGATGCGTGCAACTGGCCCACTGGTCTGCCGCACTGGAGATAGAGAACCCTGATGCAAAGAAACACTGGATGTCTTTCCTTTGGACGCCCCATGACATTCACAAAACGACAACGCCTCAGAGCTTCGTATTTGTTGATCCAGTGGTAGTTGAAGGCTGGCACGATATGCAGCACGTATCACCAATATCATCGCATGACATTGACCTTTGAGGTATGCTAAAGCATGCCACTTGATATTTGTGTGGACAGGGACACTTGCATTTAATTTACTAATTCTTCGCTAGACCGCAAACATTCACAACGTTCATCTTTTTTGCCCATCACGTCTGTCCGAGAAGCAATGCTGCTTCTCCAGATAGGGAACACTTGGTGAAGGCCGGGGAATCAACACATGGTGAAATACTGCCACTGCAGACCCTCAACCGTCCAGGTACTGGGAAACAACAGAAGCATTTGCAGGTGGCACCGCCGCATGCGACAACCGAATGAAGCGTGCATTGGCAGCTTTGTGCTTCGTCTTCGACAATGAATGGAAAGTTCTCAGTACAAATTCGCATTATGTACATTCATCACATAATTACATATTTATATATTTCAGCATGCGTTGCATCATACGTAGTAATTAGCCTGAAGGGCACCATCCACCATCGTACAAATAGCAACAATTTTCTGCTCGTTCAGCGGACTTCTCCAGTCACTGCGTTATTCTTCACCTGTATGATGCTGCCGGCAAACATACGGCCGCTTGTGCCTTTGAAGCTGACACGAAGCATAATTTCTCACTAAACACTCACGACGAATCAAGTGAGAAGTACTACCGGAACGGCCTCGCGCCAGCGGCCACCGCTACCACCGGGAGTTGGTAGGCGGGCTGTTTCGTGGTGGACAGCTTTGTCCTCCATGCGTCAGCGCATATCCACCACACCGTTCACATGGCGAACGGCACCAACAACGATTATTTATCTAGCACGTGCAGAACCTTCAGACCGAGTCACAAGGGTGACCTGACCTTAGACCGACGTGCCTATTGCGGATCGTGGGCTGTGTCAGGTGGGTCTCGGGGATTCCTCATTTATCTCTAGATATCGTCAATGTCTTTTATGAAAAATGGGCTTTCAACTGACGCCAAAGTTTACCGCTTTGCGCGCTGAGTGAAACGTCCTTTTGAGGTCAAGTCTGTGATCAACGTGTATTCCCTGTGCGGGCAAGTTCTCTTTGCCTAGCAGTCTAGGGTTTCCCTCGCTTGCACGATGACTGGTTCCCAATTCCAAAGACTCCTCCAAACCACCAAGTTCTCACATCCAAGTGCCATTCTGAAACCAACAGCCGTTACCGCCCTCGTATTGACCGAGGTGATAATTAACCGATGTGGCAACAACTTGTGCGATGGTTTCAGCCATTCATCAGTGACACGAAGATCAACAAAAGTTCGCGCCCTCAAATCGGCGGGCAATCACGGCTGACAACGGCGGACATCCGTCCAATCGGGCAGTTAGCTCACCTCTGTCTCTCGGATACATCTCACCGCGCCGACCGGCCAGTCTCGACTGGGCCGAGCCGCGCGTGCGAGGGGGTGTCAGTCCTCACGGAGGAGGGGGCCTTGATGCTGTTGCCCTGACATTGGTCGGCAGTGGGTGTACTCACACATACTCGGGTCATTTCCTGTGAAAATGACATTTTTGTTGAAAATCCAGTTAAGCGAGGGGAGAGAATGAAGTGGAGTCTCGGGTCTTCCCCGACGGGAGGGAGGCTGCTTATCCATTGACGAGGGACATGCTCCCCCCCCCCCACTCCTGCTCATGCATCTGACTAGCATCGGGCATGAATTTTCCTCAGTCCGTTTTGCTCCTTAGCAAATTCAGTCACTTTTTTCTCCTTACCATCTATATTGTATATGTGCTACGCATTTTTTTATGCAGCAGGTATGTGATTAGTGACTAGGTAATATTGATGGTGGTAATCGAGAGGTGTCAGGGTCTGAAGAAAAAATGCTGAGGCACGCAACAACTCCCATAGGCTTGCAATGCTCTCATGACCGTACCAAGCCAGTTACCAGCAATCTGCCACCTGGCACAATTTGGGGACTTCACCCGTCCCGTCTCGGTGGGGGTCTTCAACAGCCCCCCCTCAGGTCTTTCGCGGATAGCGGACGAACAACGCGCGGCAGCGCGCCCAAATTTGGCATACCTTTTCCCACATCAATTTGACATGCTGGTTCAAAAGTTTTAGGTCAGATCATCTAGGGTCAACGAGTTAGTCAAGGTCAAGTGAGGTCACCTCCAAAAACGTTCAACCAGATGTCACGCTTTAACGGATACAGATATCCTAATGAAACTTTCAGCGTTTGCTTATCTTTACGGATGCAACAAAACGGACGAGCGGAATTTTTTTTTCGTTTTTGATTATATATAAATTTTTGCTCTACCCATTTGAAAAGGAAACTTAAATAAAATTTGAAAACTCAAAATTTCGAGAAAATTTGTATTGTTTTTTTTTTTGGGGGGGCAAAAAAAATGTAGCCCTGTTCGATTTCGCTGTCCTTCCTCATTGCAAATAAATTTTGTTTTTCATATAACCCCAAAATGAACTCCCCAGAGTCAAAAACACAATGTAAGTCGTGAAAAGTCGTGAAAATCTAGCTCCCCTGGTGACGTCACTTTTGGGGGAAAATTGTTTTGGAGGGTGGACTCGGACCCTACTCGTCGAGTGCTTTGCGATCACACCTCTTTCCTTTTCGTGCGATGCTTAGTTTGGATTTTAGATGGGGGTCTTCAACCGCCCCCACCCCCCGAGACGGGGTGTGAGGATTTGACGGGAAAGACGGCGCGGGTTACCACGATCGTTTCGACATGCAGCGCAGTTAGTTTTAAAATGCTAGTGAAATGAAACGGTGTTGGCTTTGGTGTGTAGACACTGAAGCTGGACATGTGGTGTACCGATGTACCTATGACGTAGAGGTGCTGCTGTTGTCGTCTGTGGGCCACATGGCTGTTGCTCTGCAGTGGGTGTTCAAGCGGTGGGCCTTACCGACCGGCCTTGTCATCGGGAAACTGTCATGGTTGAAATATTTCAACGAGAGGCGTTCTTTATATTAGGCATTTAACTTTGACACGCTGATGGGATTGGCACTTTGGTCTGAGTCTTTGCTGTAGACTGAGATTGCGGCATTGGCCCAGCCACCTGATCGCAGTTTCATTTCAACAACACAATTGGTTGTGTACTCTCTGAAAGCTACGGCTAAAATCATGTACCAAATGAAGCGACTATTAACGTGCCGACGTGAATATTTGTTGTAACGAGATGCTTTATTTGAACAGCCAACCATTTGAAGCATACGTGTGCTGTGAAATAGTCGCATGAAAAAGATTGATGGCACTTTCCAATAAAATCATCTGTCGTGCACCACTGGCAGAGCACCTGGGAAGTTACTTCCTCGCCCTTCAACATGGGAAAAGACGTCGGATCCTGTAAAGTTTCCATTAGCGCAAACTGATGATATTGGAATCAACTTTGCCCGCCCCGGGCAGAACACTGAGCTACGTATCTTACTTAAAACTGCCTAAAACTGTTTACAACTTTTTACTCCACAAGTCATCGCATTGACACCCGTCTCGTTTACTTCGTTCTGCCAATGGCGTACGGCTTGACAATAAAACCACGTGGCAATGTCTTGGCCTGTTGATCTGTCTTCTTCTCTCTCACACTTCATCGCCCGAAAACTGAGGCCGGCTTGGTGCTCTTCACAGGCAGGTCCAAGAGTGCTCAAATATGTGTGGTGCCTAGATAGTGGTGAGTTGGGTTCTAATTTAACCAGCATCTGAATCAAACAAATGTGGAGAATGCGACAGTACGCGTGATACACAAGTTGCAAGTGCCTTCCTTTATACGCTTAGCCCAGATGTACGCTTGTAGCTCAGCTTTAGCATGAAAGCTTTGTGACTTGATGACCCATAATTTGAATCCAAAGCATCAGAAATGCATGTGATCAACAACTTCCGTCCATGTGCAGGCCTCAAACGGACGGTAAATGTTCACTCGTGATGGGACATTACTGAGCCACACATGACAACATTTGCACTTCAATCCTCACCGGCGGCCCTGGCTTTTCTCGTCCCACAAATTCCCGACGGGCGAACATGGAGACCACTGAGCCGACTGGGCAAACGAGTCTGGCTTTGGGGAGCCAACGGTGCTTTTTCTTTGCTTGTCTAGCGCGGCGGCAGAGCCTGGAGAAAGCTGGACAAAGAGCTGCCATCAGATTGTTTGGCTGATCACCACACCGAGGCGATGGATCCGATGTTTGGGCTGGGTGAGATGTGTAGATATAGGCTCAGGCATCGGGTATTTCAATAGCTATTGCAAGCACCATTAGTGCGCTAAGATGCGAATTGGCTAAATGTGTTCTATATAAATAGATCCCTAGACTCCTTCATCTTAGTACGCGCAGAGCAAGGATTCCGTTTTTATAGAGCAGTGATGGTAAGAATCCATACCATTCCTCACTTTTCTCCTGAGATGTTGTAAGTTGCGAGGGCTAATGCTATTTGGAACTTGAAAATAAAGAGAGCATCATTGCTCTCTTGTTTTCAAGTTTGCTAGTCGGTTCAAGCTATTTATACATGAAGCAAAGCCCGTCTTCCATAATTTGCAACTTTTTTGGTGCGCCTCGGTATTTCCGGCATAGCCTGGAACGTCTTTGATCATGCCTTGTACTTCCTGGTGTAACACAAATCATTCACGGTTTGTAGTTGGATATTCAAAGACGGGGCAGGAACACCGAATATATTTTCTTTTCTGAATTGGAAGTGCAGCATAAGTAACACGATGCCGGATGTGTGTGGCTAAATCCTGCCATACGTGGCACAGGGAAGTTCTAATTCAGCAACGACTGTTTGCAAACCTCATAGCTGCCCTTGCAACTATGAGGGTTGATCAAGCCCCAGCCTCACCTGGAAGGTTATTATCGTGACCTCGACATAAGTAATTGAGTATCTTTTGTCGACCGTACGGTGGAACAAAGCTCAGGATGTCATGTAAGGTCACTCACTTGTCACGTCATTATGAGGAGCATAATGAAAAGATACTCCAAAGATACTCATGTTAAAATAAAAATAAAGAAAAAAGACAATCAGACCATTTTCGCCGAAATCGATGAATATTGACATACCACGTCATTTACTGACACATAATGGTTAATGCTAAAGTTTTGTAATGCGATTAATGATTTAACGCATTTGTTTGCGTAGAAAATTGACTTTTCCTAGGCAAATCCAGGTCATTGAACTAAGCTTGAACTCAGATGCTCGTTTTGGACGTACGATTGCTTTGGGCTTAACGTTAGCTATAAACATGACTGTTGATGCCAATTTTTACCACTGGGTGCCAGAAAATAGACTTTTCGGACCTCATTCCGTTAGATTCCAAAATTTGACCTCATCTGACCCTTGACCTATCGGTCGAAACATAGCACATCTTGCATCCTTGGTATTCCGAGATACTGCAACATGTCATTTTTAACGGCTCATGTGTGAATGCTATCATTTTTACATAAGTAACAATCGAACGATCAAGTTCTCGTTATCTTGTGAATGCAATCGAACTGAACCCGTGAATACAATCGAGCTATTGACCCAAGTATACAATCTGATCGTCAATAATGAGATATTGTCATGTTACGCGCTGACTTTGGCTCACATTGAAGGTAATGTGGAGACAAAGATACGAAACTTCCTACTTCCTCTGCACTGGAGAAGATGATGACATGCTGTGCAAGGGCGATAATTAATACTATCATTACCGTTACTATTAACAGTCATTAAAGCTGAGTTACTTGGGAGATCAACGTAAATAATGTGATGTAATGCTTGCATTGTATTTGAGAAAAACAGCGTAAGGGACTCCCGTAGTCTTTACGTGTACATAATTCCGTATCTGATTTAGTTCCTCCTGGGAGGTGTTTTGTCCGAGTTCAGCCGATAAACTTCCAAGTGAATAGCATGGGCTTCGTTCCATTCGGTCATCATGTGGATTCCGTAAATCACGTGTTGGTTGCATCGAAACCTGCCAGGGTCAGCTCATAGCGACGGTATGAGCTATCCGGGTGCGCTTCTGGGGGCGTTTGGATTTGCGCTGAATTACGCGAAATATATGGTACAACCAACACACAAACTAGCGTATTTATAACTATGTTGCGATTTGTATCGATGATGTGTCCATGCTTCTCCTTCTGATCCGCCGGCAGTGCGGCTCGCAGGAGTGCAGGAGTGCTGTGCCGGAGCGACACCGGGTCATTGGTGCGGCGGCAGCGTTTGGCCGGATATGTGAGTTTCATTAGGCCATGTCTCAAATTTGTCTGAGAGGCCTCGCTGGTGGTGCGAGACTCGGCGTTATGACGAGTTGCGGCTCCCTACGCTATAGAGGGCGTCTTGCTTTCGGCGTCTGACTTACGTTCATGGCTTGGTGATCGTGTAGATGCCGTTTTTTCGACGCTATACCAACCAGCATTGTCATTGTAAGCAAGGGACAGTAAATAAGCGTATGTTTTCCTAACCCGTTGCCCATTTATTTAGCCGGATGTTTGTCTGCCCTTGTGTAATTTTTGACGATGAATGTGCATCAGCAGCATCATATTAGCCGACGATTGTGGTGTACTGTGCAATTTAGTCCAGGGCTGATCCCCTCGTGCATGGCTCACCATCATTTGCGAGATTTTTCGGCACAGAGCACTTCCCGTGCGGTATATTCGGCCCGAGCGGAACTCCGCTGATTGGTCGTCGCGCGCTGGCGACGGCCAATCAGCATGCGAGGAGAATGGCGCGATTTTTTTTGGCGCCAGCTGCTTCGACCTGAAGTCCGGGTATGCTGGATCAGTGCTCGCTCGTCTCCGTCTCTGCCCTGAAAATGCACGGTCGGTATAGTCCGCGTGGCCGCTCAGCGTGGATCTTCTCCACCAAGGTGGACCAGCGTCCAGCTTTTAATTGCTGAGCGTTCTCTCGCCAGGTGCGTTTTGACTGCTTCACGTTTTAAAAATGTGTTTCTTTTTCCTGTGCATCGCCGTCGTTTCCGGCACACGGGCACCAGTCCGATGTGTCCTTTACCACGGCTCCTCGATCTCCGCCGCCTCCTGCGACTCCACGTCTCCACGAGCCGTCTCTATGGCTCCGCTCTCTTACAATGCCACCGCCAATTCGATGGCGCGTGGCTTCTGATGCTAACCGGATCTCCACGGTCTCAGTCGTGGATCTAACCCAGGACTTCCCCGCTATAACCGCACCTTCTCCATCTTCCGTCTCTGTCACTATCTCGACAAAGCTCCCCTCGATATATCCCCCGCTGTCCCCACGGCCCTCACGGTCTCCACGGTCTCCGATAACATCTCGTTTTTTTCCGATCTCCGCCGCTGCTTCGATCCTCTCCGAACTCCACCAACATCTCTATCTCCCCTGCTCACGTCGCCACCTCCATCTCCTCCGATCTCTGCCCGTACCTCGGTCCCCGGACTCCCCGGTGTCCGATAGCGCCACGGTCTCGCCAGGCTCGCCACAGCACCGCCATCTCGCGCTGGTTTCCATCGCTGTCTCGGTGTGGCCGGCGCGCCGTCGGCGGCGGCGGGCCGTGCTCGCCGGACTGCGCCGTCCTGTCGGCGGCCGCCTGCCACAATCCATTACGCGCCCAGGCCGGCGTCCGTGTTTGCTGCGCCAACAGGTCTCCGGTGGGCGGAGGCGACGTCACCGCGCCTCGCCCTCCCGCCCACGCCCCGCGCACGCCACGGGATCCGGCTACGATGGAGCTGGAGCTCACCATCCTCCTGTCAACAGTCCGCACACGACACGAGACCAGGCCGAGGTCGAGCTGGAGCTTCCCGCCCCCCGCCCACAGACACCCACCACAAGACATTGGGCCAGGCCATGGCCAAGACAGGCCACGGGTCAGGCCATCGGGATGGAGCTTTCCCCCCGCCCACAGACACCCCCACACGATAAGGGTGACCGAGGTGGAGCTAGAGCTTTTCTCCCGCCCACAGACACCCCACACGATACGGGGTCAGGCCGAGGTGGAGCTGGGGCCTTTGCCGTGACCGCTCCAATCGTCTACATCCAGCACCAGCAATTACGTTGTCGAAGCCTGTCGACCAAGAATCCCGCGTACCGAAATCGTAAACCACACCGGAGACACTCGTGTCGAAACCGTCAGCATCGGCGACGCTCGTGCCGAAACCGCTAGCACCGGAGACACTCGTGCCAAAAGCTGCCAGAACCGGAGATGCTCCTCGCGTTCAAACCGCTAGGGTCTGAGACGCCCTTGCCGAAGACCGTCCGCGGGAGGGATGGTGGATGACGCGTCCGAAGTGCTGCGGGTTCGAGACTGGCCGACCGCTCCAACTTCGGCTCCTCTTGACCATTCATCGTGAGAGGGTGAGGACGCCTTGCAGCAACTCACTCTAGTGCGTTGCCCAAAAGAGCACAAAGAGATCAGCAAATGAAGTGAGTGTATCCTGAACGAACTCAAGAAAGCCGTCCGTTTCACTCATCTCAGCACACAGAGAAAAACAGACAACCTTCGTTGAAAACCTGAAACCGTCAATAAACGCGAATGTATAGCGGCATCTAACCTAACAATGAGTGACAACACACTCATTTTGATGCTCGCAATGATTGCTACCAGTGTCGTCAACACGGAAGCATTTGCCAACAAGACATTTTTGCTTCAGAAGTGCTAACATTCACCTTTGGAAACCTAAGAGCAGTTTCATTAATATGCGCATAGTTGTCTATAGGGTACATTTTCTGGGAACGATGTCCACTAGACAGCTATTCTTCTTTTAATGAAGCTCTTCCTACGCTTCGAAATTACAATATGAACCTTTCTTGAAACCAAGCATACCTCACTGCAGAATGTCTATATATTCTCTAGCAGGAATCATTGCGGACATCAATAACAATGTATTGGTGCAGCTGGATGAACGAGACATGATTGCTTCGCATTCTAAAAGTGTGATTCTTCTATCTGTGCATCGCCGTCGCTCCTGACTCGCAGTCACTCGTCACACCCAGAGTATCGCTCCTCCAGCTGCTTGTTGCTCTCCAGAGTATCGCTCCTCCGGCTGCTTGTTGCTCTCCAGAGTATCGCTCCTCCAGCTGCTTGTTGCTCTCCAGAGTATCGCTCCTCCAGCTGCTTGTTGCTCTCCAGAGTACCGCTCCTCCAGCTGCTTGTTGCTCTCCAGAGTATCGCTCCTCCAGCCGCTCGTTGCCGGCCGAAGTAGCGTTCGTTCCGACAAGCTTCGATCTGTGTGGCGGACCGCTAATGAGCGTCCCGTGGTCAGTCACGATCACGAGTCCCGCCTCTGTGTCCAACCGCCGCGCCCTCTTCGCCTGGGGACGAGTAGCCTAGGGATAAGTTGCTCGTCTCACAATCGAAAGGTTGTGGGTTCGAGTCTAACCTCGCTACTCTTCGCCCGCGAGCAATCAGCGTGAGAGATTGGCGACGCTTCATGACTCAACGGTCGATGTGTTCGTAAAACCAATAACCAACCAGCCTTCTTCGCCTATTCGTTATGTCTCGTCAGAGGTGAAACAACAATATCCGCCATCTCCGGCGCCTCTTCTTTATTCATCGTCAGAGGTGAAGCAACAATCTGCACCCTCTGCGCCTCTTCTTTATATCTTGCGAGGGGTAAACCAACAATATGCACCCTCCCCGCTTTTATCATGTCTTGCTAAAGATGAAACAACAATGTGCGCCCTCGCCGCCCCTTCTCTATGTCTTGTCAAAGGAGAAACAACAGTCCACAGCCGGTCGTCGACAGGCGTGACAGCTTGGCAGATGTAGCCAACTGCCCTCCGATTCGCTTACAGCTCATCAGCACCACAAGGGGCGGCGATTCCCAGAACTACGGAGCGCCCAGAACCGGGCCTGTCCACGCTGCTCGGCTGGCTCATAGTCTCCGACAACGCACAGTGGGCCTGTATTAAGTAATACGGTGATGCATGCATTTGCCACACACGTTTCGCGAAGTGCTCCAACTTGTCCAATTTGGCCATTTTTGCCACTTCCGCGTGTTGCTGAATGTTATCGTTGGTCCGGTTGATGGTTGTTGGTATGGTTGATGGTTGATGGCCTGGATGATGACTGATTGGGTAGTTGATGGTGTGGTACATAGCTGATGGCATAGTTTATGGTTGATGGTCTGGTTGATGGTTGCTGGTATGATTGATGGATGATGGTTGATTGTCTGGTTGCAAACATCTAATCGATGTGCGCCGAGTTCGAATCCTCATACGGTACGGCACGGGGCCCGTCACGGAGTACGAAGTCGGAGTGCGTGTGAGGAGGGCCATCTTCGAGTTGATTCTTTCCACTCAAGACCTATAGGAACAATAGCAAGCTCGCGCACAGTTGTGCGGCCGTTGCTCCGTTTACCCCCCCCCATATCGGCGCCGGTTTCCGAGCATTCCAGTGTATCAGTTTACGTGTCCACTGTCGGCTACTTGTGGCAGTTGTTGTGGGGGGCGGGGTGCCACAAAGCGTTGGATAGGTCGCGTGAATCTTCGGCTTCACTGGCAGCACTTGCGCAGGCATACGGCCGTGTGCTCCATGCTCCAATCCGACCGAGTGAATTGTGCAAATCGGGTCAGCCGGCGCTCGTTGACTTCCGCGAATCGCTCTGCTCTCGACGAGATGAGGTCGACCGGCGTTGGGCCCGGCGTCCTGGGAGACAAATGTGTGTCAGTGTGTGTGTGTGTGTGTGTGTGTGTGTGTGTGTGTGTGTGTGTGTGTGTGTGTGTGTGTGTGTGTGTGTGTGTGTGTGTGTGTGTGTGTGTGTGTGTGTGTGTGTGTGTGTGTGCCACCTGCTGACGCCCCGTGCCGACCAGTGTGTGTGTGTGTGTGTGTGTGTGTGTGTGTGTGTGTGTGTGTGTGTGTGTGTGTGTGTGTGTGTGTGTGTGTGTGTGTGTGTGTGTGTGTGTGTGTGTGTGTGTGTGTGTGTGTGTGTGTGTGTGTGTGTGTGTGTGTGTGTGTGTGTGTGTGTGTGTGTGTGTGTGTGTGTGCTCCACCTGCTGACGCCGCCCGTGCCGATCAGTGTGTGTGCTCCACCTGCTGACGCCGCCCGTGCCGGACCCGTGTGGTGCGCCGGCCGAGGGCAGTCCGCCGGCGCAGGCTGACTGTCCGGTCTCGGACGCCGTGTGGTTGGTTCACGCCGGCGCAGGCTGACTGTCCGGTCTCGGACGCCGTGTGGTTGGTTCACACCGGCGCAGGCTGACTGTCCGGTCTCGGACGCCGTGTGGTTGGTTCACGCCGGCGCAGGCTGACTCTCTGGTCTCGGACGCCGTGTGGCTGATTCACACCGGCGCAGGCTGACTCTCCGGTCTCGGACGCCGTGTGGTTGGTTCACATCGGCGCAGGCTGACTGTCCGGTCTCGGACGCCGTGTGGTTGGTTCACACCGGCGTAGCGGCGCGCGCTGTGCTCCCGGCGGGTGACCAGGCTCTAATGGTCTGAGCTGCGGCTTAGCCTCACGTGCAGGGGGCCGGGGTCGGCAGAACGGTCCTGGTGGCCGGCGACCCGGCGAGCGACCCGCCTCCTGAGTCGTGATCGGCCGTATTCTATCAGGTTGCTTCACGGTGTCAAGCCGCGGTGGTGTTCGCAATGTGACGCAGACTGGCGAGTCGCACTGTGCTGCATAAGATCATGCTGACGAGCCAACCAGGCTGCGCTATCTGTTTTGCCGTATTACCGCGAAGTTGTAATCGCCACAAGTCCATTGTGAATTACCTCGATACAAGTCTGTATCTATCTGTATCGCTACAGTAGACAACACCCAGTCGGTGATCCTCCGAGCTGGGCCACGATACGCGACACGGGCTGGCGGCCCGGCCGCGTCTCACCTCCGATGACCCAGGTCAGCGGCGGCGGCGGCGGCTGACCCCGCTGACCGGGTCGGCCCACCCGCCCGCCACCGGCATGGACGAGTTCCGCCAGAGAGCACCAGCCATCGATCCACGCGCCCCGGCAGCGTACGTGCTGCCGGGACGGCCGGCCGCCGCCGCCGCCGCCGCCGCCGCCGCCGCCGCCGCCGCCGCCGCCGCCGCCGCCGCCGCCGCCGCCGCCGCCGCCGCCGCCGCCGCCGCCGCCGCCGCCGCCGCCGCCGCCGCCGCCGCCGCCGCCGCCGCCGCCGCCGCCGCCGCCGCCGCCGCCGTAGCACAGCCGCGATGGTCGTACCAGCTGCCTGCCACCTCTGCGCCAGCTAATGTGCATTTCGCGGAAACATAACTCCACACCACCGTTCACGAGCTCGGAAGCTGTCCAGGCACACATCCAATATCTGTCACCATTAGCTGAGAGACCATTTGTACGTTCGCCTATCGTCCATGGGAATGCGTATTTTGTCACAGTGAATGCATTGTGTGCTGTAACGTGCCTGTCGTTGTATGCATTTACATCATAGAGCAATCGGCAATGGATGTTGTAATTATATGCCAAACAACGGATGCTCCTGCAATAAAATAATTCGAGAAGCTTACCTCATGCAATTATCCAATCATACGCAGTGGGAGTGCGGAAGGGTTACCTATAATAGGCAACTGATCATGTTGGCTATATGATTAGAATCTTGTCACTTTGCGACATGCATTTTTGTAAGATAAAGTAATATGCAACATAGCTTAGAGTATGTACGACGCACTTTTACGATGCATGATGGCTGGTCACACTCGTTGGTTGGTTATTTGGGCTTAGGGGCGCTTCGACTGCTTTGGTCATACAGCGCCCATTGGTCACACTTGTTGCAGCAAATGTAATGCATGTGTTGCATTGCGAAATAAGTGAGGACGTGCGGAATATGGTGGATTTGGCACCAAAAAATTGCCTTGTTTTCTTTGAAAAACCACCAGCGCATAAGAACCAATCCTAATAGCTCGATGGATAGGGTATGAAGCCACCTAACATGGCATACCGCGGTGGACATATATGTTTAAATTCGTCCTCCCTGATACTTTGGATGACCATTTTGATGTCCATATACGAGAAGCGAAAACAGGAAAACTTTCTTGTTTTACATCGGTGAGATAAAATATCGACACCGGGCCAACACGTGATTGGTGGAGGGTTTGAGCTAGACTCCTGCAAGGCACTGGAAGGCAGTCATATCCAGTGGTTGCAGTCACCATATCTCGTCAGCTGGGCTTCTCATCCGCACCGTCATCCGCAGATTTCTCACAGTTGTGAGCAGCGGTAAAAACATCAATGCGCTTTAATTTCCGCTACAGGCTTCACGTCTGCCGACCATTTAAAGCATTTACTAGTCAGTTTTGCGCTCCAAATCCAATCCGCAGCGGATTACGACGCCAGAGAGGAAGAATAACAAAACTATTCTGATTTATTCAGTGGATCGCATATCAATGTGGTAAACAAGCCAAAAGAGACGGCGTGAATAGCTTCAGTTAGACACCAGCCGGTGCTCAGCCTAGTGAAATCCTGACATGTTTGAAGAGACGACCAGACCATCATGGTCCGGTGCGAGCATGGGTGTGCCTAGCCGGCATCGGCAGTAGCTACCGTGGCAGCCACAGTGCGTGGGAACGCCATCGATTGGTTAAACTTCATTTAGCACCGGTCCACTCAGTGCCTGCCTCACATTGTTGAGAGGAAGGTAGCTGTATCCAAGCCGCATGCTATGTTTATAGCAACAAACGTCTTTAGTTTCGTTCGCCAGGTGCCCAGTGCCAGCGAAGATTAAACAAGTTCTGTTGAACTGACTAGAAGGTGAATGTTGCGTTTGTGTGGTTCTGATGAAGTGCCGTGCAAGATAACTTAATCCTTCCGAAATATAGTATTTGTTGAGAAAAAACTTCTTCACATATTCAAGATCATATCAAATGCCACTGTGAAATCCTGACATGTTTGAAGCGACGATCAGCACATCATAGTCTGGTACGACCACGGAAGTGCCTAGTCAGCATCCCTAGGTGGGTATCGTGGCCGCCGAAGCACGTGTGCAAATGGCATCATTTGATTCACGTCGTCCATTTAGCACCAGTCCACTTAGTGCTTGCCTCACGTTGCCGCGAAGTAGGTGGATGTATTCAGGCAATACATCCCATAAAGCCTTCAGCAATGCAATACATAAAGCCTTCAGCTGCGCTCGAGTTCCATTGTTCCCGCCGAGCAAAACGAATTGAAAGCGCAGGGTTGTCAGGTATCGATCGGAAAAGATGAATGTGATAAACGTTGGAACTTATTTTGTCATGCCGTCGATGGTGGCTGGGCAAACAGACGGCATGTAAATGGTCTGTCGATTGGCATGTCTGGGTAAATAGACGGCATGGCAATGGTAAGGAGTTATTCTGCCGATTAGTGTGGCTGGGTGCACAGACATCGTGCCAATAATGGGTGCAACCACTAGAGCTGGGGAGGGGAACATGGGGGATAGGAACATGTCCCCCTCCAAATTTTTGAAAAGTGGCGATTTCCCCCCTCAATTTTTTTCCGCGTCACTCTAAGTATCAGCTACTTGAGTATGGTTGACACAAAATTATACTTCATCATTTCTAAGGTGAAAATATATATGCAAGTGGATCACAAAAAATACTAGATTCTGAGAAACAGATCAAGCCATCAACGTGCTTCGCAGGCTATCTGTCGTCACAAAATTTCCGAATGATAAATCAGCAAACATTGTAAATTTTCGCTTCCAGACTATTCTTGAACAACATAAACCTTGACTATTTTGTGTTTTCGCTTCGGTGGAAAATTGTGCTTTGCCGGGCAACACATTTGTATTATCGCAAGGCTTTATATTCTTAGGTTGTATTCCACTGCGCATATATTGATATATCTTGAACAAACGTGACTCTGGATGTACTTGGATATCTTCAAAACCATGGAGGGGAGTCATGGCAGCCTTGAGCAAGTACGTCAAGCTAACGTCCTATTCGTATTCGCATTCAGCGACGTGTTCGCCAGAAGCGTATTTGTTTTGACATCGATACTCAGCGACGGGTTTATGATCCTTAGAATTAGTTTCCACAAATGCTTCTGCATGCACTGAACACGCTGGAAGCAACTAAATAGGCATCACATTACCACCCTAACGGTCAAGGTTCAACGCAAACCGGCTTCTTCGGTTGCCTCCCATATTTTCGTTTTCATCCAAGCTTGCCCAAATCTGAGATCAAGCAATATCTGTGGTGAATCATCGAGAAACATTTCAAACCGGTACATGTCAAGGTCAAACTTCTAGGTCAAATGTTAGCTTGATTTATTAGATGGCGATATTGAAACGATATCGACCGAACTCGAGGTTCTGTTGCTATTACTTCAACTTCCATCAAATTGGTGTCCTTCGACGTGGCTTGTTATACCGTATCAGAAAGCTAAGCAATTTAATTATTTTTAAATGTCAAAGGCCGAGCTCATCCGGTCCGTTCAATTTGTTTGTTTTAGTTTTTTTTTGTGTTTTGATTTCGTTCCGATGTGGCTCGAAGATCTGGACTAAATTAAGCATCCACGGTGTCAGCACTTCTTGGTTTTCTCCATACCTTTGCGATTATACCCAGAGTGTCGGCCTCACTGAGAAACTGGGCAGCCTGAAAAAGTCTACTTCGCTTCCCAACGGCATTGGTGTCTTTCAGGGATTTGTTCTCGGCCTGCTCCTCTACTGCATCTTCGCCAACGACCTCAGTCTGTTCGTTGAAGGTGTAGTGGCGGTCCAATATATGGACGACACCCAAATTTTGGTCAATGGCAAGAAATCGGAATTTCGAAACATTGTCACGAGGATGGAATATGTTTTAGCCTCTGTTGACTCTTGGTTTCGTGCGAATGGCCTCAAAGTGAATGCCGGAAAGACTTAACTCATGCTGTTGGGAAGTCAGTAAAATTTGCGCCATGCCCCCGAAATTACCGTAAAATTTCACGATCAGGATCTAACTCCCATCTCGGAAGATAAAAATATCGGATAAATCTTCGACTGCTCTCTCAGCTGTAACTCCCACGTCTCCACCATCACTAGGCGCTGCTTCGGTGCTTTGAGTGGTCTGTCGCATCTAAGGAGCTACCTGTCGCTAGCTGTCATCTCCGCTTTCGTCAATGCCTTGGTACTCTCGCAGATCCGGTACTGTATTTCGGTGGAATGGAATGGTACGGCAATGGAACGCAAAATAATCTGTCTCGGATCCAAAGTCTTATTAACCGTGCAGCAAAATAATTTTTGGCCGAACAAAATTGATCCTGTATCGGATCTGCTGGAGAAACTGGGCTGGCTGAACGCGTGGGACCTCGCTCAGTACCACACGCTGAACTTGCTGCACATGGTGCGCTGCCTGGGTGAACAAGAGTCACTAGCCTGCTAATTTGCTCTGGTATCACAGATACGTGACGGGACCACCAGGCAAAACAGTGACCTGCATGTGCCCAGATCGCGAACCGACATGGGCAGGCGACGTTTTTGTAGTCGCGCGCCTAGACAATACAATGCCTTGCCACCCAATCTGACGCGGCTACTCATCCCCCTGCTTGGAACGCACCTAAAGCGAGGAACACGGACTGCGGAGGCACTTAGCGCCATTTTATTTGTCTGCTTTTATGACTGTTTGTAGATAATGTCTGGATGTATGATACTTCTGCCGACCTCTTCAAATTTGTATCATGTGAGGCCGTAATAGCCACAAGTTAATTGTGGATGGCCTTTGTACATCTGTCTGTCTGTCTGCCTACCACACTCGAATGGAAAATGTTATCATTCTGCCACACTCGAACGGACGCCGCCGTCATTCTGCCACACTCAAACGGACACTGTCGTCATCCTGCCACACTCGAACTGACATCGTCGTCATCCTGCCACACTCGAACGGACGCCGCCGTCATTCTGCCACACTATAACGGACGCCGCCGTCATCCTGCCACTTACCCTGCTGTTCCCGGCGGGTGGGCGTGGCTCTGACAGCTTGTCGGATATAAGAAGACCAGACATGGGCTGAGAAGCCATGCGCACCATTTGGCGTCCAATATTCCGCCAATATGCCCACGCGCTGCGAACGTACCAAAATACCAGAGATTGTCAGAAGCCTCTGCCGCTCTGGTATCCAGGCGCGACTGCCCGTGCCCCAGGAAAACTACATTATTATATCGTCATCCCGATCAAGCTGCAAACCGTGGTGCGTTCGCAATGCAGCAATAAACAGCACGTCATGGTGGCTGGCTGGTTGGTCTAAGCGTGGAGGATATGAAGGCCAGATTTGTACGAAGTTATCTAAATATGGAGCTCGATCGAATATCGAATTGACCTCAAAGGTAACACTCAATTATGCTTGGAATATTTTGAAGCGAATCGGAATTTAGGGGCGCGTCGACTGCGTTGGTCATGCAGCTTAAAGCGAATCCAATTAGCATGCACGCAATGCTGATAAATGGTGCATGAGTTCGTCATTGTTTGCATTCGAATGATTTTTTTAAATTGGTGTGACTGTCCTCAACCAAGAAGCAGAAACGTTCACACTGATTACGCTTCAAAGACCCGGGCCTTGCCAATAACGTGCTCGTGAAGTATTCCAGCTACTTGCTTTTGACTTTCAACTGAGAAGTCGCGACTTCCATAAAAATATCAACTCCTTTTCCTGAAAAGAATAAACAGTTTCTTTGAACAGTTAATGATTTGCGTGCCTGTGTTCTGAATAGTAGCAGAAAACACATCGACACTCAATTGAAACAGTCTTACCTGGTTAACTTTGGGCGTCAAGGTGTTTGACTGTCTTCAATTGTGCACCGGTGAACTTAAGATATAGAAAGAAAATAGACATTTGAAGCAATGCTCTAAGACATAACAGTACAAATCCTACTTTGAATAACAGCAAATACACCTCTAGTCACCTGTATCATTAACTTGCTTAACTTCGCAGATTTATCCCTTTCACTTCGCCTACCCCAAGCATTTGAAGCAACCTTACTTGGCTGGAATTAGGCCTACAGATACCCGGTAGTCCACACTTACTCGGGAAATGAAGATCAATACAATCGAAAAACGCATGTCTTGGTTTCATGCACAGCTTCTCCATGAAAGCATCGTCCACCTGATTTCGCCGGTGAAAGATCGCTGTGTCCGATTGCGATTCTGAAGTATCGCGTTGCCACCGGCGGCGAAGCACAGGCTATTCATATAGTTTGTCTTATAAGTGAAGGCTGAGCAACGACTCTGATCTGAATCGGCATTGGCAGATTCATGAAGTATATCGGGATAAGGATTCGTAAGGGCAGCGCATTAACACGGAAGCTGCGAGGCGCATCTTTCTGTATCGGGCGGTCAGCACGTGGAATAACATTTGATGCTCAGGGGCGTATTTGATGGCATGATTTGTCATTTTATCTTTTTCCATTGACGTTTTGCGTTGTTCAGTGTTTTTCATAATTCGTGTTTCTCTTTTATAATTAAACCATGTATGACGCGAGTGCTGAAAAGCCATGAATGTGGAGAACGCAGCATACGACTATGCTTACGACCATGACTATGACTATGACCAGAAGGGCACCACGGATCGGAAAAATCGCGGTCTGCCAGAATACCCCCAGATGCGCTGATTCCCCCTCGAGGGGCACCTTCTCCTGAGTATGTTGGTGGCGGAGTGCACTGGAGCAATTCTGGGGCTGGGGGTGTCTTTTTCTTGAGCAATGCTGAGCCGAGCAACAGATAGGCCTTGATTATGATATTATGATCGGGAGGAGACTGTTCCCCGATCGTGCGGGGGGGAGGAGCATGCCCTCATACCTCAGTGCTCACTTGATGCGGCAGAGGTGTAGCAGATTCGTCTAGATGCATGATGTTCAAAGTTGAGTGAAGGAGGGCGCTGCACAAATGTGCAAGGTGCAAAACAAAGCAATAGCGCACTTTTCTTCCCCTCATCACAGAAGAACACTATTGCATTTTTTCTAGCTTCCTCTTGTGGCCAAACGGTCTCGACTAAAAAAGCATGTACCAGCAGTATGCATCACTAATATGTGCATTCTCCTTAATCCTATTGACGTACGTGGAAAGAGTTAGCCTCTGAAGATTTTTGCGTATCATGTCTGAAACGGTCACACTGGAACTCTGAAACCTTGGTGACTCTTTATGTTTTATGTTTCTATATGTCCTGTCAAAAGAACTGCGTCCTATTCTTACCCTGTGATTACCAGGGAAGTGCCTAAGAAGGTATATTATATCAGCTTTCCGTGTTGCCCAAGTAGAGTCACTCTATGGTATATTTTATATTTTTATTTCTGAAAATGATCGCAATGCAATTATGGAACGAAGTGCGTCCAAATCGATGTCTCAATGAGTCAGCTGCACCGCCCAGCACGGAAGCACTGCGGCGCAGACTACGACCCCTGCTCTAGTTCATAGTAATACCGCTGGTTACATTTTGCCACCACTCTTGCCCGATTATATATTGCTTCAGTAAATTGGATGCGCGTCCAGTTTATCAACATTGAGGGAATTTGCTTCCGAACACACACATCAAAATAAAATTGCCTGTTTGTCTGGACTTTAAAGGAGGAGAAATAGTGGTTCAATGGAGGAAAGTCAGAGAGTGTTTCAAAATGCTTGCCCGTATCGTTAATATCAGCGGTGAGATACATCCGATTGAACACACATATAAATACATTCTGTACAGCGAATTTCCAGATTTAACTATAATCAATAGCACCTATAGGGACACACAGTTGTCCGGTGAAATTATACCCAGTAGCAGATACAGAAAGACACAGTTCTGGTGTGTAGCTATGTCATGTAGCAGTCATAGGGAAACAAAGTTCTGGGGTGAAGTTATACTCAATAGCAGTTATAGAATATAGGGACATAGTATAGCATAGGATATAAAGCATAGCAGTTATAGTTGGAGGGAAACAGTTCCAGTGTGTAAGTATACTCGGTAGCAGCTATAGAAAGACTGTTCTGATGTGTAAGTATTGTAGAAATGGTCTGCCTCTTGTAGGCACGTGATGTAGTCTAGTAGAACCGCGTGTCGCGACAACTCCAAAAGATATGTTATGCTGCACTGGATGCATTGTGCAGTTGAAAGCAATTGAACGGGAATAAACGACAATCCGTACACTTCAAAAAGACGTTGGAAAAATGGTTCGATGACACCGCCGAGAGTAAATGTTATATAAGTTCTAAATTTAGGGGCCAAAATACAGATGTTAAATTTATCGACGCGTCCGACTGCAACAGATCCGCGCGGCTTGACTGTCCGGAGCTTTGCCAGCGGGGGTCTGGGACACCTGCACACAGCTCTGCACACAGGTCAAGACGATTCGTCACTCCCTGATTGGCAACTTAGTAATGACGTATTATGAGCCCCGATTCCAGTTGGTAGTCAAATAACGTTTCATTTCCGATGTAACACGGCGATGCCACCTGGTGACGAACAGTCAGGTGACATTTCCCCGCCCCGCAGACGACCCGACAATGCTCCCGGCCATTGGACTTTGGACTCACGTCCGGCCGCATCGCGACAGGAGCATTTCGCTCATCGCCCACCGTGAGCCTCTTAGTCGGAGCACACGAGCCACCTCTCAATCTGCGCAGAGAAAGGTTGGGAATGCGATACGCCTGTAAGCTTCGCCAGTTTCCTAACAATCTGGCTTTTTCGCATGTCTTTTCGTATCGATTATCGACCCCTTTTTTAATGGAACGAAATGCGAGTATAGCCCCGTTTGGTGTGCGAATTTGAATGCTTCTGTGAGAAAGTCGAGTGAAACTTCGAGGAATTTGTAGAGTCCAGAACACGGAGACCCCTCCATGGGAGCTGATCGCACCGGAGGTGGATGCAACACTCACAAAGATAAGAAAATCCGATGTTCCTCCAGCAGGATTTCGTGCACTGGCTCTCCAACATATTCAAGCATACCAGGAATGGGTGGCAACATATAGTGACGGCTCCCGAACTGAGGACGGTGCCGGCAGCGCCTTTGTTTGTGGCCCTGTCACCCGCTCGTTTTCCCTCCCTACGTATGCATCGGTGCACTCGTCGGAACTTGTCGCTATTACGAAAGCTCTGTGTAATAGCGAGGCGTCTGATGGAAGTCGACATGTTATATTCACCGACTACCTAAGCAGTCTTACGGCTCTGAACACATTTTATCCATCAAACCCCCTTCTGCGTGATATTCTGAACCGTCTTACCGGTCTGCAACGCCTTGGACTACGGGTGATACTATGTTGGCTCCCTAGTCATGTGGGAATTTATGGGAATGAGTTGGCGGATGCAGCGGCGAAGCGAGCAGTACATTCCCCGTGCACCCGACCACTGCCACTCCCTGCCACGGACCATTACCGAGAGGTTTCCATCTTCCTTCTATACAGGTGGCAAACAATGTGGGACGCGACGGCGACAAACAAACTACGAACCATCAAACAAACAGCTGAAACCATGGAGCTCGTCCTGCCGTAGTCATAGACAAGAAGAGATTACACTCTGCCGCCTCCGTATGGGGCATACTTATGCTACTCACGGTTATTTGTTGTGTGGTGGCGACAAACCATGGTGCTCAAGATGTTGTTCACCACTAATTGTTCGCCATGTTTTAATATCGTGTCCTCGTTACATTGACGAGCGTAGACGTCATTTTGGATCTGACCAGGTGGCTTCTCTTCGCGATATTCTATCCGATAACTCGTATATTGTCCAGTCGGGACGATTGATGGAATTCTTGTCTGAAGTGTCGTTCTCAGCAACAAATACCCCTCGCTGATATACACTGCATGCAGATTTTGTGGCACAATACGGCTAGGTAGATGGCTAAACACTATGTGAATCCTGATGCCATTTTGAAACGCACTTTGATAACGCCGTGAGTTATGGGCGCAAAATGACCTCAGTAGTCGAGGCGCTCTAAAACCAAAATAACTAACTAACTTAGTAGCAGTTATATGGAAACACCGTCCTGGAGTGTAATTATGCTCAGTTGCAGCCATAGGAAGACAGAGTGCTGGAGTGTATTAAGTAACGCATCCTTGAATAGACGTACGCGCTCCAAACGACAAAACAAAACTGATGTATTTTTTCGCAAAACATCAGTTTTCGTGCTTAACTACGCGATCCAATATGCTCCGTATGTACAGGCATGGCGACATGTACTCTAACAAAAGGTGCAGCCAAAGGCGTAGCTCCCCCTCTTAGCAACCAAAATACACTGAATTAAACGAGAAACTGTGGGATTTTCACAATGCAAAACTTTAAATTTGTCAAGTGATTCGAGCACCGGAAGCTTTCATTGCATGTTTGGGGTCGTGCCTTCCCCCGTATAAAAATCCTGTTTGCGACATTTACTCTGGCTATCGGTATTCGAAATCTTGGCGAGAGGCGAAATTGAAAGTGTATGTTTTGCATGCTTTTCCTACATCGCCCACTGCCCCATTTGGGACGCACGTAAACATTCCGTGGACGGCAAAGAAAACAAGGCCCTAGTTTGTTTTTCATTGCCCCGCACGTACAATGAGGTTTGCATTTTGCATGCCTACTCCTTAGAATAGGTCTTTGGGGTTGTCAACAATTGGAACACTCCCTCATAAACTTCGGAGCAAAATACAAAGGGCCCAATCCACGACAAATCGACAAGTTAAAGAAAGGCCATGAAATAACATCCATATATTTTTTTTTAATCAAAAATATTTGTATGGGGTTATTTGATACGCCGAATCAAGCTGTACAATTTTATGAAAGATCAGGTCAAGGGTCAAGAAGTTATAGCCTCAGGGATTTTTAGATGCCACCTAACAAGGGTGTCTTTTGGGGTTTTTAACTCCATGAAGAGCAATCTGAATTATGCAAAAGTGTACATCGGTGAACTCCCAATTATGCACTGCATCTGTTGGCAATTTCGATACTTTCGTGTACGGAATGTTTGAAATCGTGACATTGTGACCTAAGGTTACGTGACATACTTTTCCTTTCGAGGCAGTCACAATATGATTTGAAAAAGTGCAGAAATGAAATTCGATATCTTATCTTTCGGAGAAAAACAAAATAACAAATAGTTTTTGCTCCTGAAACACTACATGTCCGTCCAAAATTAAACATGCATATTTGTTATTGCGCTAGTTTATCATGGTCTGTATGCATATGTATTTTGAACGGTAATTTTCTAGAATACAAGGCTTTTGACGCCAGAGGCACGTGCTGGGATGATAGTGTTAGTCATCAGATATTTAATGTTGTGCTGCACAAGTGTTCCAACTCGTGAGGTCAATAGTTAAACAAAATGACAGAAGTATCTCCAAACTGTGGTAGTAGATGACTTATGAGTTATACCATACCATGCATTACAAGGAGAGAGAAGCATCCACAAAATAGCAATCACATTCCGGTAATCCAAAACTATTCGCACAACCACTTATTTCCTCGAGAAAATTAAAATTTGCAAGTGGAGTGAAAAATCGGAAAGAGCACGACCAATGGGTGGCACCATGTTTGGGTGCCCAGTGCTCACTGGTCCCTCTCACTGAACGTGCTGCCTGTGAAGCGAGGACATTTCTGAGGGTGTTGGACGCAGTCAAGGTGAAAGTAAAGCTTTTAGCTATTTGATGAGTCGGACCAGATCAGCCGGATGTGTAACGGCAAGGCCGACCCTGTCTTGGCGCGACAGGTTGATAACCAAAAGTGGAGTTCAGAAAAGGCTTGCTTTGGAAAATTAGTGTGAGATATATGATCTATACAAGAAGAACTCTGAATACTCTCGCCCTGGCGCCTTTGCTGCCCTTCGTCCGAAGCTTGCGTCTCGCCAAGCAGCAGTGGGACGCACTCGGTGTGCATGTGCACCTATCATCAAAACCAAAAACTGCTCATATCCGCTCTCGGCCTTTCCGGTAACAAATACCATAACCTCCTCGATCACGCTGTATGTGGCACGGAAAACCGTGATTTCATGATGAACAACTGTGAGGACTGCCTTCGTGAAGACGTGGTGATGAACGTTCTAATGATTATCCTCGTGGACAAATCAGAAGGGAGCACATGTTATTTAGCCCCAAATGATGACATGGATAATGAGATTAGGTAAAAACAGTGGATGAGCATTCATCGCTGTACAATCACACAAATAGTCTATAACAAAAAGGAAATCATGCGATATTTGAGCCAGCAAACGTGAAGCTACCAGACACCGCTTTGTAGCTGGAAAACAAGTTCAGCGCTTCACCTACGCAAATGCTCCTGTCAAGGAGGGCGAAGTGATTGTCTAATACGAGTTCGCTGAAAATTATTAATTTGTAGTGCAGGATGCAGCTCAAGGCTTCCACTTGGATTGGTCCCACAGTGCACTGTGCACTAATTTGTAGGGTACTGGCATGAGGACGAGGTACTGTGCCATCAGAGCTACTGCTGTACCTCTGATGACACAAAGCACAACACTGCATTTGTGCATGCGTTCTTGCAACGGCTCATCCCAGAAATTCGGACCGTAGTGCCTGATCTTAACAAAAAATGTCTAGTTAACAGACGGCAGTATGTGAAAAGCATGACTTCGTCAATGTGTGTCACAATCGGACATATCGTGTGGTACCTGTGAGTGGCTTCCTTGTCACATCTCATGGCAAGGGCGCTTGTGACGGCATCGGGGGCACAAGCAAGCCTACCGCAGCTCAGCAGAACCTCAAGCGCCAGCTGAACAACCAAATACCGACGGCGGATGACATTTTTGATTGTCTGTCGCACAAACTTGTCAACTGCATGAAATTCATATTTGTACTAAAGCAGGGGGCAATGGACGCCACGACCCGCCTCATCGAGCGCTTTTCGAAAGCCACCACGTTGAAGGGAACACAGGGGTACCACAAGGTCGCTCCAGTGACCCATAACACAGTAAGGTTTCATGATCTGCTTACCGATTTGGGGCGTGAGTTTAAATGATGTGAGTGAGTTGATGATGGTTGGGTGAAGTGGGACGCGTTAGTGTGCGCGCTGATACTGATTGTGTTGATTAATATTATCGTAGTGACAGATCATCAGTCTGAACTGAGATTCCGACAATGGATGATCTACAGACCTGTAGATCATAGCAACGCATTACATTTGACACTGTACTAAACGCATTATTGTATTGCATTGGTTTGTGTTATTGTGTTCCTTTATTTTATTATACCGATGCAGACGGTTCGTGATACAATGTGATTTATTTCAGGCTCAGTATGCTTCAATGGATGCGTCCGCAGCAAATTTGTTCTCAGGCACTTGAAGTTTAATGTGATTACTCAGCCAATGAATTTCATCTTTTCGTTTCCAGAATGTGGGATTTAAAATACAAGAAGGTTGATATTACAGTGATCGGCGGTGATAAAAACTCTTCAGTATTGTCGATGAAATATGACAGTAAGTTTAAATATGCTGACATTGAACCAGAAATATATTACATGTGGTGAAACCATAGCTATTACTTTTTTCCTTCCAAATGACCATCTAGGATTTCACAACTTACCCTTCATCGCTTCTGAATTTCCAAAATAGCATTGTGACTGTCTTGAAGGTCAAGCTAGGCCGCGTTATCTTAGGCCATAAGCTCACGATTTAAGAAAGCGCGTGGATAAAAATATCGAAGTTGACACAAGTTGCAGTGGATGACGACTAGGGCCATAATTGTTTTGGCCCATCAAAAAAAGGAAGCTTTTTTTGTTTAAATTTTTTATCCATGTTTCTTTAATATTCCTTTGCCAATGGGTAGAGCAGACCGAGAAACGTTGTTGGAAGTCAACTTGCCCAAATAAAAAATGCTTACTTTAGCCAGAATCTTCTATTGGAACTGCAATTAGTAAATATGAAAAACTTATATATAGTCAAAAAAGGAGAAAAAATGACAAATTCCACTGGTAGGTTTTGTTGCATCCCTAGAGAAAAGCAAACGCTGAAAGTTTCATTAAAATATCTGTATCCGTTAAAGCGTGATGACTGGTTGAATATTTGGAGGTGACCTCACTTGACCTTGACTAACTCGTTGACCCTAGATGACCTGACTTCAAAATTTTGAAACATGATCCCACGTTGATGTGGGAAAAGGTATGCCGAATTTGGGCGCGCTGCCATGCGCCGCTCGTCCACCATCCGCTAAAAACCTGGGGGGGGGGGGCGGTTGAAGACCCCCGGGACGGGACGGGTTACACAAGCCACGATATCTAGCGCAAAATCCATCATGCGTGACTAATTTTGAATATATATGTAGACGTTTCTGCCATACCCAGTATCACAAGGTAGGAGATAATTTCACCGTGCAGGAAGTTTGCGGATGCATTGTGCACACTGAACCAGGTATCGTGCGTCATCGTCTCAACTAACCTCACGGCTAATAAGGCAGCAGCCAAGCTTACACTTACATCACTTGCTACACTCCCGGCATAATACGCCTACAAAGCGGGAGCCATAAAACCCAATGCTTGCTCGACTCGTCCACCGCCTGTAACGACACCATATTCTGGAAATGCTAAATTTTCTACATGAGAAGTGTAACACCGATGTGTTTACAGAGAAAAACGTGCACATCAGGTGTGGCTATTTTAGATATTTGCTCCGGTCAGTATTCGCCGATAGGAAACGTATTACTGCTACCTTTTCCAGTTTGCTGTCGGTGATAGCTTGCTGACCTTTACGCCCATTTAACGAACCCCATTCCAACGACAAGGCAGTCTGAGAGGCCACGTGGAGGAGGATGTGAAGAGAGTGAGAGATAAACATAAGGAGAGAACAAGAGAGAGAGAGAGAGAGAGAGAGAGAGAGAGAGAGAGAGAGAGAGAGAGAGAGAGAGAGAGAGAGAGAGAGAGAGAGAGAGAGAGAGAGAGAAAGAGACATGCATGGAAGTGACCTTGTAGAGGATATGGGAGTTGTACAACAAAGAACACGCTAACATTTCAGTTAGATGACTTCAAATAACGCTAGAAGCATTGCATTAATGGCCTGGCCACTGGAATAAAAATGGTTCGGAGGACGAGGCGGAAAGGCAAAAACTCCTCGTTTTAGAAATGAATTGATTCTGTGTCAGAAAAAAAAACGTGAAGATGGTGCAGATGGAAGAATATATTTAGCACCTGTTACGCCAATTTAGCATGCATGATGTTCTTCACCAACTGATGGGGTTGGTCGGTTAACAATTTCTGACTGAAAGTGAATTTTATGCCCATACTCTAGCCACATTTTCCAAGGGTGCCACTTTCTTGTACAGATTAACTCTCCTCTGTCATTGGAACTTAAAACATGCCATGGTACCAATTTCATGTCTGACTTCTTTTATTCTATCTTTGGGCGTGCCAACCAGACTCCATGTCAAGTTCAATGCACAAATTAGCCTTCATCCCAAGCCAGACACCATCTTTATGATGGCAAACTTACGCTGGTCAGCTATAATTGTCCTGGCTGCTCAATAACGTTAATTTCTTAATTTACATTCTTTCCTAACTTGCAAATCCTGAGCCATTTGATGCAAAGCCTTCGTAAGACAAGCTGCTACAAATAATTCCAACAAACATGTAATGGCCACAGACACATCAAAAACCTAAACGAAAACCACAGCCTTGCGCATGCAAGCACAACCAGCTAAAATGCAACCTTTCCAACTGTAGATCTTAACACGCGGCGCTAGCGAGATAACCTCCGCACACCGCTCTCTCGGCCCGTGTTCCAGAACTCCAGCCGCGTCGCAACGTCTCGTTTTGTGCGCGGCAGCTCTCGTGCTCGCCTGTCATCTGCGATGGCAGTTGTCGGCCGCAGACCTACGCGGAACCGGCTGTTGTGCCGGCCCCCGGCCCGGCTGGGCCGCCGGCGCTCGCCCCGGTCGATGCTCTCGCCGGAGGCTCTCAGCTGGGCTCGTTCGGCCGCGTCGGCAGCGACGCGGGCCAGTCGTCCCGGTGCCGGGCCCCGGCAGACAACGACGGACGCGACGGCCGGGGACAGTCGACGTCTGGTGGGCGCTGCGGGGATGGCCGAGTGGTTAAGGTGTCGGGATATGGTTACCAAAGGTCCCGGGTTCGACTCTAGCGCCACTCAGGACATTTCCCAATCCCGCGGTCCACCGGCGAAACAGTGTGGACGGCGCCATTAGCCGTGAATGTGCATAAAGTGTGTCGTGAACCACCCAATAAACAAACAGACGTCTGGTGGGCGCTGCGGTGTTCCGACACACGACAGGCGCTGCGGTGTTCCGACACACGACAGGCGCTGCGGTGTTCCGACACACGACAGGCGCTGCGGTGTTCCGACACACGACAGGCGCTGCGGTGTTCCGGCACACGACAGGCGCTGCGGTGTTCCGTCACACGACAGGCGCTGCGGTGTTCCGACACACGACAGGCGCTGCGGTGTTCCGACACACGACAGGCGCTGCGGTGTTCCGGCACACGACAGGCGCTGCGGTGTTCCGACACACGACAGGCGCTGCGGTGTTCCGACACACGACAGGCGCTGCGGTGTTCCGACACATGACCCTGGCCTGAGGTGCACCGAAACATGGCCGTAATCTTAGGTACACCGACACCTGGTCGGATCCAGGGTGGGGTTGGGTTCCACAATGCATTGTGGAGCCGCAAGTTTAAGGAGAGGAATTTGTCAGCTGCTTGATGTGCGTACAATCCGCTGAAGTGAACGTGTAGTTATCAGTCGTGAGTCTTGGTTTGAGGCTCTGAAGTTTTCGGTGCCTCAGAACAGAGGACAATAGTAGTTACGAGTGTCCGCATGGCTCTCAGAACGTAATGACGGCAGGACACTCAAAATCACGGGAGAGATCCCGGTCGATGCGCCTCATGCCGGAAATCATGTCATGCTAGGTGCCGTACAGCAGACCATAATCTGCAGAAGAAGAGCCCGTTGGAGGACCGGTTTTTGGTGCCGAAATCTTTCGTTTCATCAGGTTTGCCCCTCAACCTTGGCACCAAAGCATCCCAGCCGTGGCCATAGCTTGTGTTGGTCTGGCTTCACATAACTGGTACACGCTATAGTTGCTCTTGTTTGAGTACCTTCAGAGAAACGCACAACTCGCACTCGCCATGTTAGTTAAATCAAAGGTTCGCAATCGATATGCTATTTGGGCCTGATAAAAGACTAAGACATACGAAAAGCAGACATGCGCAATGTGTACTTACTGCATGTTAAAATGATTTTCTTGGCTTACTGCATTTTCTTACCGAATGTTTACATGCGGCATATTTTGTTCCGACGAGGAATTGAGGTACTTTCACTTTGAGAAATGGAAACTGCTCGAACAAAATGAGGTTGAGACTTCCTCACCTTGGGAGGCTCATCTGTGAGACGAAATGTACCACCCTCAATATAGCAGGGGGTGCTGAGATTACATCAAAAGTAACGTTAGGGATTATGCTATATTACTCAACGTTTCGGCCAGGGGCCATCACCAGGAGTGATATAAAAATGGCAGGGTTAACAATTGAAAAAAAACGCGGGGAAAAAAGCGTGCAAAAATACACGTGAATCACAGAAAAGCATCCTCATCGTAGCATCCTCAAACGTAGCATCAGGGATAGGTACAATGAGCACTTGGGAGATGCCAGACTTCGGAGAGGATACACACCTTTAGGCGAACACATGATCGACAAACATTCTAACATGGAACACAGCGACACTAACACAAACTTCAAAGTAGAAATTCTAGCAACAGCCAGGGACAACGCTGATCTGAAGGTCCTCGAATCTCTACACATACGTAATCTACGGCCGCAACTAAACACGCAAACGACGTCTTGGTTTATCACATAAAATTACATAAACATAAAGTATACTTTATGCATTACGCGTTGTATTGGATATATGTCTATATATATATATGTGCGTGCATGTATGTGTCGATATGTATATGAACCATCGGCTCGGGCTTCCTCAGAGGATTCTATCTTGACCTAGTTGATTTCTAGTTTGGAGTTTCTTGAAGTGTCTGCACCAATGAGGATGCTTCTCTGTGATTCACGTGTATTTTTGCACGTTTTTTCCCGCGTTTTTTTCTTCAATTGTTAACCCTGCCATTTTTTGTATCACTTCTGACGATGGCCCCTGGCCGAAACGTTGAGTAATATAGCATAATTCCTAATACTACTTTTGATGTAAACTCAGCACCTCCTGGTATATTGAGGGTCGTACATTTCGTCTCACGCAATGTCTAAAACCCAGGAGCACTTAAGAGCCATTCTTCGTTGTATTAAACAAAGGCTCATCTGTGCTATAGTAGTTAAATCCGTTCTTATGATTAATCGTACCCGGTTATGGGTGGCACGTGCATCCTGCCGACCCAACAACACCCCAGATATTATTCCGTCCTCTTGTTCACACAGACACACATACAAGCTCGCATCAAATGTGTAGAGCTGCTGTGTTACGTTGTTTGTGCTGCCCCATCGATATGAACTTTCGACTTAATAGATAGTATCATAAGATAGGCGTCACGCTCAGTCCTGTGACTATCCTACGTCTTGGCGGGAAAAAAGTCAAGCGTGGCTCGAATGACACCTGTTGTGACACGAGCAGTGGTCGTTTGACTTTGACGGCGCCTATCTGCGGCTTCAGGGACACTTCGACATAGCTCGCACGACCCAGCTTCATCGGGACAGCGTTTAGCCGTAGCGGTGTCTCGAACTGTCACGTCTCCAGTGACGGTCTGCTGTACCCCGCACTGTCACGTCTCCAGTGACGGTCTGCTGTACCCCGCACTGTTACGTCTCCAGTGACGGTCTGCTGTACCCCGCACTGTCACGTCTCCAGTGACGGTCTGCTGTACCCCGCACTGTCACGTCTCCAGTGACGGTCTGCTGTACCCCGCACTGTCACGTCTCCAGTGACGGTCTGCTGTACACCGACTGCCGCCCAGACGGTCTGCTTACCCCGCACTTTACCTCCAGTGACGGTCTGCGTACCCCGCACTACGTCTCCAGTGACGGTCTGCTGTACCCCACTGTCACGTCTCCAGTGACGGTCTGCTGTACCCCGCACTGTCACGTCTCCAGTGACGGTCTGCTATACCCCGCACTGTCACGTCTCCAGTACGGTCTGCTGTACCCCGCCTGTACGTCTCCAGTGACGGTCCGCTGTACCCCGCCTGTCACGTCTCCAGTGACGGTCTGCTGTACCCCGCACTGTCACGTCTCCAGTGACGGTCTGCTGTACCCCCACTGTCACGTCTCCAGTGACGGTCTGCTGTACCCCGCACTGTCACGTCTCCAGTGACGGTCTGCTGTACCCCGCACTGTCACGTCTCCAGTGATGGTCTGCTGTACCCCGCACTGTCACGTCTCCAGTGACGGTCTGCTGTACCCCGCACTGTCACGTCTCCAGTGACGGTCTGCTGTACCCCGCACTGTCACGTCTCCAGTGACGGTCTGCTGACCCGCACTGTCACGTCTCCAGTGACGGTCTGCTGTACCCACACTGTTACCTCTCCAGTGATGGTCTGCTGTACCCGCACTGTCACGTCTCCAGTGACGGTCTGCTGTACCTCGCACTGTCACGTCTCCAGTGACGGTCTGCTGTACCCCGCACTGTCACGTCTCCAGTGACGGTCTGCTGTACCCCGCACTGTCACTCTCCAGTGACGGTCTGCTGTACCCCACACTGTCACGTCTCCAGTACGGTCTGCTGTACCCGCACTGTCACGTCTCCAGTGACGGTCTGCGTACCCCGCGCTGTACGTCTCCAGTGACGGTCTGCTGTACCCCGCGCTGTTACGTCTCCAGTGACTGGTCTGCTGTACCCCGCACTGTTACCTCTCCAGTGATGGTCTGCTGTACCCCGCACTGTTACCTCTCCAGTGATGGTCTGCTGTACCCCGCACTGTCACGTCTCCAGTGATGGTCTGCTGTACCCCGCACTGTCACGTCTCCAGTGACGGTCTGCTGTACCCCGCACTGTTACCTCTCCAGTGATGGTCTGCTGTACCCCGCACTGTTACCTCTCCAGTGACTGGTCTGCTGTACCCCGCACTGTTACCTCTCCAGTGACGGTCTGCTGTACCCCGCACTGTTACGTCTCCAGTGACGGTCTGCTGTACCCCCGCACTGTCACGTCTCCAGTGACGGTCCGCTGTACCCGCACCGTACCTCTCCAGTGATGGTCTGCTGTACCCCGCACTGTCACGTCTCCAGTGACGGTCTGCTCTACCCGCACTGTCACGCTCCAGTGATGGTCTGCGTCCGACTGTCACGTCTCCAGTGACGTCTGCTGACCCCCGCACTGTCACGTCTCCAGTGACGGTCTGCTGACCCCGCACTGTCACGTCTCCAGTGACGTCTGCTGTACCCCGCACTGTCACGTCTCCAGTGACGGTCTGCTGTACCCCGCACTGTCACGTCTCCAGTGACGGTCTGCTGTACCCCGCACTGTCACGTCTCCAGTGACGGTCTGCTGTACCCCGCACTGTCACGTCTCCAGTGACGGTCTGCTGTACGTGTGGCCGCGGATAAGGTAATGGTGGGCAGCACAGGTGTGGCCGCACAGAAGGTAGTGGTGGGCAGCACAGGTGTGGCCGCGCAGAAGGTAGTGGTGGGCAGCACAGGTGTGGCCGCGGATAAGGTAATGGTGGGCAGCACAGGTGTGGCCGCGCAGAAGGTAGTGGTGAACAGCACAGGTGTGGCCGCGGATAAGGTAATGGTGAACAGCACAGGTGTGGCCGCGGATAAGGTAATGGTGAACAGCACAGGTGTGGCCGCGGATAAGGTAATGGTGAACAGCACAGGTGTGACCGCGCAGAAGGTAATGGTCGGCAGCACTGGTGTGGCAGAAGCGTGGATTGCATGGAGCCACCACCCTCCTGGACCTGTGACAACACTATGACCATTCTCCCAGGAAGGGTTTAGTTCAGTTGCGTGAAGACTATTGGTGTCCGCGATCCAGCTCGTCTGCCGTTTGCGTGCATGTACGAAGCGATCCACGATATATGGTCACTGGCTGCTAGTGAAAAAAAAACAAGTGTTCGGGGACACTGAACTGCCCATTTCGCTGCGCGATCGGCACACTTATTTACTTCGGAGTGTGGTTTGGGAATCAGTACTGACAGACTGTTTCCTTCCTCCCGGTCCATAGTAATGAAGCGTGTCAGAATGTCAAGAGGCTGATGAATGCAAACGTGATCGCTGCCGAGAGTGCCAAGATAATCTGGCATTATCACACATAGAACATCTCGCGATACCTGTCTCACAGACACAGAAGTTCCCCTTGTTCGATGCACGAGACCCGACCGGCACGGAAGGCCCCTAACTGGAACAGAAGGCTCCCTAGACAACACAGGAAACCCACTGTCGGTACGGGATGCCTTGCTATCGACCGAGGTACAGGTGTGACTTTAATATGACCGGCGCAGGCGGATACCTGACTGGCACGGAAGTCCTGCTAACCGACACAGAACATCCCTCGCTTACACACAGGAGCGCAGCCAGGATTTTCTTAAGGAGGCCCAACAAACAAATGCCATGAAAGGAAGATCGCTTTCAGCGCGCGAAGCGTGCCGAAAAGTTTCTGTTTTCCCTTGTAATCACCTCAGAACTTCTTGTCTGTGTGCATGTTTGGTCGCGAAGTCGACGGTTCCCTTTGACTTGCACAGGAGGCCCCTTGAGACACAAGTGGTCCCCTGACAGAAATAGGGGACCTCTGGCGGATATACGAGAATCCTGAAAGGCACATGATTTCCCCTCGTAAAAGTGTCCTGAATTCATGTTTCGTAGAGTGGACGGTAGCAGGCGACGACGTTAAAGCCCACAGTGACACAGAAAGTCTTTCGCAGCATGATAAGACGAAACACGCGAAGTAGATTATACCGGCAGATGAACACCGCATCTGCTGAGAAGATTGCGATCACACCGATATCAGAACTCGAGTATGAATAAAACAGCAACAACTACCACAGTTGCGTATCGTGCAGCTTCTTGCAAATTAATTCTGAAAGTCATAACTCGGTCCGCGCACTGTCAATGAAGGGGCGGGGATGGCCGAGTGGTTAAGATGTCGGCCTATGGGTACCAAATGTCCCAGGTTCGTCTCTAGCGCCACTCAGGACATTTCCCAATCCCGCGGCCCACCGGCGAAACAGTGTGGGCGGCGCCATTAGCCGTGACTGTGCATAAAGTGTGTCGTGAACCAACCAATAAACAAACAAACAAACACTGTCAATGAAAGTTTCTGGACATAAAGTTCGGTAGTTTTCCACATAAAGTTCGGAATTGAAGGACAGTGATTCACAGACACAGGAGGTCCCTTAACCCACCCAGCAGGCATGCTTGGCAACGAACATAATCAAAGTTTTGATTTTGTATTGTGCTTGCTTGTCATTCTTTTGCATCGATGAAAAACATTCACTTCTATTAACCTCACTGCCCTTCATCCGGCATAATCTAAACAAAAATGTTTTGCACCTTTTAGCCAAGCCCTCTAAAATCGAGTCCTCGTGCGGAAGGAGAATCAAACTGGGGAAGTTCCTATCGCCTAACCCCCATCCCTCATCTGGAAAATTGTTCATACGTCCCTGCTGTACCTCATACTGTCATGGCTTTGGTAATGGTCTGTTGTATCTCACACTGTCATGGCTCGGGTGGTGGTCTCCTGCACCTCACACCGTCATGGCTCGGGTGGTGGTCTCTTGTACATCACAATGTCATGGCTCGGGTGGTGGTCTGCTGTACATCACTCTGTCATTGTTCGGGTGGTGGTCTCCTGTACCTCACACTGTCATGGCTCGGGTGGTGGTCTGCTGTACCTCACACTGTCATGGCTCGGTGGTGGTCGCTGTACCTCACACTGTCATGGCTCGGGTGGTGGTCTGCTGTACCTCACACTGTCATGGCTCGGGTGGTGGTCTCCTGTACCTCACACTGTCATGGCTCGGGTGGTGGTCTGCTGTACCTCACACTGTCATGGCTCGGGTGGTGGTCTGCTGTACCTCACACTGTCATGGCTCGGGTGGTGGTCTGCTGTACCTCACACTGTCATGGCTCGGGTTGCTGTACCTCACACTGTCATGGCTCGGGTGGTGGTCTGTACCTCACACTGTCATGGCTCGGGTGGTGGTCTGCTGTACCTCACACTGTCATGGCTCGGGTGGTGGTCTGCTGTACCTCACACTCACACTGTCATGGCTCGGGTGGTGGTCTGCTGTACCTCACACTGTCATGGCTCGGGTGGTGGTCTGCTGTACCTCACACTGTCATGGCTCGGGTGGTGGTCTGCTGTACCTCACACTGTCATGGCTCGGGTGGTGGTCTGCTGTACCTCACACTGTCATGGCTCGGGTGGTGGTCTGCTGTACCTCACACTGTCATGGCTCGGGTGGTGGTCCTCATTCCTGTACCTCACACTGTCATGGCTCGGGTGGTGGTCTGCTGTACCTCACACTGTCATGTCGGGTGGTGGTCTGCTGTACCTCACACTGTCATGGCTCGGGTGGTGGTCTGCTGTATCTCACACTGTCATGGCTCGGGTGGTGGTCTGCTGTACCTCACACTGTCATGGCTCGGGTGGTGGTCTCCTGTACCTCACACTGTCATGGCTCGGGTGGTGGTCTGCTGTACCTCACACTGTCATGGCTCGGGTGGTGGTCTGCTGTACCTCACACTGTCATGGCTCGGGTGGTGGTCTGCTGTACCTCACACTGTCATGGCTCGGGTGGTGGTCTCCTGTACCTCACACTGTCATGGCTCGGGTGGTTGTCTGCTGTACCTCACTCTGTCATTGTTCGGGTAGTGGTCTGCCGCATCATTGACCGGCATTTGTACTACAGGGCCGATATTTGTGAGAACGAACAGCTAAGTACTGCAATGTATGATATAAATATTTGCGTAGGCGTGAGTTAAACTGGTTTAGCATTTATCCTGGCGACGGCTCATAACAATTATGCAGTGGCTCATGTCTGTGGAGTTACGGTAAACATTGATGGTGAATGCTCCATTACTACTGTCTATATTCACATGAAGGAAATGGATTGTATCACTTGCGTCCAATAATATGGTGAATACGTGCCTACAGGCTTCCTTTCTAGTCTATGTAAGAATGCTGACATGAACCGTGTATCCCTGATATCTAACAAAATGTCATCAAAGTATCCACAATAGAGATTGAGGACCAACTGATTATTATCATGAAGCACTATTATTTCTGCATGCACCAAACAGGCCAACGCGAGAACACCTGGTGCGTATCCAATGGCAATGCCATGTATCTGATAATAAATACCCCTCGACAGTGGGGCCCTAAACGGAGCTTGTGTGGTGCACAGTCGAAGCATTGGACACACCATGCGCTCGGGTATGGTGGGAGGCCTTTCGTGAGGTGGAGATAATAAAAATCCATACGTATCTGAACAGCCCCCTTTCATCCATACATTTATGTTTGTTTGTTTCTTTATTGGGTGGTTCACGACGCACTTCATGCACATTCACGGCTAATGACGCCTCCCACACTGTTTCGCCGGTGGGCCGCAGGATTGGGAAATGTCCTGAGCGGCGCTAGTGTCGAACCCGGGACTTCTGGTACCCATAGCTCGACACCTTAACCACTCGGCCATCCGCGTCCCCATACATTTCTGAAAAAATTGCATGCATATGCGGGAGGGAGTTGGTCGCGGCATCCCTTGTTTTTTTTTACCAGGTTAACAAACTCGGCTGAGGATTTCAATGAGCATGAGCAATCTGTGGCGCATGGCATGTCAGTACTCTGTTCAGATACTTCGCTATGATATATGCAGGGAGCGGAATCTGGGAGACTGTTGGTCTCAGCGACTTGTGGGTCTTTATGTTGCACACAGGTACCCAGAGGCATAGTCTCCAGTTCTCTTGTGCAGGTTCTCACCTTTTATGTGCCTATTTACCGCAGTGATAATGTTATTGGCTACCTTTCTGGGTTCATCAACCGGACTGCGTGTTATCGTCTCAGACATTCTGGTATCGCCGAGGAGATTATTAATTTTCCGGTCATGATCAGATTTGTTCATTCTTACAATGGACAAATCTGATCTTATCTGCCGAATCTATTTATCTGCCTTGCGGATCATTATGTTCTCATTTACGTGGAGTTCTCTCCCCGTTCTCCAGAGATGCGGCGGTGGGGAAGTCCGGCGAATCACACCCGGAATCTTGTGCTTTCAGCTAGTAGCTGTTCATGAATGTTTGGATTATTTCCGATCTTGCCCTGACGTCTCAGCTTCAGAGCATCCCGACAGAGTTTATCCAGCTAGGCTTTTCCATCTTGGGAAAGGTTTCAGGGGAAACTGGGAGCTATCTCCTGGGTTCGAAAGCTCATAATGTTCTGTTTGACGTAGGTTGCACTTGGGACGAACTTATGTAGCCCTCTCCCTCCTCAGGAATGGTGGCATCCTCCATAAAGATTACACAATTTCCTCCATACTTCAGTCGTCGCTACATGCATACACATTCAGGTGGTGGACAACTCACGATAACATGCAGGGTCTCTTCAGATTCCGGCCGATGTTGAATCAAATGTTCCGCTCTCTGCCTTTATCAATGTGCCAATCAATCAATAGGCAGGTGCACGTTTGCGGAACTCTGCCGCGGTATGACGGATCGACCCTGAGCCCAATGTGATCAAATCTGTGCCCTAATCAAATTTCTGATCCGATCCCAACAGTAAGATCACTCTCCCCTGCATCACCCAGTGACAGTTCCGGCAAGGAGGGTTAGGGACTTAGCATGCTTTCCAGGAACTATGAATTGTAACCAACGATGACTGCTGCACTTGATGCATTCTGTGTACGGTAAATTCCGAAGGAAGGCACATGGCAAATTGATTTGCAAAAAGAGCATGGGCGTAACTATAATGATTTGATTATCATGGTTTCTAACTTATCGAGCTGGCATTGCTCTGCACTTGCTGAAGATATATTTACATGCCGAAATGTCTGTCGTACAAATATATTCATGCAATTTTTAGTCCAATATTTTCAGCAATCATGAGCTTGGACCGATATTGAGCCAATATACAAAAGGAACAGGAGATCGATCAGAAACCTTCAACACACAGCAAAAAAAGTTAATTAATATATATTTATATATATATGCATATATGTATATATATATATATATATATATATATATATATATATATATATATATATATATATAATATTATGTCACGGCTACCGAAGTTACTCCGGATGCCAGAAGAGACAGGAAATGAAAGGATACCCACAAGATTAGAAACGAGATGCATGGGAGAGGATTAGATGCTCTGGAAGGCAAAGACTTCCCAAACTCGCTACTTCCCAAGGCTTGCAAAGATGTCCCTAGAATGGAAGAGAAGACCCCAATAGCGGATAAGGATGCCCACAGCGAATGAGAGAAGGGCCTTAGGATGGCACAGGACGCTCTAGAACTTGGGAGAGGTCACTAGGGAGCGAAGATGAGGCTCCGGGAGAACCATAGGAAGCCCCAAGAGACGCAAGAAGGCAATCAGGATAAAGGAGAACCTAAAAGCATGAGAGAAGGTCCTTTAGAGAGGAGACAAGACGTAGAGATGCAAGAGGAGTCCCCCAAAGACCAGTTTGAGGATCACAAAGGGTAAGCACTGAGCAAGCAGACCCCACGAAAGGAGAGAATGTGTTCTAAGACCCGAGAAGGAGCCAGCAGGATAAGAGGGGAGATGCTCGGAACGCAAGAGGAAGCTCCCTTACTTCCAGAATTGTACGACTTCCAAATCACTGATGTGGGTCTTGATGGTGACAAAATGTGCCACAGAGCGTGCCTGTAGATGCGCGTAAAATGTGCAATATATAGGACAACCGCCATTGCTCTTCCTAATTCGGGGACGCCATTTGGGCCCAAGAGGGCTCACCACATATTCAGCTCAGGAGGCCGCTTTGAAGGTTCAACTCCCATATGGGATACTCTGGTGGTGTTATCTCGGCGAAGCACAACTTCCTCCAGCTGTCCCTACGCAGACCATCCCTCGAGTTTGCGTGCCACCATTAGTGCGGGAATATGTGTAAGACCAGGTATGGTATCTGACGATTACGTATTCTACACAGGTCAATACTTTAGTGTTCTATTTTCTGCACTCCTAATTTCCAATGAACAGAAAGTTTAGAACTTAATTGCGTATGGACTCGCTATCAAATTGAGCTGAGTTATTTGTGCATAACCTGGAGTATTTTAAAACATCATTTAATGCATAATACTCAGCTTTCGCCGTCCTTTGAATCATCATATAAACCTGCCTATGGTACAACCTCCTACATTGCCAACATTTTCACATAACAAGCCTTGAATGAAGTCGAAAACGTGATCTGAAAGACGACCAATTTTCGGAGGAGTATTTGTGCCAAGACGTTGTGTTGATATCTGCAGATTAGCATTCCCATGGTAGTCACAAGCAACAAAACACCAAAAATAAAGTTTCAGCCTATCAATAAGCAAGACAATGAAACGTAACGCAGTAAACAGGTACAGCGATGGGCTGCCGTGATAATCAGCTACGCTATTAACATTGGGGTGGGGTGGGATTTATGCCAGTAGAGTATCTCAGATCATACTTATGAATGGAGACCAATGCCAAGAACACGTGCGCATTGCATTGTAGTACCCTTCTTCGGACATGTGGTGCTGATGATACTGGCCATTGGAACAAAATATGGTTCATAGTTTATCTAGCACTAGGTGGATAAGGTGCTTAGGCCAAGCACCTTCTCCATGAATTACATGTTGTGCAGCAGGGAGATGGGAAATGGAATGAATTGAGTGGTTTTGATGGTAGTAGGTAACTTAGATCATGCTTATGGTTGGGCAGTTTTGATAGCAGCAGGTATTCTCGGTGGCGGCTCCAGAACCGGTCTTCGGACATGTGATGATGAAGAGATGAAGAAATAGGCTATGGTAACGCAGCCTCCCGTACCTCGGGCGGCCGTCTCCCGTACTCCGCGCAGCCGTCTCCCGTACCTCGGGCGGCCATCTCCTCTATCTCTGGCGACCGTGTCCCGTACCTCTGGCGACCGTCTCCCGTACCTCGGGCGGCCGTCTGCCGTACTCCCCGCAGCCGTGTCCCGTACCTCGGGCGGCCGTCTCCCGTACCTCGGGCGGCCGTCTCCCGTACCTCGGGCGGCCGTTCCCGCGTGTCCCGTACCTCGGGCGGCCGTCCCGCCGTACCTCGGGCGGCCGTCTCCCGTACCTCGGGCGGCCGTCCCCGTACCTCGGGCGGCCGTGTCCCGTACCTCGGGCGGCCGTCTCCCGTACCTCGGGCGGCCGTCTCCCGTACCTCGGGCGGCCGTCTCCCGTACCTCGGGCGGCCGTCTCCCGTACCTCGGGCGGCCGTCTCCCGTACCTCGGCGCTCCCCGGCGGCCGTTCGACCTCGGCGGCCGTCTCCCGTACCTCGGGCGGCCGTCTCCCGTACCTCGGGCGGCCGTCTCCCGTACCTCGGGCGGCCGTCTCCCGTACCTCGGGCGGCCGTCTCCCGTACCTCGGGCGGCCGTGTCCCGTACCTCGGGCGGCCGTCTCCCGTACCTCGGGCGGCCGTCTCCCGTACCTCGGGCGGCCGTGTCCCGTACCTCGGGCGGCGGTGGGCGACCGCCGCTCGATAACCAGGCCCATCTCACTTCGACCGCCGTCATCGCTCATTCGTCGCCGGCCGGCTGACGGTCCGGGCTGTCGGCCGGCCGTCACCGGTAGGCTGTCCCATTTCACGCCCGCTGGACATCCCACCGGAAGGGTGCGTGACGCACGCAGTCGACCACGCCCTTCCCGAGCCTCCAACCCCCCCCCCACTGATATCGGCAGCGCCGCATGGCGTCACCCCGTGGCAGAAAACCGCACTCAAATCGGGCTGACACGAGCTCGCCCTGATGAAATGCAAGATAATCGCTGCTTCGACTTTCCTGACCACAGAAAAGTATATTTCTGGAACCTTGTTTATGTGTTGAAACCCCTTCCAAGTATTCTAGAGTACATAATGTATGGAATGCATTAATGATGAGCTATATGGATTATATATATATATATATATATGTATCGGTGTTATATATGGATGTCATATATATTTGTAGGTGTTATGTATGGATGTCATATATATTTATGGAGGTTGTATATTATCATAAATATTTTACAGCCCAAACATGCATTTTTCTTGGTTAAATGCAACCAAATACAGTCTGATTTTCATTTACTTAGCACCGATAACACGCAAAAACAGGCGCATATCATAATAATCTTAACACAAGCCAGAATAGTGCCTTGCGTTTTGGAGCCAAACCGTCTATAAAGCAGCTGGCCTTCTGATTGGTCCTTGCCCACGCCAATGGAAAAATCATGTCAGTTGGCAAGTTACTCAGTGTGCGACGCTGTCGGGAGGAAGCTGCATAGTTTGCTCGTCCAGAAAGTCTGCAACAGACAGGCAAGCTAGTGACCGTCACCAGCCTGTCGTCCAGACGCAGGCAGCCAATGGAGGTCAGCGAGTTGAAGGTCAGTAGAAGTCACTGAAGGTCGGCGAAGGTCCATGAACCCCGGTGAAGGTCCGTGAATGTCCGTGAAGGTAAATGAAGGATGGTAAAGGTCGGTGAAGCCCCGTGAAGTTCGGTGAATGTTGGTAAAGGTCCGTGAATATCCGTGAAGGTCGATGAAGGTCGATGAGGGTCTGTGAAGGTCGGTAGTGAAGGTCCGTGAAGGTCGGTAAAGGTCCGTGAAGCTCCCTGAAGGTCGGTGAAGGTCGGTGAAGGTCGGCTTAAGTCGGTGAGGTTTGGTGAAGGTCGGTAAATGTCCGGGAAGGTCGGCAACGTGCGCTACTTGCTTTGTGCCGTTGGAAAGTGCACCGCCGGACCAACTGCTCGCTCAACTTGTTCAACTCGTTCCCGGAACACGATGCTGTGTGCCACATCGACGCGCGCACAGACACGCGAGGTCATGGTGACCATGGGAGGAGTTGCAATGTTAGTGGGGCATGGCTCCCTAGGATGGGTTGCAGCTCGTAGTTTACACTGCGCCACTGCGTACTCCGCCAGCCAAATTTGCGCACATTGAAAGTAATTCAATTTATTGTATTTGCAGACAATGCGGGTTGAGTTCCTAAGCGAAATTTCGTGATGCCTTAGTGTACGTTGTAGTTCAATGCGAATACGGCAGTATTACATTTGGATAAATTTAACTTTTTCCACATCTAGCACAGTTTTATCGTTCTGGACATATGCTTATCTTATATATTTTTTCTTACATCCAGGATGTGGTGTATTTGTGAATGCAAGTGTCACGCTAATATCCGCACATGCATATTAGGAGCCAGAACAGATCCAACGTTTATATGTTGCACCGGCGAAAATAAACGATCCAGGCAAAGCCTGCACATCACATTTGGTGTCGTTATACGTCCAGTCACGCGCTTAATTTCGGGCAGCTTTTTGGCGATCCTCCAAATCTGCTGCCAGAACTTCAGGATCAAGATCGTAGGCGAACACTTAGCACGCAGCCAAGCCTCTGCTGGATACGTAGTTCCCTCGTTCGCCTTTGCTCCTGGAAAACGCGCGCCACGTCGAATGAGAGCTCGGGGTTCCAGCCTGCATCACTAGAGGCCTCATTTCCGGTGCCGGTCCGGCGGCTAGCACCATAAAATTGTCACGAATGGTGGCCATACCGTTTCATCACCGGTATTCCAAACAAGTCACAGGTCACCGGGCACGAACTCCGAGCGGAGCCTGCCGGCTACCACAGATCTCGTGACGGTTACTGTCCCTCTCTCTCTATCTTTCTCTCTCTCCCCCCCCCTCTCTCTCTCTCTCTCTCTCTCTCTCTCTCTCTCTCTCTCTCTCTCTCTCTCTCTCTCTCTCTCTCTCTCTCTCTCTCTCTCTTTCTCTTCTTTTTCTTTCTCATATATTTTTTCTTTTTTTTTCTCTTTTTTTTTCTCTCTCTCTCTCTCTCTCTCTCTCTCTCTCTCTCTCTCTCTCTCTCTCTCTCTCTCTCTCTCTCTCTCTCTCTCTCTCTCTCTCTCTCTCTCTCTCTCTCTCTCTCTCTCTCTCGCACAAGCAGTCCTTTTTTGTCTGACCGGCCGCGTGTCAGGCGCGCTATTGAGCTGTCAGCGGGCCATCCCCGGGCGGGACGTGAGGAAGACGGGCGCCACCTCTCTGGCGACGGCCGTCGTCGCCGACGCCCGATCCGGTGACAGTGTATAGACATCGGTCGGGCCGCGGGGGGGGGGGGGTAAACAGACCCAGCTCGCGCGTCCCACCGTCGCCCGGCCGAGCATGGGTCCACACGGCGCCGTGTGATGGGAGTGGTGAACCGCCTCCGGGCACACCCCGGTTCAGGCGACGTCGGTCCACGGCGACGTCGTCTGGTGTACTTGTTGCCGAGTGGTTTGAAGTTGACGAATGAGCGGTGCTTTGTTGTCTACCTGAGCGGTGCTTTGTTCCGATATTGCTGATGAAACTGCACACTCTGTTCCATGGGCGGTGATTTCTGAAAAGAATGGGGCGACACTTTACAAGAGGACAATGGGCCGGCCAAAATCGATTGGGGGAGGTATGTGCACGCCATAGGGACCCATGGTAAAGGTTGAAATTATTGGGGAAAACCAACATTGAGGGCGTACACCCGCCACCACAAAAGCACGTAAAACAACACGACTACTCTGATCTTAAAATTCGAAATCAAAATCATCAGGCTTTGTCGCGTGAGCTCCCTTCGCAACGAGGCTATCAGGTAGCCTTCATCTGCACACACGAGGGACACCTTCCGTGACCCTCCCTTCTCCACAAGCAGGGTCCCATGACCAATAGTATAGGTGGCACCGTCACATGATGTTCCTCTGAACGTGAACACTGTGTAGTGATCTTTTCCGACACATGAGCACAGACACACGGCCTCCCTCAACATCCAGAATCAGTCCCTTGACCTATAGCTAAGCCAGGACACATGTCCATGGCCTCTCTCTCCGTCCGAACACAGACACATGACCTCCCCTAGCATATGTATCACATAAGGTGTGATGCATATGCCAACAAATATGGAACACCAGCATCGTGGTACAACAGTGTCTCTCCACAGAATGTGGCACCATCTTTCCCAAATTTGACCTACCCGCATGCTTGGCAGCCCACAAAATAATGAAAGCAGGTCAGCAGGACCACAAAATGCATTTTTCGTAATGCGCTGTCGTGGTGACTTTATTCAGTGCAATTTGCACTTTCTCTGGCCAGATTGCTCCCTCGGAAGCGGATCGATCCAGTCGAAATGGCAAATCAACACCAGACAACGTGCTTTCAATAATTGCCCTTTCAACTGGAGAACATGCGCTCCGTTGAGCAGAGCCGGCCCGCGAGCCTGATGGCAAATCATATCGCAGTCGCATTCACCGTCGGCCACACAATCCAATTAAGATTTGATTCGTCTGTATCCAGCGCCGGATGTCGGGCATTTCCGCACGCGCCGCGCCACGGCCGTGCCACGTCCGTGCCACGGCCGTGCCACGTCCGTGCCACGTCCGTCCGACCGCTGCGTGACATCGGCGATATGGTCAAACCCAAAGCTCCGGCTGTCCAGGTTGGTCGGACAGCAAGGTTTTGCGGTGGCCGGCAGTCTTCAGACCCATCTCCGCCCCGTCGTGTTCCGAAGCAAGGTTTTGTTGTGGCTGGCGGTCTCCACAGCCGTCCTTTCACCTCGTGAAAGCGTCTGCACGGCCGGCTCGGAGAAAGCCCGCCGGTAGTGCACACCGAACCAGGCACTGGTTGTTGAACTTTCGATCGATTCTCTCGCTGCCCACTGACAGCTGCGCATTTATCGCGGACGGAATCACCACCGCGACCCGGCTGAGAACTTGCAACCCCGCCCCACGCCCTTCAGACCGGCACGTGTTGACGCGCGACGGCGGCGCCCTGCTGCGGCGCCCTGCGGCGACTCGTCGCGACTCTGCGTCACGCCTCTCAGTCACGTGACCTCGGCCGGTGGCGCCCTGCGGCGGCTGTGGCTGCTGCTGTGGCTGTGGCTGTGGCTGTGGCTGTGGCTGCGGCTGTGGCTGTGGCTGTGGCTGTGGCTGCGGCTGTGGCTGTGGCTGCGGCTGTGGCTGTGGCTGTGGCTGTGGCTGTGGCTGCGGCTGTGGCTGTGGCTGTGGCTGTGGCTGTGGCTGTGGCTGCGGCTGTGGCTGCGGCTGTGGCTGTGGCTGTGGCTGTGGCTGTGGCTGTGGTCGCTGTGGCTGTGGCTGTGGCTGTGGCTGCGGCTGTGGCTGTGGCTGTGGCTGTGGCTGTGGCTGTGGCTGTGGCTGTGGCTGCGGCTGCTGCTGTGGCTGCGGCTGCGGCTGCGGCTGTGGCTGTGGCTGTGGCTGTGGCTGTGGCTGTGGCTGTGGCTGTGGCTGTGGCTGTGGCTGTGGCTGCGGCTGCGGCTGTGGCTGTGGCTGTGGCTGTGGCTGTGGCTGTGGCTGTGGCTGCGGCTGTGGCTGTGGCTGTGGCTGCGGCTGTGGCTGTGGCTGTGGCTGTGGCTGTGGCTGTGGCTGCGGCTGTGGCTGCGGCTGTGGCTGTGGCTGTGGCTGTGGCTGTGGCTGTGGCTGTGGCTGTGGCTGTGGCTGTGGCTGCGGCTGTGGCTGTGGCTGTGGCTGTGGCTGTGGCTGTGGCTGTGGCTGTGGCTGTGGCTGCGGCTGTGGCTGTGGCTGCGGCTGTGGCTGTGGCTCGAGTGCCACGCACGGCTCCTGCGCCGCGGCCGCTCGGTCACGTGACCTCTGCCGGACGGACGCGGGCGTGGCGCCCCGGCGGTGGCGCGTGATGACCCGCGACCGCGCCGCGGTGCTGAGCCGCCAGGGCGATAAGTGGCACTTACACGCCGCAGCGGGCCCGGCGTCTGCGCCACGGGGGCCGACGCCGGCGAAGGGTCGCGAATGGCTGGCTCGTGTCGGTCACTGACCATTCACTTGCAGCCGACTGCCTTGAATGCGTTCGGGTGTTTTTGTGTGCATTGCCGGCTCACCTGTTCTCGACGGAGGAACCGTCGGCGTGTGGGCAGCGTCAAGGTCTTATGACCTGATTGGCAGGCTGGGAAGCATGGAGCACTTCGGTAGCGTGCCTTTCATTGAGGACAAATAGAGAGCAGAAATCGATTGGATTCTCGTAACAAGATTATCCTGTTAAGTTTGTGCTACAAAACCAAGTGAAGTCAGCCAGCAATGCTCATGGTTTACAGGTCAGGCACACGTTCAAATTGTCACTAACCTTGACGAGGGCAACTTTTCATTAACCTTGCGTCTTTAAGCCCAACATAAGAGGTGCCGTATTCACCAAATTGCATGCGTCAATAGACCTAAACTTAACTTCATGCATGGCGTGCTTCCTTGCGATTCCCGTAATGCGAAAACATATTTGATCGCCAAAATCATGGACTCTATTTATTTTAAAAAAAACAATGCACCGTGCAAAAGGCGAAGTCAGTCGGCAATACGAATTGGAAGCATTCCCAAGCGTGCAGATCAAGTACCTGTGCGGCAGCGCCTTCAGCACCTGGTACAGATGCGGCTTTAGAAATGCACCGGAGATATTTGATAATGCTTCTGTGCGATATACGGATCTACTGCTTGGCCAGTATCTGTCGAATACATGGGCAAAAGGAAAAGGCGTGATATGGTAAGGACGGCTTACACCGAAACAACACCACCTGTAAATGTTACCCTACCAATCACTGGAGATAATTGTCCCCGGAGATGTAGAGCATGAGCGAGTTTTTCCCAGTGAAGGTAACATGCTGGCAAGGATCCGGTTTCGTCTAGGTAGGTTACCAAGCGAAAAATTGTTTTTTTTGTGAGCATTACGTTTTTCTCGGCAACATTCGTAATTACAAAAATGTAGATGGGAGATGAATTTCAACCACTGGCCTTAATCAAACAGCGCAAAACATGCAGGACGCCGAAGTATATATTATAGCGTACCAGCAGCCTCTTTCAAATAATTAATTCCTTCTCGTGCCAATCCATCTCACCACTATTTGACGATATAATTGTTTTATGTCACATACTATTAATAGAGAGCACACATTCCCCCGGTAAGCACATTGTGGCCACTAGCCTCATAAATGATTTATTTTAATGTTTCATTGGAATAATGATTACTTGCTATTAAATGAATAAGATAAACAGCCAAAAAAGTTTCGCACTGAAACACATCGTGGCCACCCAATGTAGAATTATCTGCCACGTCAAATTATGGTTAGGTCCCAGAATGTCCGCCTCATACTGATCAACTTCAGCGCTTTACGGTCCGGGTGAGCTCGTGGTTGATAGATGATATCAACATCTGGAGTCAGATCAGATACCCAGCATGCTATCGCTATGGCGGATCCGGTAATGGTCTGCCGACGGATTTCCCTGGGCTCTGCTGGGCATGTCCCTGACATGTTCAATGAAACGCAGCCTGATTGGACGCCCCATCTCCCGGACATAGGCGGCAATCTGGCTGGCACAAACTTTGCGTTTGATCCTGTAAACCAAGTTCTTCTGCTGCACATCTGCCTGCTAGGCCGCCTCATTTGCAACAGTTGCAAGCCCTATTTATCCCTGCAGGCCACTGGTTGAGCAATAGTCAAAAGTACCAGCAATTGCTCCAACTAATATCCCTATCTAACTAATATATCCAACTAATATCCGGACTTATGTGTGATCCTCTATATTTGACACACAAGATTCTCGTCCACGTATGGTTATCCAAAAAGCCTTTCGCCTTGCTCACCCTTTTTCTCCTTGGCTTTGGGAATGAATAAGAGCATGATGTCATGGCCAATTATGTTATGGGTGACCACAAGGTGCATAATGACCTGCTTTGCCTATTTGTATATTGTAGTAGCATACACTCAAATATTATTTCACCAATATCATACCATGACCTTTCTTGGATGATTAGAAAAATACGGTCTAAACTTACTTTGATCTTGGTGTATATTCGGGTACAATCCTTCGTCAAACAACAAAAAGTAAGCAATTCCAATTAGCAATGGAATTTTGGAATTGGAATTGTTCACTTTTTGTGGTTTGACGAAGGGTTTTACCTGAATATACACCAAGATCAAAGTAACTTTCTACTGTTTTTTTATAATCATTAAGGAAAGATCATCGTATGGTTTTGATGAAATGATATGATTCTCCCTAAAGTGCTAAACAATCATTTATTGCAACAAATACCCAATTTAGGCCAGTTCTGCAGCGAGTGGCCAAAACGTGTTTTCCTGAGAATCTGTTTGGTATTTTTGTAGGATGAGACAAACGATAATTATGTAGTCCAAAATGGCTGGATGTTATGTGTCGTGGTTTGGCATGAGATGGACTTCATGCTTTGAAAGTCACTGCTGGTGTATGTACCTATGCTTGCGCCTTTTATATGTTTTGCACTGTTCTTGATGAATGCCAATGGTTCAAATATAGCGTCATTTTGCCGTCTTGTAACCTTGATTTCATAACATTTTATAGAAAAAGATGAACGGTCACTTTGAAAAAGCATAGCAGCTATTACCTTACTCGTCACAGTATTATTGTTTGATTTGAATACCCCGCATAATCTGACTGCGTTTTTGAAACGTGCACATTTATCATAGAACCTAAAATCAATTTAGTTCAAAATCAGTTTTCTAATTAAAAGTGCACAGTTCGATCACTTCTGAAGAAAAAATCCAGCAAAATGTAATGTGATTTAATCTGGCTGCACGTAGGGGATCGGAACTGGTTGGTGTATTACAAAAACGGGCTGCAACTTTGTACACATTGCAAATAAATTGAATTGGAATCCATTCATTATAAAGTCAGTAATAACCATGAAAGAGGGTAAGGCGTAGCAATCCAACCCTGGGGAGCCTAGAAAACTCATACAAGCTACAAAACGTCAGCAAAAACTAAGCCTTCCACCAATCATGCCCTGAATGTCACTCGAGCAGCTTCTGAAAGAGCTTAATGCTATTATTAGCAAGCATTGGCGAGTGATATAACTAGTCTGTTTTTGCTGTATTTACGGCAAACAATATACAGACAACGTCAGCAAGCAAACAGCACAGCACTGCACACACAATGTCCGACGGAACAACCAGTCACACCGACGTCTCCATTATTGTTCGCTCCAGTTCAGCCCGCTCCCCTCACCCCACCCCAGGCCGCGCCACAATTCCTCCACGTCCAATCGGCGCGCGGCCCGAAACACGTACGCGGATCACGCCCGTCGGTCGATATCGCCGCCAGACCGGTGGCGATCCGTCATCTCGGGCTGTCCCAGCGCCGCCGCCGCCGCCGCCGCCGCCGCCGCCGCCGCCGCCGCCGCCGCCGCCGCCGCCGCCGCCCCGTCGAACTGCAGCGGCGGCCCGCCGCCCGCCGCCCGGCCGTGCCGCCTCTACGACGCCCTCCGATCCTCTCCAGCCGATTGTATTGCCGGGCCGGAACGACACGAAGCGCGGCGAAGTGCGACTCGAACGCCCGACGGCGCGGCTCGCGGCGGGTTTCCGCTCACTTGTCGCCGCGTCAAGTGAGCTCAGCCCGGGGAGAGCCGGCGCAGCAGCGGTGCCTGCACCTGGATCCGGCTGACGGCGGTGGTGTTGCGCCACCTGAAGGCAGTGTCGGAGCACACGGTCGCGCTGGTTCGCTCGCCGTGTGTCCTCGATTTTCAGCGGGCAAGGAGGAGAAAGATTACGACCATTCCGCGTCAGGATCCGCCCGTTCATTCAAGCGTCTCAAATCCCACCACCAGGTGTGGCGAGAATGAGACGCACCTTAAATTCACGTCGGGAACTCAGCTCATTCCTAATTGATGTCTCCTCGCGACAAGCAGGGAGACACAGTCCCAGAGCTTATCCGAACAGAAGCCTTAGAGTACTTCTTTTTATTGCTGCTACCCCCGAACACCTTGCAGCCAGGTCCAACTCAACCAATTGAACTTGCTGTGTATTTGTATCTGGAGCAGTCACGAGGAATTTTACCTTGCCACCACAAGCGTCTGCACTGCTGAGTTGCTCGCGAGCATTAAGGCCTTCTGCTGTATTGAGGTTGCAGATGAAAGCCTGAACATTACTGCGACATATTAGTTCAATAGCCTGATGGCTCTTTAGTCGTTTCACCAATAAAACCACTTTGCTTAAGAATTCCTAGCACGTCTAACAGCATTGGATAGAGTAGGCACTCTGCAAGATGCCGAGTGAGGCCGGCGCCACAGGCAGTGAGCTGGCTGATGCTGTTGGCAGGCGAGCCACGCGGTCCAGCTAGGTCTAGAGCTTCGCCTCTTCTCGCCAGATTACTATTCAGCTTTGCGCAGTGGCGATACAGTAACCAATGAGGTCTATCCGAGGTGCTGTTATTGCTAGTTGGAATCTTTACCCAATTAGTCTGTTTTTGGACATTGTGTGTGCAGTGCTGTGCTGTTTGCTTGTTGACGTTGTCTGTATATTGTTTGCCGTAAATACAGCAATAAATGCCTTTATCCGTGGAAGGTAGAAGGAAGCTAGAATTCCTAGGTTATGTAACGAAGTCAACTTTGGAAACTCTTTCGAGCGAGTTTGGTAGCCTGATCACCGCTCCTCCCATGCACCGTGAGGTGCGGGCTGCGCGCGGATCCCGGTCGGTCGGCCGGCGCCTGCTGCCGCCGCTGACAGCACGTCGCTTCGATTGTCGGCCGTGACCTGGTGCTACGCCAAGTCAGTGTCCGTTCTCGCAGTCGGTAGCCGACCGACTTTCACATGTACTATTGGCGTTACAAATAGCTTGGCAATCAGGCTTGGCGTCTTGCCACTCGAATATTCTGCTTAGGTATAGGTGTGGTCGGAATCAATATGTATATATATATATATATATATATATATATATATATATATATATATATATATATATATATATATATATATATATATATATATATATATATATATATATATATGTATATGTAGACATATATATATATATATATATATATATACAAATATATATATATATATATATATGTACGCAGAATGTTCAGGTGCCAGGACGTCCAGCCTAACTTCAAGCTATTTGTGACGCCAATTATACCGTATAGCTATGCACCACGTGACAGCAGTACACGAGGCGCGTGTGTGTAGTGCGACGACCGGACTCCTCCCTCCGCAATGTGTTGCAATAGGTGATGTCGGCCAGTGACAAGCCAAGGCGTTGACGTGGCTGGCCCCCTCTCAATGAGCGACTGATCCTCTCTCGCGCGCGCGGCTCGACCCAGACAAAGTTGAGCTGTTGACGCGGTAAGATGTAGCCCTGAAGTAGGATGTGAAGGTTGGGACGGCTGTTCGTCACGAGTGCCTAGAGATTTGGAAGCACGAATTCAGGAAACGACACGTGTCAGTGTCATTGCTTTTCAAAATGTGGTACCACACATTGTCGCTGTATTGCTACTGATCAACCCGGTCAATACAAGGCCACGGACGGCTGTTAGATTTTCAACAAGTTGCCGTACAAGCGAGGCGAACTCTAGACTATCACTGTCGTGTGAAGCAGACTTGCCTACAGTTATAAAATGCTCCGATTTATCAAACACGCTCTGGCACTACGACCGTCGTCGCTGAAACAGTGCAAAAGAGAAGAGGTGATATCGGCGGGTCTGATAGCAGGGCACACGTATGCTACGCACCTTTTGCGAATGGTGGCGAGGCTACACTGTCCCCGATGATAGCTCGACAACACCTATGGCAGCTCGACAACACCTATGACAGCTCGACAACACTTATGACAGCTCGACAACACCTATGGCAGCTCGACAACACCTATGACAGCTCGACAACACCTATGACAACTCGCAACACCTATGACAGCTCGACAGCACCTATGACAGCTCGACAACACCTATGACAGCTCGACAACACCTATGACAGCTCGACAGCACCTATGACAGCTCGACAACACCTATGACAGCTCGACAGCACCTATGACAGCTCGACACATTTTGTTTTATTGCCCAAACATTCCGGATAGAGCGAAAATGCCACCTCGGTTCCAACTTCCACGAAGCCTGCTGCGATATTCCAGGTGACAACTCGGAGACCGTCCAGACCTGTGTCCAAAGATATCGGTATTTATTGGCAACTCATTTCGATGTAGATTATCCATTCCAAAAACAAATCCATGCCACCAAATGTAAGGATATGAAAGAAGCAGATGGGAGCGTTGCATAACCATGTGCTTAAAGGCGGTTAATATTCCTTTAAGCACACATAGTAAATCAATCAATGATGAAACAGAGTGGTGGAGGGAGGGCGACATGTCAAAGGCGCTACTCACATCCTCGCTGAGGATCACACCACCCACCAGAAGGCATTGCTAGAATGCTCCAGAGCAATGCTAACTTTGCCATCCGGCGTTTCCTCGCTAGCTAAAAAAAACATCGTCAGACAACATAAACAGCATAGTCAATCTTTACTGTCACTAACAAAACTTTCCACTTCCATCTAGTTTTTGCGGCTGTTTTTCCGCCTAGGATGAGTAGACCAACAGCAGAATCGACTAGCAACAGACCGGCCAGTTTCGGCCTAGCCAAGTCGCGTAAGATGGGGCATTTGTTCAGGAAAAAACAGACACCTAACACCTAAATCGAGTTTGGTTCAGCGCGACAACGTTTCAGCAGTTTCACGACTCCTGCGACGCTAGGTTGGAACTTATGATTTTTGTTCTTTCTCTTCAATAACCGGGCCTGGAACATTTATACTTTTACGTCTCCCCGATCGTTAGCTAACTCCCTTCTAAAGATTCCTTTCAGAAAGCTAAGTGATATAGACGAGGGGCTCTCAGCTAATGAGAAAATATGGGCAAAACAAAGACTAGTGTCATAAACATAAGTACCATTCAATGCTTCCTTGCTTTGTTGGACACATCGGGCCTGTCATTACTTGAATAGCCTTGAGAACTTAATAATTGATATCGAACGTGCACTAACCCGCGCCGTCTTTCCGGTAAAATCCTCACACCTCGTCTCGGGGGGGGGGGGGCGGTTGAAGACCCCTCCTCTAAAATCCAAACTAAGCATCGCACGAAAACGAAAGAGGTTTCATCGGAAAGTGCTCGACGAGTAGGGTCCGGGTCCACCCCCAGAACAATTTCTCCCCAAAAGTGACGTCACCAGGGGGCTAGATTTTCACGACTTTTCACGACTCACATTGTTTTTGGCTCTGGGGAGTTCATTTTGGGGGATATATGAAAAACAAAATGTATTTGGAATGAGAAAAGGACACCGAAACCGACCAGGGCTTTAAAAACCCTTTTTTATTTCCAAATTTTGAGTTTTCCAGTTTTCTTTAATTTTCCTTTTCCAATGGGTAGAGCAGACCGAGAGACGTTGTTGGAAGTCAACTTGCCGTATAAAAAATCCTTACTTTAGCCAGAATCCTCGATTTGAACTGCAGTTTGGCAAATACGCAAAATTTATATGTAGTCAAAAACGAAAAAAAACGATAAAATTCCACTCGTACGTTTTGTTGTATCCCTAAAGATAAGCAAATGCTCAAAGTTTTATTAAAATATCTGTATCCGTTAAAGCGTGACGACTGGTTGAACGTTTTTGGCGGTGACCTCACTTGACCTTGATTAACTCGTTGACCCTATATGATCTGACTTCAAAATTTGGAAACCTCGTGCCAAATTGATGTGGGAAAAGGTATGCCAAATTTGGGCGCGCTGCCACTATCTGCGAAAAACCTGAGGGGGGGGGGGTCGGTTGAAGACCCCCCCCGAGACGGGACAGGTTAAATGAAAAATAAGATCACATTGATGTAATAGCGCATAGATGATTTATTTATTGTGTCTTCAAGTCCACCATTCCTTGCACGGCCAATGTTCTATATCATAGTTATGATCACGAGAGAGGATAAAGCCTGAGCAAGGCTGCTCCCCTATATACGGTACATTCGGCAAAAACTTACACGAGTTCATATCAAACAGAACGTTACGCGATGAGACTCGATGCAACGCTATCCGATCTGACCCAATCCGATCCGATATACCCAGACCGGAGCTGACTGACACGTTCCTGAAACCTTGCTGTTTTGATACCTAGTATCAAGGCACAATCTATCCGCTCAAAATTAGGCACGTCCATGTACTTTTAATTAACATGAATTCTGATCGCAATAGTGTCGCTGGTCTTCAGGCGTTTGACTCTTGATCGTAAGATTGTGGGGAAAAAATCCCACAGCAGGCGACATCACCGAGTCTACCCGGCATCTCCCACTAATTTTCACCCTCTTTACCAGTGGCAGAGTGCTGTTCGCTAAAGATTTGCTACGTTAAAGAAAGAGTTGTATTAATCCGGCTTATGTGGCATCCGGTTATATCAAATAAGCAAGAAAGGATAGATGAGACGCCGGCAAACAAAGAACGTGGCGTAGGGGCGTCATGGGTCCGAGTCCTATTTTTCAATACGCATTTGCAGTTTGGACAAGGAAAATGACAACTTAGCATTAGAAGGTGTACTAAAGCATGGAGTTCCAAGCCACTCCGACCCACCCGGGATCTCCAGCCATGCCGCCCACAACCAATCGGCGTGAGGTGATGGTGACACTTTGCGACATAGCAGTTGAATGCGTCGTAAGTGAACCCAAGGTTCCTCTTCTTCTTGTTCTTCTTCTTTTGAGATACTGGCGTCGTGTTCAGGCAAGAAGCCCAATGTGGCCAGTAGTGGAACTAATGTTGGCTGAAGCGGATTAATTTTCGTAACGCCGGTGACGAATCCGAATCATTCAGTCTGAGCCATTGGTCAGAGCAGCTCAATTTCGGCTTAGGCCGAACCAATTTCGGCAGAAGCGGATCGCCTTCCGACACGAGCATGACGATACCGACGTAATTATTACTGAACCTGAGCTTGTTGCGAAGATGACCGTGTCCCAAATTGTAACGCCCAACGCCCAATTGCTCACAAAAGGTTGCACTGAGCTGCCGTATCTCTTCGAATAAGGGTTCAGGACGAATACAATCAGGCGGAATTGATGTTGGATTACTGTTGAATGCGGAAAGTACACGTAGTGAGTAGCACCGACTCACGAACTACCAAAAAGAGGGAGTTGCGGTCGGCTCGCAATCCTACCGCAACTACATGCCGGAAAATCGTGCGCTAGGAGCTCAAATACACGCAGCACGCCTCCTGGTCTCGCTCGTCCAACTCCCTTAATGCCAGCTTCTCTGTAGCTTCCTGACTGGAAAACAAATTTCGGAAATGTAACTGCCTGATAGATTGCGTGTAACTAATGATGTTTTTTAAACAGCCTGCAAAAATCACCCTGGTAAAGAGTTCTTGGTTCGTTGCCATTCCGACCGTATATGTGACATTGATCGATGTAGATAAAAATGGATCCAGAAAAGGAATCGCACGGAAGCGTTTCCGCCTCGGGGGTGTTCTCCGTTTTGTTCTCAGCCCTGAAAGCGGCTCGAATAACGCGGCCACAGCCACCGCCTTCCACCGGCCCAGGTGCGGGATTTCATCATGCAAGTTCCGAGAACTTAGGCGAGCACACCACCAAGTTCCGAACACCGGGCATCGTCCCTGCCGGGTCAATCTCGAGTGCGCCGGCAAGTAGTGAAGCGCACCAGTCATTGGTCATTGGTTTGTACGACACATCGACCGTTGAGTCATGTAGCGTCGCCAATCTTTCACGCCGATTGATCGCGGGCGAAGAGTAGCGACAGGTGAGACTCGAACCCACAATCTTTCGATTGTGAGACGAGCAACTTACCCCTAGGCTACTCGTCCCCGAAGCGCACCAGCCGGACGGCGATTGCTCGTCGGCCGTCCATCAGCATCGGCAGCTGGAGAGGACGCCGCAGCGACTCTCGGCTCCGCTCGGATCGCCCCGGCAGCAGCCGCTGAGGACAGCAGACATCGAGCAGCAGCCGGCTGCGCCCAGCTCCCCGGCGGACGTGCAGGAGCCGTGCCCGGCCCGGAAGCCGTGCGGGTCGAGCCGATTTGATTGAGCACCTTCGGCCGACCGACGCTAACTCACAGTCAAACTTCTCGGCAAACCCGATCGCTGGCCAATCGAGCCGGCGGGTCATCTGTTGGCGAATTAGCTCGTGTGTTGGCGCGGCGCCGGCGGCTTCCCGCGCGTCCGCGCCACGCCACCGACCCAGCTCTGGTGCAGGATTTGCGGGACACAAACTGAGGATGTTTGTGTGTGTGTGTAGACCTGGCGAGCGAAATAAATGAACAAGCTGCTTGACCTGCAGATCATATTCGTCTGCGTGCTGAGGTTGGTATGATTTGAAAGCGGTTCAAAGCGCGCAGGTTTATTTTATATTGTCCTCAAGGAGTGGCACGTCGTTAGTCGAATCACATGAGCGCAAATCGGCAAGTCTCGGCATCCGTCATAAGCACATCACCAGCGGTAGCTTTGCACTAGTTGCTAAAACTCTAAGCTGAACAAGTTGACTTGCCTCGCAAGTCTTGCTTGTGGGCTTGCCAACAGACCTGTCTCGCATGTGGATGACCGGTTTCACTATCCCTTCTCCAGGCGTGTAAACGGATGAGCATTTCCCCATGTTCCGCAATGCATGTGTCCATGCGCAGCCCTCGCCAGCTTGCTTCGAGTTGCAGTTGCTCTCTTGCAGAGCTCGCAGTTGTTTTTGGATAATGTGCTGTCTGGCACAGTGGTTTAGTGCTTAAATTTAACTTGTGGAATTTTTTTCTTCAGATTCTTACCTTGACTGGTGGTATATCCGGAGATTTCCTTAGTATTTCTAAGCATGTCTTACGGTTGTTGTTTCAATCTCAGCCATAATTTATCGGCGCTTGTGTATTTTTGAAAATATTCTATAAAATATGCCCCTTAGTTTCGAATTCCAACATCAATTCTTAGTGCAACATTGAAAACTAATTGTTTGATGTATGCCATTGTTTAAGCTTTGGAAAGCTGACATCATCATCTCGCTTCTCAAAGCCGCTGATGCTGTACCGCTAATAATTGCCAATTTTGAAAATGAATACTGCATATTCACCACACATGGTAAGGGTGATACATAGGGCAAAATTGTCCTCAACCGAAATCAAACGAAGAAGAATGCGTTTGGAACCATACAATTTTGCAGCAACCGTGTGACGTTACGCTGGAATGCAAAACGAAAACTTTCGAAGACGTTTAGTAGACTGGTATCGCTGCAGGGGCGGATTCGTGAATTTTCATAGTTGAGGGACGGAGTGGGGGTGCACTCGAGCATCGGAACTGAAGGGGCGCTCTTTCCTGTTTAAGTACGCCTCTAGCCAAAAGTCCTTTGAGTGATGGGGAGTGGGGTACACTCGAGCCTTCCCCGAGGGGTGCCTTTAACTGCCGAAGGAGCGTCACCTTTCCTTGCGGAGAGTGGGGTCAACATGCGCCCATCACGTGCCCTGCATCCGGCCCTGTGTCGCTGAATGAGCTACTCTTCCAGCTTTTTATTTTAAAACGGCAGCATTCAGTTGCATGTTCAAACCTACAATTCCTACGACCTAAGTGTACAATATTTTAAATGGTCGGCAACAAGGAAATGTCTGATGTCAACTACCTTATGTTTTGTATTATCAGGTAGCAGTTTCAGATACGTTTTTCCGTTCATTTATGTTTCAGGTTGTTCGGATTTCCCAACCCCATTCACGCGCTACATCATATATCATGAGCAATGCCAATAGAGGGACAAGGCGAGGTATCAATCACCAAACCTGGCTTCATTTACCACCGGTATGATGCGGCTCCTGTAAGAGCGATGGACCAGCCATGGCAAGTAATTGCAATCTGTATGTCAGTCGCACCTCTGTACGTCATACACCTCTGTATGTCGTACACCTCTGTACGTCATACACCTCTGTACGCTAGTCGCAGACGCAGTAACCTGTGTGTTTATACAGCTACGCGCCTTTAAGCATGTGTGCAGAGCTGAGGTGTTTTCGGCTGCGACTCAAGCACCAAGTTGCAAAGTAAAAGCGGAGGAGGTAAAAATCGTCATCCTTCACCGGGACTGAACGCAGAGCAGAACGGCATGACGTTACCTCTTCGCTACTGGGGACGGGTGGCGTGTGGCTGGATGCGCGGTGGATGGTGAGCTGTCCGCGATCAGGAATGTCACCACCACGTGACGCTTTGAACAGAGGTTGAGTGTACTTCAGGATGAACATTGTCATGCAGTTGAGCAACCTGAAACCGGCAGATAGTGGCTCCGAGTGAGAAAATTGCAGTTTGAAATTCCGTATTGCAGCATGAAGGGTTGTTGGGTGTCGTCCTGCAGAGAAAATGTCGCCTAGAGCCTGCTTTCGCTGAGCAAAGGTTAAACGCACTTCATGAAAGGGAATACTAAGATAAGCATCGGCAAGCATCAACATTGCAGGAAGCGATCTCACTCTGAGTGGAGTAGAACGCGAAACACCCCAACAGAATGTTATTTCGATTTCAGAAGCGTGTCGGTAAGGCCGGGTTTGACTGGGCTGGGCCGCCCTGATGAACTTGTTTACCATGCGCACGGGAGTAGAGTAGAGTAGACCAGTTGTCGCGCTCGTAAGTGAGCTCATTGCATTTCATGAACGGCATCAACATAGCCATCTCCTCTCACTTCAATGCAAATTTGGGCGTCTGCTCTCGGGAGAGTATCGCTACTGTTTTTTTCTCGCATTTTGATCCGGAAGACTGTATCTCTCAATGCCAGCATCGTAGATTTGGAGCCACTAGTGCATTTCCGCGTGTTATTTCAAGTAACTCAACGACCTTCATGCATACTGTCGCATGCTGCACACCGCTTCACTCTTCATCTCTTACGCTGCTACCCACCGCCTTCTCGTCCACTCTGTCATGCAATGGAGGGCACTAACCAGCTCGGCTTTCCTCCGCAAGTTGCAACAACTTATCCATCCAAGGGCCAGGCGGCGGAAAACGTGGCCAGTTTTGGCTCTGCGCACCGTTTTATCGCCGGCCGAGTAGTTTCGTGGCGGCGAATAATCCAATTAGCGCCTGCCCCAGATGGCCTGGGGCGGCCGGCGGTCATGTGTCGGGTCATGAGCGGAGCAGACCCGCCGGCCGTTGGAGTAGATTGGCTGCTGCCCAGCCGGCCTGGCTCGGCGGTGACCGGGCAGTGCGCGGTGCGTCTGCTCCTGCGCCCGGGCTGTGCGCCGCGTGATTGTATTTCGGAGTAAACAAGCCTAATTGATGCAATTAGCCGCGCCGGCGTGGAAGGGGTTGATTCGCCCACTCTCCCCTCTCCCAGCGTGGCCATTCGTGGGTAGCTCAATGGAGAACCGCTTAATGGAGCACTTTGATGTTTTCCTTACCCACTGCCCTAGTGGGAGAAGGTTGAAATGCATTGGGAAAATGAGAACTTCAATTGTGTAACAAAAACTTAAGGTGCGTAAAAGAACATCTCATTACTCTTCGAAAACGTAATATAGTCAAATCAATCTTCATTACGATACACATTACTTCTGTGCACAAACATGTCACCACAGGAACCGACCCATGGGTGAAATTACTGGAGAGACACAAATTGCAAATTATATTTCTTAGTAAGGTGTTGGTATAAAACGAACTAAACAACATATTTGTTCCTAGTCCAGCCAATTTCACTTTGTCCAGTAAAGTCCAGCCCAGATCATCGTTTTATGCCTTAATCTCCTGATGTTCCATCATTGGATTGTTCAAACATAATTGTCGAGATTCATTGAAAAAGAGATGAAAATTTCGTCTTCCCCTTTGCCAAGACGGCCTGTTGTAAAAACAACTTAGCTTCTAGCAGTACCTTTGGTATCACATTAGGCAACCAGGCTATGTCTGTACGTACTCGAACTTGTCACCGCTGTCCCGCCACATCGCAACAGCTGGGCGCTGAGCCGCTGAGCCGCTGAGCCGCTGAGCCGCTGAGCCGCTGAGCCGCTGAGCCGGCGTCCATGTGCCGCTGACGCCACTCGAGACTTCCGGCGGAAGTGGCGGGTCACGTGGTGCGGCCGCCTGTCACGGAGACACGGCGGCGGCCAGCGCTCAGGGAGTTGCTGAGGAGTTGTTGACGAGAGTAGGCCGACTCGCTGCTCCGGACAGAGTTCACGTCGACGGTCGGGTACGAGCCCGGCTGCCGCTCGGTGCCCGATGCGAAGGTCCAGCTAATGGAAAGCACTCAGCAGCAGTGATCCCGAACCGGGTATTCGCAGTCTAGACGAGGTTTCCGTTGATATCACAGGCTACGGAAGCCTAGGGCTCGCAGCTGAAGATCGCCTTCACCACACCGCTCGAAATGTGGTTTGCCTCATTCAACATGGCTTGTCGCCGAGAGGACTTTCAATAAACCATTATGTAAACCCAGTAATGCAAAATGTGAAGTCGATTAAGGCATTGGAGCGGCTAGCTCGTAGGACCCATGTTAATGTCAGCAATTTTGGAGTGGCTTCAGCGAACTTTGATGGGCATTTACACCATGTGGAGATGGGAAAGTTCGCCAGGCTCGTGACAGCATTCCCTGACACACTTCAACCCAACCGACAATTTCTCATTGACAAAAAGAAATGAACGAGCACGTCCTCAGAACTATGCTAAGTGTGGCAAAATCACAGCAACTGTTGCAACCTTGGCCAACATTTTGGCGAGCCTCAAAAATTTGTATATTCACGTAAATATCACTGGAATTTAGAGCCCAGCGTATGCAATGTGCCAGCGTCCCCGAGCGGGAGACAGGGCTTTCCAGCTGTAGAATGTGTCGCAGTGCACTAGACTCGACCTTAACATCGGCGACATTGCCGTAGGGGGTGGTGCTGTTCTCAGCTGTTGCGATCGTGGCTGCGCATGTTGGCTTCGTTCACCTGATTTACGCAGTGGTTGCCTGTTGTACCGCAATTTCACGTGCGCCAGTTGGTGATACCATGAGGTCACTCGCGCGAGAGATAGGGCGATTGCTTCGTGTTTTCACTAATAATCTACTGATAATGGCTGCGCTGAGTTCGTCTGAACTGAATTTTATTTCCTCTCCCAACAACTTCTTATGCTTCCTTATTGTAGCTTGTAGTTTCTAACTGCAAGTGATTGCGTTCCATCAAGTTTTTATTTAATCAACAAAGCAGCATAGTGTAACTGAACACAGTAAAAGTGCTTAACACGAATGAGCATGCACCATTCAAATTGGATGCCTGTGCCCATCTGCATTTCAGAAGTAACGTGGGTTTCCAAACTTTAGCCAATCAAAGCGATTCCCTCTCAACTTCCCCTTAGACCATAAGCATTTAGCCTGATTGCATTAACCAAGATAATGAATGAGCCTTTCACAATACATTACATCAGTGAATATCCATCGGAGTTGTGAAAACAAGTTTGTACATGTTGCCGTCTTTGGGATGGGGGCAGAGAGTTTTGCTCTTTTTCACCTTCTATTTTTTGTTGTTAAAGTCCAATTTCGAGGCTGGCTAATTTTCTTTCTGGTCGAAATGGTAGCTTTAAAAAAGTTCGCAACGTGATATGGCTCACATTTAGTTCGCTCTAAATCCTAAAGTTGTTTCCACACCCAACTCACTTCACAAATTACATAATGGCATGCAATTTGGTTCATAGCATGCTCAAAGCCATCTTAATTTCACTAAAAATAGATTCATATGCATCCTTTTTTAATTTACTAACGGCAAGTGATTACGTTCCATCCCCTGATAATCTACAGGGAGTCGTAATAGAAAGTACCCCTAGTGTTGAAAAGTGAGGATAAATGCACGCCATTATAATAACATGGTGGTGGCCAGCAAGTGTTACATATGCATGCCACCCAGCACCGCTAATGCACCCTCCTTCGTTGCCACAGGGGCCGTCATGAATATGGACGCCTACCAAGCGCCCACCGGCATGCCCTGGGGCGCGAGCTCGCTGGTCACGTCGCTGTCGCCGCTGCCGACGGACGCGACAGATAACATCAGCTCGAACACGGCCCACAACTCGTCCGACGCCGACTTCCACGCCAGCCACTCGGCGACGCAGACGGTGCTGATCGTGCTGGTGGCCGGCGTGCTCATCTCCGTCACCGTCGTCGGCAACATCATGGTGATGGTGTCGTTCCACATCGACAAGCAGCTGCAGACCATCAGCAACTACTTTCTGTTCAGCCTGGCGGTGGCCGACTTCGCCATCGGGCTGATCTCGATGCCGCTGTTCACCGTGTACCAGGTGATGGGCCGCTGGGACATGGGGCCAGTCGTGTGCGACACGTGGCTGGCGCTCGACTACCTCGCCTCCAACGCGTCCGTGCTCAACCTGCTCATCATCAGCTTCGACCGCTACTTCTCGGTGACGCGGCCGCTGACGTACCGCGCGCGCAGGACCAACCGGCGCGCCGCCGCCATGATCGCCAGCGCCTGGGTCGTCTCGCTGATCCTGTGGCCACCCTGGATCTACGCGTGGCCCTACATCGAGGGCAAGCGCACCGTCGAGCCGCACGAGTGCTACATCCAGTTCCTGGAGACCAACCACTACTGGACGTTCGGCACCGCCATCGCGGCGTTCTACCTGCCCGTCTTGATAATGTGCGGACTCTACTACCGGATATGGCTGGAGACGGAGCAGCGGCAGCGTGACCTGTCCCACCTGCAGGCCGGGAAGAGTAGCAGCCGGAGGTCGAACTCAAGGTGGGTGCGCTGTCGTCTGCACGGTTCACATCGCTGGCTACAGTGTGCGTCTCTCAAGGCCCAGGTGGTCCATCAAAGCAGAGGGTTATTCGGGTTTATCAGCGCACTGACCTGCGAAATATTTGCCTCCCAGAACGCGTGATGCGGCTCACAGAGAACGTTTGGTGCCTGTGGCCTGCCCTTCCCGTGTATTGTGCTGCATGTTGGGTAAGCAAAGATTTGATGTGTAAAGGTTCATCCAATGTCCTCCACATGCGCATTGCGCTGTATTTTGAGTATAATGAGACGTGATGTGTAAAGGTAAACCTCGTGTCCTCTATACACACACACATTGTGCTGTATTTTCAGTATATTTAGATGCAATATTTTTATGTCAATTGCCTGCCCTCCCCACACACATTATGCTGTATTTTTGGTATACTGATATGTGATTCTCAACCGTCCATTACATGCCATCTCCACACACATTGTGCTGTATTTTTGGTAGACTGATATGTAATGCTTAACCGTCCATTACATGCCATCCCCATACACATTGTGCTGTATTTTGGGTAGATTGAGGCGTGATGTGTAACGGTTCACGTCATGCTGCGCCCAGGACAGACTATGCCCAACTGCAGCCTAGCGTCAGGCCATCCCTGATGTACCTCTACCTGCAAGCACACCCGGGAAAGCTCGCACATGATATAGTCACCCATGAGCTGAGTAAGCCGGGACCGCCACTCGGTACTTCTCCCTCGGTAATGTCTCCTCGCTGCCGGGCCGTGCACGCAGATGTGCGGAAGATGGACTAAACGAACTGTGCCTTTTTGGTATGCTGCCGGTGCTGCATGTATTACTCACACGTGCGTTTGCTTTCACAACAAAAGGTAGGTACGCTTTGGGATTAGCTTGCCAGCAATCTGGCTGCTGACCTCTCGAGCCTATTTCGCAACTCAATGGAGCGGCTTCATATCACTCAGTGGTATATTGAGGGCGTGGCCATCGGGCGTCTGCCACACAGAGACAGTCCCGTTCCGTCTGCTGCTTCTTGGCCGACTGGACAGATGCTATAGCTATGCTATTGCGAAACACGATAAATACGGTTATGCAAACTTAAAGCAAGTGGGTCAACCGTTACCACCAGGTCAAACTTTCCGACCCGGGAGCTGTTGCCACATCTCTCTCTCTCCCCCTCTCTCTCCCTCTCTCTCTCTATTTCTCTCTCCCTCTCTCTCTCTCTCTCTCTCTCTCTCTCTCTCTCCCTCTCTCTCTCTCTCTCTCTCTATTTCTCTCTCCCTCTCTCTCCCTCTCTCTCTCTTTTTCATGGCTAATTTATCTCACTTGAATAGACCCGCGAGACAAAGCCTAATGTTAGGCGTGTAAAAAGATAAACCTAACGGGATCCGATTGATGTTGTCATGGTCAACCGGAAACCGTCCCGGACAGATCACCGGTACAGACCGGAAGCGTCCAGTGGCGGCAGCTTCAGCCGCTGTGTCGTGCAGCGCGTCTCCCTCAGAGAGATCAAGGATCTAGGCATCGGAGTGTGGCTGATGTTCGCAGAAAGCTGTCGACGGCTCATCTGAGCTGACAACGTGTAATTCGCGGCAGCCGTGCCATTTGGAAAACTAGCCCTAGTCTCATGCTGGTCAAGTAATACTATAAGTGAAAAGAATGTCTCGATGAGCAGTAAATTTCACCCATGGGGCTTCTTCGGCTGCTGTTGCTATACAGCTGTTCGGCTGTTGCTACTATCCAGCTGTTCAACTGCTGTTGCTATCCAGCTGCAGCTGCTCAAAGTGGCATCCACCAAGTCTATGTATCGGGTTTGGGTTTACATTTTTGGGAACTCCACCGCCAAATTGGGAGATTTGGTTGGTGACCAAAATTTGGAGATTTGGATTTTCTCCAAATTTTTGGAGAATCTCCCAAAATTTGGGAGATTTGGACGTTGGCGACCAAAATGGTCGCAACGTCTCTTTGTGACGAAGATGAGTGCAATGGAGTCAACTTCGTACGCCTCTTTCGAAGTGCACTTGGCAGCCTAACCACGGCTGCTCCCACTTGTAAGAACTCGTCTGGTCTTATCACGAACGCCGCGAGCGGAAGCTGTCGCCCGTCGACTGGCGCCGGCCTCACGCTGACGTCAGCAGTTGACGCCTCGAGTCGCGGCTCTGCGGCGGTGTGTTGTGCTTTGGTCAGACTCGGTGCCGGCGCGGCGACGGTCGGTCGGCAGGTGTTGTGATCGTGAGGCAGGGAAGCCATTGCACCATGTCATCACTGCACTATGTCACCACTGCACCATGTCACTACTACACCATGTCACCACTGCACCATGTCACCACTACACCATGTCACCACTGCACCATGTCACCACCATGTCACCACTGCACCATGTCACCACTGACCATGCCACACAACACCATGTCACCACTACACCATGTCACCACTACACCATGTCACCACTGCACCATGTCACCACTACACCATGTCACCACTGCACCATGTCACCACTACACCATGTCACCACTACACCATGTCACCACTACACCATGTCACCACTGCACCATGTCACCACTACACCATGTCACCACTACACCATGTCACCACTACACCATGTCACCACTACACCATGTCACCACTACACCATGTCACCACTGCACCATGTCACCACTACACCATGTCACCACTACACCATGTCACTACTGCACCATGTCACCACTACACCATGTAACCACTACACCATGTCACCACTACACCATGTCACCACTACACCATGTCACCACTACACCATGTCACCACTGCACCATGTCACCATTGCACACGTTTGGCAGTGAGCTGGTCGGATTCGTCGACAGCGCCGCTCCCTCCGTGTTCCAGCTCGTGATTGACCCGTGTCAGGTGTGGCTGAGTGGTGCGCGACTGGCCCTGGTCAGACAGCCGGGTCTGGGCAGTCGGCGAAGTGAGACGCAGTTGAGCGGTAAGACGTTGGACGATTATCCGACGCTGGCCTCTGGAGACACTCAGGGGGCCTAATCTTGTAAAGGTACGCGCTGGTGCCCCCTGCTCTGCGATCAAACTGACGCAAAAGTTGTCGCCGTGTTGCTATTAGTAAGCGCCATCATTAAATGTGCATATAACGGCTGCTGGATTTTCAACCAGTTACCGTGCAAACGAGGCGAATACTAGACGATCACTGCCTGGTGAAGCGAACTTGCCTACATGAGGGACGGGCAATGCTAGTGACAAGCAGGAAATTTGGAATGGGATGTAATGTATCGAGTGCTAAGATACACTACGGGGCGGGGATGGCCGAGTGGTTAAAGTGTTGAGCTCTGGGTAGATACCAAGGGTCCCGGGTTCGACTCTCGCACCACTCGGGACGTTTCTCAATCCTGCAACCCACCGGGAAAACAACATGGGCTTCAACAATAGCCGTATTCGTGCATGACGTGTGCCGTGAAAACCCCAAAAACAAGCAATAAATGCATTGCTTGCGTTATATTTTGCTGCCTCTGCATTATTTTGCGTGTTTCCGTAGTTATTGTAAGGAAATATCCATAACTGATCTTTGTTCCTCGTATATACCGACTGTTTCGCGTGTCTAAGTGCCAATGAAGTAAGCGAAGTAGTCGTTGCGGTACAAAAGACGGTGTCTACCACACGCACAGTCAGGAGTGGACGGGCAAAGCATTATTTCCCATTCGAAATAGGTGTGCGAGGAAGTGATGGACGCACATTGGCTTTCCTGTTCGAAGACTGCGTCCGATGATAATAGTAAATGATATGCAGAGGCTAGCGTTTTCGTGTACACCAGTGAGTGTGAAATTTGCGATGTTCAGTAATGTGAGCGACGCCTTGAACAAACAAACAAAAAATGCAACGTAGCATGTATGTGGGTACGCACGCACACTCACTTTGTGCCCTCCACGGGACGTTGATGGACTGGATCGCCTGAAATGTGGACCATTCGAGATCAGGGCCGCCGCACTGTTAAACACAGGTGACCCACCAGTCTCGTGCAGCTGCTGCTTGAAGGCAGTGACGTCAACTCTACCGACGCACCGCCTCTGTACCCTCGGTCGAACTGAATGTCCGGCGGCGGCCTGACTCGTCATGCTAGCGTCTGAGAAGTCGTGTCGGCTGCCGTGATGACATCGCGCTACACCGCCTCCACACGCACGGCCAGGTCGCTCGGTGACCCGGGCAGGTCGACCTGGCTTGGCCAGGTCGCACGGTGACCTGAGCATCGGGGAGGGCTTTCGCTGGCCGTCACGTTGGACGCGGTCAGCTGCACCCGAGCCTTACACGTTGGGCAGGAGGCTGGTCAGAGTTGTCGACCAAGCGCCGCCCCTCCGAGCTCCGACGCGCGATTGACCCGTGACGTGTGCGGCCGAGCGCAACACAGGAGATGTAGCATAACCTCCACAGGTCGTAACCTCCACAGAGGTTATGACCTGTGGAGGTTACGAGCGCTGCGATGTGTTGAATTTGTGGAGGTTGTGAACTGTGGAGGTTATGATACGCTGTCGTTGACACGCATTCGCCAGAACGCCGTTGCTGGCCGCTAACCGGCAACAGCTGAACTCACCGCCGATTGCCAGCACGGAGAGACGGCGATTGGCTGGGCGGGCACGAGCAACCGGCTCTCGAGAGCGTCCAGATCGGCCGTCAGCTGGCGCACCGTGTCAGCCGGTACTCGGTGCACGGCCGACGCCTGCCGACACCGCCGATGATCTCCAAAGTTAGAGCCGTCGACTCCGGCAACTGGCGGTGAAAGCGGGCCCGCGTTCGCCGTGACACCGGCACGGCCACACCGCCGCGACCGCGGGCCGGCGGCTGTCCTCCGGCGGTCGATCGCGCCGCGTCAGCTCACCGTCAGCAGTCCGTGCCGGACGCTCGCCGTCAGCTTGCAGGCTGCGCATTATGTCGGCACGTGCGGCCTTTGATGCCGGGACGTCCGGCACTTGAAGGGCGTCAATCGAGATCGCATGCACTCAGCCGGCTCGTGCGCCAGGCACGTGTTTGAGGGTGCTGCTGGGTGTCTCCCGCTCTCCCGCTCGAAAACGTTTTTTGTCATTTGGCTCCTGCCATTTCATCAAAAGTTCTACATCTACATACGTCAAAAGTCCTACAGCTATACGTCCTACATATACAAAAGGCCAAACATAAAGTGTGCACTGTGCACCCGGCAGGACTCTGCAACAACCATTCACTTAGACGCTCCGACACCAACACGGTGGCATCGACTGTATATCTGTTGTATATCTGGCCGTTGCATATGCGTTCTATAGCTTTTAACGAGAACATGCACTGTTGAGTGAGTTGCCTTGCCAACGTGTCTAAATCGACATCAGTGCCTCCATTCAACAATTCGGCGGGATTGCGGCGCGATCTGTCGGAAATTTTGGCAGTACCTTGGTGGTTGTTGGTTTTACGACACGTCGACTGTTGAGTCATGTTGCGTCGCCAATCTCTTACGCCGATTAGCCGTCGGCGAAGAGTAGCGACAGGTGAGACTCGAGCCCACAATCTTTCGATTGTTGGACGGGCAACTTACCCCTAGACTACTCGTCCCCTCGCCAGTACCCGGCACGGGACGTGCCACACCAATCGCAAAAAAGCCGGTCGCCAGTCGGCGCCTGCCTTCCATCTCAGTCGCAGGCTCACCCGAGAGGTTTCGTTCGGCGTCTTCAACGTTCGGCAAAAAGAGGAACAACTCTCCTGCCTTTGGCGTAAGCACCAGCTTCTGCTAAAAACAGTGGAACGAGTAGAGTGTTGACGTAGATGCGGATGGGGCGACCGACCTGCCGCCCCATCTCACGCAGCCAGAGGGCGCCAAATATCGAAAACTAGACGAGATCTGGAGACTGATGCCTGCTGTATGTGCATTAAACACACATTAAACACATTTATAAATCGAAATAGAACAAGCAACACAATTTCGCGTTTTCTCAAATCGATAATCACACTGGTCATTTAGCACTCATCACAATGTGGAGTTTGCTATGATTGCTACATGTGGCTTCCTTCGTACTCTTTTTAATCCGTTTTGATCAACGGAAAATTGAAGCAATAAATATCATAAAGCAATAATTCGATTAGGCATAATGCGAAGCGAAAGGGGACGAAGTTATTTCGGCACGAAGTGGATTCTCCGTATTCGGTAGCAGTTTTTCGATTAATCATTTCTTGATTTTTTTGTGCCCGGATAGACTACGTTTAAGGAAAATTGGAAAAAGGTAAATCATGCCTATGATTTATTTTTCTAAAGATGCCTAAATTTAGTGGCCAAATCCAGGGATAGACTGGTATTGGGGTACACTAGGTTGATTGACCTAGGATATCGACCCCCCGAACTAATCTCGCGATCCTACATCCATGATCATGAGTAGGAAGTGCAGATCGTCTAAACATATATCGAGATGCAGTCATTAGTGTCAGGGATGTCAAAGCGTCATTGGATAGGACGCCTATTCAGCACTCGGTAAGGGGTAAGTGGTTCCATACTTCCCCACGAAGAAAGATCATCACTAAGCTATGACCTCAGCATACGATCTGGAGCTTTCAAAATATGTACTCAACATCAAAATCAAAATCAGTGCTCCCTCTTAACCTTCGTAAGAATCTGTGGACGTTCGTAGGTGTTCGTGAACGTTCGTAGGGCCCGTATGTGTTCGTAAGGGCCCGTAAACTTTAGTAAAGATTTGTAACCATTCGATGGGGGTTTATCGACGTTCGTGAGGAACCGTAGACATTCGTAAGAGCCCTGAGAAGTTTGCAAGGATCCGTAAACGTGCATGCAGGCTAGCAGACTCTCGCGAGGATCCGTGGACATCTCTGCAGGTCCGTAGACGTTCTTAAGAGTACGCAGACGTCAGTGAGGGCCCTCAAGCGTTTCTAAGGGTCCGGGGACGTCCGTAGGTGTCCGTAGATGTTCGTGATTGTCCGTAGATTATACAGGTCTGGATCCATGACAGGGAAGGAGTGGATTTTGTGAAAGGAGCCCGTACTAATTTTACAAATTTCCAAGTTCCCGAACTTCGGCCACTTTGGTTCGAGGAGACACCGGTTTTTCCTTGGAAAAAGAAACTGTATTTTGCAATCCACATTGGAAGCCAATATCGTCGGATCACCTCTCTCTCACTTCAAATTCTACGTGAACATGGCGCTGTCATGGACACGGAGTGCAAAACACCTAGACGTGCATTTAGGTGCAGGATGTCAAAACTTTATTGGAAAGACGTCGATTCAATAGTCGTCAAGTGGCCAGCATTAAAATCATTACTGAGTTATGACCTCGGCGTGTGGTCTGGAGAGCCATGGCAGAACCATGGTGCTCTCTTTTAATGTTCCTAAGGGCCTGTAAACATCTGTATGGTCCGGTAGACGTTCGTACGGGCTTGTAGACGTTCGTATATGTCCGAATACATTCGTAAAGGCCCGCGAATTTTCGTAAAGTCCTGCAGATATTTGCAAGGGCAAGTAGACATTCATAAGGATCTGTACGCGTTTCCAGGGGCTTGTAGACGCTTTTGGCGGTCATAAAATATCCTCGGTCGGCGGCCATAGAAATCGCTGTCGGCATATCTTCGCCACGGTGATGCTTAGACTTACAAGATTACATGATCCAAGGAAGCCCACGGGAGGGGGTGGGGCAATGGTCCCCGCCGCCCCCTGGCTACATCTCTGTCCCTAGTGCGCAACGGATTTATCAGCCAAGCACACCCTTTTCATTTTGAGACAGAAATGCTTCAATATGCTCGAGTACACCCCCACCACCACACCCCGACATGGAAACTCAAGGTGGCGACACCATTAGACATCGCTACGTTCATACGTTCATATTTCACTGTCGCTTTGCAGAGGCTCGTGCCCTGCATCGACAATCAGCGGGTGAGCTCTTTGATACTCACATGTTTTAAGAAGGCCCAACTGGCCGGCCCTTGATGGAGCCCAACCGTCCGGCCCTTAATAGGGCCCAACCAGCCGGCCCTTAATAAGGCCCAATAAGCCGGTCCTTGCGATGCTTATCTAATTGACCAACGTCCGTATTGCTGTGCCCTGCCGAGGATTTCCTCAAAGCTCCTTTCCCGCCCTTTGGCTTTTGCTGAATGAGGCCAAACCACCTTTCAGGCAGTTTCTCAATGGAAAATGGCGAGTGGTGGTCAGCTGGATAATATATGCCTGGACACGTGCCCGGCCATGCCTGTGGTGGCAGCAGACCCTGGGAATGTTGTGGACGTAATTACTCGATTGTATTGGAGAGATAGCTTTCTCTAAGATACTGCGTGCTCAATAGGAAAAAAGCGTCCAGGGTGAAGGTCGTGTAGCTTGTTTTGGCCGAGACTCGCGGATTATGTAGAATATTTATTGTGCGATCCCTGGCGAACACATTGGCTTGCAGGCATGAGTTAGTGCCAGCCAGCTATTGGCAGCCCCACGCTAAGTGACCATAAAGATGCAGGAAGCTGAACATAATATGAAGCTGCATCATAGGAGGTTGGCAGCACAAGATAGAAAATGAGATCGAGTTTCAAACAACACAAATAGGTTCATAGTGTAATTATGAGCTTGTGTGATGGCTTCGCAGAACAGGAAGCAGCACTATACAATAAACATTGGTGCTTGCCATTTGAACGTATTGTTATTGGTGGCCCTGTCGTCGCTTTTTCCAGCTTTCGGCCATAATTGTTCAAAACCAATATCGCATAACCGAGTCGTGCGTTTTTTTTCATAGGAATCTAAAGACAAATGTGTAAAATGGAGTGCAATATTGTATTACCACGCTTAGCTACCATGAAGAAGATAATGTCTTCAAAGTATACATTACATATCATTGGGTGGTCAAGTGAGAACAGTATTTATGGGATCCAATGCATGGAGACCACGAGTACAGTCAACTCTGGTTGGTGGGACCAACCCCATAGGGACCCATGTTAGGAGAGCAAGACTTTAGCCGAACCAAAGCAAAGCTGGTACTGTCCAGACCCCAACAAAAGCATGGAGAACTCCAGCTCTGTTGATACTTAGCAAGCATTCTTCCAGGTCTGTGGTAGGTTTCCTTTTACTCCTCAAAAGAGTTAGTTGCATATATTGCTGATGCATAATATAGTTTAGTGTTGATGATTTTGCTGTTTTAAAGTACCCAATGTAGTTTCTTGAAGCAGATGGTGTTTTTATGTCTGTGTCTAACACTGAATATGTTCCGTTCCTATGTACCAGCAAGCTCGATTATCCCGGCATCGATAGCCTATGGTTCTCCTCGCTTGTACAACTGGTTCTCAGTTTCAACAGGTTCTCCAAAACCACCAGCCGTTATTGCCCCTGTATTAATGCTGATGGTGAACCAAACGGCAACCACTTGAACAACAGTTTCAACGGCAACAATACCGACATGTGCCGTTTCCAGATTCGTGTATCCCAGTCTCTACAGGCACCAGTTGCGGACACCCAGCCAACCGGGAGGTCCACTCACCTCTGCCGCTCAGCTGTGTGTTGCCGGCCCCACCGAACAGTCCCTTCGGACCTCCTCGGGTACCCTGCGACGACTGCCTGACCGGGACCGGTCGCGCACCACTCGGCCACACTGACACGAGTGTCACAGTGGTGACACGGCGCAATGACTTCCTACCGTGTCGGGGCGCAGTGACACAGCATCCGCCGGCCAGCCGTCGTCCGCCGTCACCGGATCCGACCAAGCATAACATGTGGCCACCGCCGCCGCTCGAGGCGTCAAAGGCCGACGTCAGCGCGCCGGCAGGTGCCGACCGAATGTCTCGGATCCGCTCAGAGTCCAGATCTCTGAATACACGGGATCCAAATCTATTTAGAAAGAGGGGTCCGAGGTTGACTTCGTTGTATATGCAGCATACTTCCTGTGTCTGTCCCCATCTCGTTTTTTTATCCGTGTTTGCTTATATTGCCACCGACAGGTACGCGGTGAAAGCATGCGCAACATTTTTGTCTTTCTTAGCATTACGTAACACGCTTTCCATTGAACGCCTCAGCTTCAGGTTCCCTACAATCACCGAATCCCAGCTTCAGGTTCCCCGCAATCCCCGGACACCAACATAGGTTCCCTACAATCCCCGAGCCTCAACTTCAGGTTCCCTATAATCCTCGAACCACAGTTTCAGGTTCCCTGCAAGCCCGAATCCCAGCTTCAGGTTCCCTACGATCCCGAGCCCAAGCTTCAGATTCCCTGCAATCCCCGAACCCCAGCTTCATGTTCCCTGCAAACCACGAACCCCAGATTTAGGTTCCCCACAATCCCCGAACCCCAGCTTCATGTTCCCTACAATCCCAGAACCCCGGCTTCAGGTCACCCAGTCTCACATTTCCTTCGCCGTTAGAACGACCTGTCCGGTGCAGTGTGGCTGAATAATAATTGAAACACACACACACACACACACGCACACACACACACACACACACACACACACACACACACACACACACACACACATCTGGGTCACTTTGTTCCCGGATGAAGTTCATTTCACACACAGACGCAGATTTGATTTACACGACCGCTGTTTCGGCGCCGACCCTCCGGGTCCAGTTGCCGCTCGCCGGCTGAGGTTGGCTCTCGCCGGAAACATCAGCGGGCCTCGCGGTCAATTGCTGGGGGTTTTTAACTTCGGGGCACTCGGTGCACCTGGCCAGCCGGTAATGGGGGCGGTAGGACCACGAGACCGGCCGTGTAGGAGATTCGGTACACCCGCCAAGCTCCTAATGCGGGTCGTAGGACCACGAGACCGGCCGTGTAGGAGATTCGGTGCACCCGCCAAGCTCCTGATGAGGGTCGTAGGACCACGAGACCGGCCGTGTAGGAGATTCGGTACACCCGTCCAGCGGGTAATGAGAGCCGTAATGTTACGAGCCGTAATGTTACGAGCCGTAATGTTACGAGCCGTAATGTTACGAGACCCGGGAGTGGTGGTTTCCTGGTACGCGCGGCCCCTTCAAGGACGCTTGCTGGCCAAAGTTGTGCTTGATGCATTAATTGATTGTTTTGGTGATTTATTAAGCATCCCATCGGGATGTGCACCCGTCACGAGCAGTGCAAGTGGGGAGAGAGAGGGAGAGATCGAGTCAGACTATGTTCCTACAGATCCGACGCTGGTGGTGTACCTACGGTGTCGCAAGCAGTGCTCATCGGGGCGGTGCACCCACGGCATTTCGACCATTGCAAACGACAGCTGTTCACCCCATAGCTATCGCATTGCTCTTAGCCGGTTTCCCTTCGAGCACCATGAAGTGCCCCTTGAAGTGCCATCGTGATATGCCGTCGTGATGCTTCTGGTGATGATTCCGGTGGTGTCAACGCAGAAGCATGCGTACAGCAACGGTAACGGCACCTCTCGTGTGTATTCCATTCTGCGCAGTCTGGCACTTATGTCTCTATGTTTCCTCACCGATCTGATGTGGCCTTCCCCGATCGTTTGTATCGGATGCCTCGAAACATGAGGAACGTTCCGGGGAACATTGCGTCGTGCTTTAGAACGTTGAGAGCGTTGCAGCCGTTGTTCTTGATACAGTACGGGTGTTCAAAATGCAATGCAATTTTAATTAGTGTTATGCAATTTGTATTGAATTAAATCCAAGAATTAAGTTCTATATTAAGTTCAACTATATTTCATTAAAATCAAGAAGCAAGCAACAGCATTAATTTCTCCGAACAAGCATGTCAACGGACAACGAAAGGAAACTTAATAATAACTGCAAGAAAATGCATTCAGCTCGGAATGGGAGCACGAGAGTGGGACAGGGCGAGAGTGAGTGTGTGTGTGTGTGAGAGAGGAGAGAGAGAGAGAGAGAGAGAGAGAGAGAGAGAGAGAGAGAAAGATGGAGAGAGAGAGACGTGAAGTGAAACTTTCGTGAATATCTTTGACGATGCTGCAGTAAGCGTTCAACGTCTCACTGCCCTCGTCTGTGAAACACGTATCTATCGCATAATGGGTGGAACATTCGTCTGCATATTCATGCTCGCACTTAATAGAGGCGCTGGCCGGAACAAAAGTGGCATTTAAGCATTTAAAATATATATTCGACTACAAAGTATTTAGATTCGGATAAATGTATTCGTAGTGTCCCATGGCTCATGACGTATTTGCCGTTACGCATTATTGTAGCACATGGGCTGTGGTACGTTAGCCATTGCGTCTGGTCGATATGCTACCGAACTTTCGGTATATTTCCGAACCGTGAAGCGAAAGTGTAATGTGAGTGTAATGGCCCAGTATAATGACTCGGATGCCCATTAGTCCGTAACGAACGTGGGTCTTCCAGCCACAACAGCCGCATGCTTACCCACACCAGGTCAGCGTCCCAACAAGCCAGGACCATCGGAGCAACAACCAGAACAGCATTGGTGTTGTTTTGCTGCAAGTCATTTCATATATGTGAAGTAGGTGTAAGAAAAGAAACACCGCACTGTGCACCGTTTTCCAGCACACCGTCGGCATCCGGTTAATTTCTGGCGCAGAATACTCTCAGCTGTAGTATGAGAATAATGCGGGCTGGGCAGTGCGGGCCTGATCATTGTCGTATTGGCACGCCCGAAAATTCGGTCGTAACGGACTAGGCTGCATAAAATTCAAAAGTAGCCCCGCCAAAGCTCCAGGCCACGTATCACATCCCGTGCGAAATAGCGCTCATTCGCACCGATATCGGCACTGGTGCGTTCACCTCGGTCGGCCTACCACACGGACTGGCAACCTCTGTGCCAACCTCCGTGGCAACGACCACGTCAACGTCGGAGCCATTCCGCCGCTGAGCCGTCCCAGGGGAAGACGCGCTGCAGGGCGTGCGTGCGCATTCTGCATCGCAACTAGGGACGGGCAGTTGAAATGCAAGGAAAATACACATCCGAAAATCAGATTGAGATCAAAGCACACCGGCACCGGTCGGGCTCACCTCACCGTCTTGCCGTGGCAAAAACAGAGTCACCGGCATCGCAAGCACTCGGCTGTCCCGCCTGAAACACGCTTGACCTACCCCAACGTCGCCGGACGAGAGCGGGGCGGGCGGATGAGACCACGGTGCTGGACAGCGAACCGGTGTCTTCGCAAAAGCAGAGGCCCCGCACGCCGTCCGCGTGCCGTCCCACTTCGCCCCCCCCCCACACACACACCCCAACGCACACACACAAATTGAGCGCGCTAGTGAGGACTTGTGCTCGTCGCATGAGCCTGGCGGTCAATCTGGGTGATGATCTTGTCGCGATGGCAACAGACGCTATGTAAAGTGTGCCGCGCGACCTCGGCCGCAATTGCCGGCCTTCGGGGTGCTCTGAAAGCCCGCCAAACTGCTCAGTGTGCAGTCTCATCCTAGGTTGATGCACGGATGACACGCGCTCCGTATCACCCCAACGTTGGCCTTCGCACCGGTCGACTTCGGTCGAGGCCCGGGATTCTCATTCGTGCCGGTATTAACTCGACAGCGAAACTTGCCACTCGGCGCCTGCCGCCAACTTGGACAGGTGATGCTGCGCTTGGAGCTTGAGACAGAACACAGGACACGTGCACCGATCCTCTGGTGGCCAGCCCTGGAGATTGAAGCGCTACGGCTGGCTGTTGGATGATCCCCGGGAGGGATGCCGATCTAGCGACTCCCCAGTCGCCACGAACCGAACAGAAAACCGTTTGCAACCTACCTTAGTTTTTGCGCCGCAGTTGCACCCGCGATGGTGAGCGGAACCCACCGACACGTTCACGTGAACACCTGTGATGCCTATTTCGTGATGCAACATCAACCATAGCACGCTACCTCAGGGACCAATATGGAAGTGGCATATCATGCCACGAATGCCGTGCGAGAATCCGCGTCTCGTGTGTCTTGCATGGCTCCTCACACCGGCGCGTGCTCGTGTGATGAATATTGCACGCAATATGGACGCGGGTTGCAACGTGCTGCAAAGTATCCTGTTTGGTGCCTGACATATTGATGACGTCAATCAACATCGAGATGAAATGCTTCGATGCTGATTTGACATTACAGAGCTTTGTTTTAGCACGCGCCGGTATATTACGTCATAAAAGGTAACGCTGCACATAACCTACGGTGCAAATCCAGGGAATGGTGGTGACTTCAAGTGTGTTATGTGACGGAAATTAAATGAAACTGTATGTCACCAATGTAAAAATTCAAGTGATAGCTGCAGCGCCTACCTTGCCATGTTACTCATGCATGTGTCCGCAGAGTATCTTGTCGTTTATTTGAGTGATGCTTTCGATCACTGTTCCTCAGCATTTCTCGCCCTTTCTGATTTCGTTTCACCGAAGGAAGCTCGTATTGCCGCTCCATTCTTCACGAAATACAGGAAGCACAACGCTGTCTGCATCGCTTAATTATATACGTTTATGCAAACTTGTCTCTGTCACTGTCTCTGTCTCTGTCTCTTCCTCTGTCTTCACCTCTGTCTCTCCCTCTTTCTTTGTCTGTTCATCTCTCCCTCTCTGTCACCCTCTCTCTCCCTCTCCCCTCCCTCTCCCTCTCCCCTCCCTCTCCCTCTCCCTGTCTCTCTTTTCTCTCTCCCTCTCTCTCTCCCTCTCTCTTCTCTCTCTCTTCCGTCCGTCCGTCCGTCCGTCCCTCTGTCTGTCTGTCTGTCTGTGTATTTGTCTGTCTAATTATCTTTGAAAGGAGTTCACCTGAGTCAAAATTATTGCTTCCCACCTTTCAGCATCCCCATTTCAGTGTGACTTTGGCGTAATTACGATTTCGCAGTGGAAGGAAGCCCGTAGGCGTATTCCGCCTTGCGACGCAATTTGGACGAACTTATTTGTTACACATCTAAGTCAGAGCCGCCGGTTCTAATCTACGGTAAATTAGTTGGTCCGACAGGCAGATTTATATCTGCCATGCATCACGCCCTCTCTAGTCACCGGCCGAAAGTAATTCATCGCGCCGAAATAATTCAACACGACCGGCAGCATTTCTGGCTGGGTACAGCTTGTGCACGACACCGCTTGCATGCAGCCATAAATTGCGGCTGATTGTTTGCCGCCGCTATTTGGCCAGTGTTCGACGGCGGAACGTTCGGTGGCGGAACGTTCGGTGGCGGAACGTTCGGTGGCGGAACGTTCGGTGGCGGAACGTTCGGTGGCGGAACGTTCGGTGGCGGAACGTTCGGTGGCGGAACGTTCGGTGGCGGTAACCGCCGACCAACGCGCCACACGCGGGCAGTCGTCTGTGGCTGGCAGGCCGGACGCTGTGGAGTGGAGCGCTGACCGGCCGATTACGCCCGTGCGAGCTCAGACATCGCACACACGTGACCGCCGTGACGCCGCCAGGGGGAGGAGAGAGGGAGGAGCCGGGGGGGGGAGAAGGAGGAGCCGGGGGAGGGAGAAGGAGGAACCGGGGGAGGGAGAAGGAGGAGCCGGGAGGAGGAGCCGGGGGAGGGAGAAGGAGGAGCCGGGAGGAGGCAGAACGGGAGAAGGAGGAGCCGGGAGGAGGGAGAAGGAGGAGGAGAGAGGGAGGAGCCGGGCGAGGGAGAAGGAGGATCCGGGAGGAGGAGCCGGGGAGGGAGAAGGAGGAGCCGGGAGGAGGGAGAAGGAGGAGAGAGGGAGAAACCCGGCGTCTGGCTGGCAGCACAGACACCCGACACCCGCCAGCTCCTGGTCACAGACAGCAAGCAGAGCGCGCGCACTGGTCGCTGGCGGGTTTTGCCGAGATGGCGCCAAGCTTGCCGCGGCCGCCTTCGGGCCGCCGGCCGTTGCAGGGCGTGCTGTGAAATGTCCCGGGAACACGAGCTGCCAGATGTCATGCTTGCCCAGTTCACATGGGCAGACAAAGTAAGTTCGGATTTGGATCGGCTCGAATTTCAGAGGTGCAAGGCGATCGCTCAGGGCGTTGCAAGGGATTAAGTCGGGTACCCCGTTCTAGTAAAAGGAAACCTAGTTAACGCTGCATAATTAACGCTGACACCGTGTGAGGAAGTAATTGTATCTAATCGTTTCCGCAAAGGAAGTGGGTGAAAATGAAGCCAATTTAACATGAAATAAATCTAGCTACTCCAAGCCTACGCTACTCTACTTGTAGTCCTGATTGATTTAGTACGGCGATATTATCAAATATTACCACATATGCAATCTTGCCTCACCCAATTGACAGCATCAGACCGCAAGAATAAATGAAAGCAATGCTACCTGCTGGAGTGTCCTTATTCTTCAGCACAAATCCAAACAAAATTCGTTGTGTTCTCGCTGATCCTTCTTCTGGAGAGATTTGCCTTGCTGGTAAAATTCGAACTTACCGGGCGGGTACAAAGTGTTTACATGGGCCCGGCAATCCGATTGTGAGGTGCTTACCAAGAAAATTGTATTTCCCGCCGGTGCCCATGATATGGGCACGCACACATAACCCAGGTTACGTTGTAACTTGGGTGAGTGTCTTATCTAATCGGGACTTGAAGCTAATAAGTAATTGTGGGCTTTCCCAGCAGCACGTTCTTCCGAGAGTGAAAACCTTCTAGTTCGCCGTCGTCGTGCGCGCGCGAAATCCTGGAGCAAGTTCCATGAACAATTTGCGACGGAACTCACCCCAGATTAGCGCACTTGCTGCACTCTCTGCCCGGACCGGAGCTCCGCACTATTGTGGGGCCACTGCTCTGAGCTGCTGAACAGGTCACTCGGGCGGCTCCGAGCGGCCTTGGGTGCCCAACCGAGAGCGCCGTCCGGCACTACCGCCGGCGCCGGGTGTGACAGCAACACCCCCGACAGCTTCCACAGTCGCATGGCGGCTCGACGGAGCGGCGAATGGCCGGGGGCCGTGACGTGCTTGGCACGCATCGGCCCCTCCCACACATGGCGTCGGAACAGCTCGCATCAGCATTCCCCCCTCCCCTCCCACAGCGCAATAAGTGCAGAACTGGCCGCCAGACACTCCCTCGCCGGCCGCCTGCTGGGAGCGGCCGGAAACCGGCGTGAAGCGACTGTCGACGCCGCCGCCGGCCGCTCTCTTCTGACGGACGTTGTAACGTCACGGTCGTCACGGTCGTCACGGTCGTCACGGTCGTCACGGTCGTCACGATCGTCTTGGTCGTCACGGTCGTCACGGTCGTCACGGTCGTCACGGTCGTCACGATCGTCACGGTCGTCACGGTCGTCACGGTCGTCACGGTCGTCACGGTCGTCACGGTCGTCACGGTCGTCACGGTCGACACTCGGCCGCTGGGCGACCGCGGAATTATCGCGAGCCGCGCCGAGCCGACTGCCCACGCGCGGCCCGCGGCGCCGCTTCTGTGGCACTCCGCCAACGATGACGTCATGGCCTCCGCCGCCGCCGGAAATCCGGTTGTATTTATGACGTCATCACCCCTGCCATGCCGGCGATAGGCTAAGCGGTGAAATCGGCTTTGCCGGAATCGCATTGGCGCACGGCAAATGAGGGAGTGGCAGGCTGTTGACACGAGTGCGACGGCAGTGGCATCTACTCGGCCAGCGAGTTATTGCTGGGGGGCTTGCTCTGTCGCGCTGCGCTGGCGCAACGGCGGCAGATCGAGAGAAGGCGATCCCCACCCCACGCCCTCTGTCGCTTCCCTTCCTCATCTTCTTCCGTGGAAGAAGGTGAAGGAGGAACGGGAGAGAAACAAGAAGAGAAAGCAAAGCAGCGAGAAGACAGGAGGGAGATAGAGCAGATGAGAGCGGATAGAAGTAGAACGAGAGAGAGAGAGAAAAGGAACAGATGGAGAATACGTGATGATGATGGAAGGGGTATGTCAGAGAGATATGGGAAAAGAGGAGGGGATAAAAAGAGAAAGAAAGGAAAAGAGAAAAATGGAAGAGAATGGAAGTAAAAATAGAAAAAGGGAGAGACAGAGAGAGGGGGAGTAAGAGAAGGAGAGAAGAAATGGAGAATGAGAGAGTGAGAAAAGAGAGAAAGACAAGGAAAGAGGGAAACAACGCGAGAGAGAGAGTATCACTGATACATGATGTATCTTCAGTGAGACATACACACTTGCATGAGCGGTGGGGCGACAAACGGGGACGGGGAAAGACCCGCCCCCTCGAACGTAGAGAAGCTGAGCATTACGCCTATTGGCGTTGCAGGAAAAGAATGAACACCAAGATGTTCACGCCAGCTACCCCTCCCTTCTTCTACGCGACATCCGTGGCGCCGCCGATGCGCATTCGCCAGTCCGACACCGAACAACTCTATAACCCATGCATTGCATATGTAAATGCGGTCGTGAAAGTTTGAGCGGTACGAGAGAAGCTGAAACAATTGCAATTCGCCGTCAAACTCTCGCTGATGAAATATCCTCCTGCTAACTCGCCAGAACTGAGCAACAAAATCAAAATGGCTCGTCGGACTCATCTTCCGCGGAGTGTCTCTGTTCGCCGACAGCGTGACATTTACGCGGCAAAGTTGCGGGATTACAGTATGATTACGGGATGATTACGGGATGATTACGGGATGTGGCGGGCGTTCGGCCGGCTCCGTCGCGGCTGCCCGGGCCGGCGGCACCGCGTCGCGCCAGGTGTTGCTCTCCGTTCCGGCGTGGCTGACCTCGCCGCGCCCCCGGCCGGCCGAGACTGGCCGCGCCGACCTTGAGCCGGATCGGCGGCCCGAACTCCGACGCTGCGAGTCGACTTCCGGCCGCCGAGCGCAGGTCACGCGGCCGCCGCGACCCTGGACCGCCTCCAGCGCAGACCGGGTCGCGCGCGGTCGGCGCCGCTCAGCCGATGCGCTTTTGATCAGCTGAGCGTACCGTGACTGGTCGCTCGCGGCGACGCGCACTTGCGGTTTCGCTGACGACACGCGGCCCGACCACCATCCCCCACCCCCACCGACTCCCCCGTCCCCACCCCGCCGACTTCCAGCAGCTCTCAGCCCACCCCGCTGCTGACAGGAACTTGGCAGCCCCGCACCAGCGCCAGTTGGTGCTCCTTTTGCGAGTAATTGACTATTCATTCGGAACAAAGCTTTTGTTGCCATATGCCCAATGACCCAAAGTACTTCGGTGAAGGAATTCTCTTTTACGAAAGACAGTCGTTGAGTGCTTAAATGCTGCGTGTGTTTTCGTTTAAGTGTTGACATAATGCAAGCAAAATGCATGTTGAAATTGGGCAGAAACATTAAAATATTACAGCTGTGTTGTATCGGTGTAAGAAAGGTTGCGGAATTCGAAATAAATGTCCAAAGCCACCTTGGGTGTCAACTTGCTAGCAAACATTCAACTTATGCCACGCGAGACTATGTAAATCATTCATCTGGAATGACTCGTGTCGTATCCATATAGTTTTGGTACAATCTGGCTAAAGAAGAGCACTGAATTCGAATCCAGTGCCACATTTCATCATGGAGGTAACGATACGACGCAAGCCAACGCAAGCCACACCAGGTTCCCTAAGTTTTTGACTCGGTATGGCCTGTAATATGTTCGCATGATTTGACATTTAGTGTGGTAAAGAAGGCTGCCGAATTCGAATTCAGGGAAAAACTATCATAGACACCGATTTCCTACACAAAATATGCCAGTCAGGTCATTGACCAAACTCGGATCGCACCGAAAAAGCCACAAGCATCGAAATTGATGTGAAATCATTTAAAAATCAGTGCAGGTTATCAATGATTTGGTTTGACAAGTGCTGTCCAATGTCCATGCAATGGTTCAGCACCAATGGGAAATGAAGGGTCACCATATATTTCGAGTCAGGTTTATGTGATGTGGTCCGATATGTACTTCCAACTATGAATAAGTAAATAAAACATTATGACCTAATGTGCCGGGATTTGCGCCAGTCCAATTTGGCTAGAAATTCTAGGCAGGAAAACACTAGCAAGTTATTACCTTGACCTCACCTATTGACCTGATCTGAAGTCAACTTTTGTAGATTACTCGCCCATCCATTGCTGTAGGATAAGTTTACATACCTATGACGCCGGTTTGTTTTAGTTCCCGTGTCGTCGATGCTTCCCACGATTCCGGCAAACCCTCCCCTGCAGTCGTCAGTTGCGCTCACCTGACACAACTGTACGCCCCTGTGGGATTTGAAGCCACGCCCATTTCTGGGCATTCCGCGAGCCCGGAGCGCTGTTGTGAGGCTGCACAGGAACTGCGGGGTGTTTCCTTACCTCTTTCCCACCTCATAAGTGAAATGCCACGTTGCGGAAATTACATTGCAGTTAGCGTGGAAACGTGCCATTGTGCGCCTCTGGCCGGCATCAGGGTCTGCCGGCACAAATCCCCGTTCCTCATGCCGTTGTCCTGCTGTTTAGTGCGCAGTCCATAGTTCGTCTGGGCATGCGTGGCACTGCGGTTCACGCTCAGTTGATCGATGGCGATGATGCCGCGTTTTTGCCGTCGAGGAGCCCGAATGTTTTCTTCGCGCTGCACCGGATAGGATCTGGCTCCGAATTTCCCGTCGTGGTACAGGCTGGGTCCACCGTGTCACCAAACCGACCCAGAGACTACCGCGTCACTACACCGACCCGGAGACTACCGCGTCACTACACCGACCCGGAGACTACCACGTCACTACACCGATCCAGAGACTACCGCGTCACTACACCGACCCGGAGACTACCGCGTCACCAAACCTACCCAGAGACTACCGCGTCACTACACCGACCCGGAGACTACCGCGTCACTACACCGACCCGGAGACTACCGCGTCACTACACCGACCGGAGACTACCGCGTCACCAAACCACCAACCACGTCACCCACCCAACACCCGCACCGAACCGACCGGAACACCGCACTACACCGACCCGAACACCGCGTCACTAACCGACCCGGAGACTACCGCGTCACCACACCGACCCGGAGACTACCACGTCACTACACCGACCCGGAGACTACCACGTCACCACGCCGACCCAGAGACTACCGCGTCACTACACCGACCCGGGGACTACCGCGTCACCACCCCGCCCCAGAGACTACCCGCATCACTACACGACCCAGAACTACGCTCACTCACCGACCCAGACTACCGCGTCACCACACCGACCCGGAGACCCCGCACTACACCGACCCGGAGACTACCGCGTCACCAAACCCGACCCGGAGACTACCGCGTCACTACACCGACCGGAACTACCGCGTCACCACACCGACCCAGAGACTACCGCGTCACCACCGACCCGGAGACTACCGCGTCACCACACCGACCCGGAGACTACCGCGTCACTACACCGACCCGGAACTACCACGTCACTACACCGACCCAGAGACTACCGCGTCACTACATCGACCCAGAGACTACCGCGTCACTGCACCGACCCAGAGACTACCGCGTCACTACACCGACCCAGAGACTACCGCGTCACTACGCCGACCCGGAGACTACCGCGTCACTACACCGACCCGGAGACTACCGCGTCACCAAACCGACCCGGAGACTACCGCGTCACTACATCGACCCGAAGACTACCACGTCACTACACCGATCCGGGAGACTACCACGTCACTACGCCGACCCAGAGAATACCGCGTCACTGCATCGATCCAGGGACTACCGCGTCACTACCTTGCTCCAGAGACTACCGCATTATTACACGGACCCAGAAACTATCGCTTCATTTCATCGACCCAGAGGCTATCGCATTACTACATCGGTCCGGAGACTAACGCGCCACTACATCGGCTCAGAGACAATCGCGATACTACATCGGCACAGAGACTACCACGTCACTACATCGATCCAGAGGCCATCGCGTCACCAAACCGACCCAGAAATTGTCGCGTTACTACATCCAGCCAGAGACTACTGCGTCACTGCATCGACCCAGAGGCTACACAATCACTACAGGATGACCCGTAGACTACCTCATCACTACAGGACGACCTGGAGACTATTTCATAACTACAGTACGATTTTGAGACTACCTCCAGCTACCAGGATAACACAGGACTACTTCAACAATGCAGGATGATCCGTGGACTACTTCATCATTAGAGGATCATTTGGGGTCTATCTCATCACTACCGGATGATATGGGGACTACTGCATACTTACAGGATTTCCTGGGGACTACCTCATCACTACAGGATAACCCATGACTACTTCAGCACTGCAGGATGACCCGTGGACTACTTCATCACTACAGAATGAACCGGGGACTACCACAGCACTACAGGATGACCCAGAGTATACCTCATCACTACAGGATAACACGGGGTATATCTCATCACCAGAGAACAATTTAGGGACTACCTCATCATTACAGGATGACCAGGGGACTATATCATCACTACAGGATGACCAGGGGACTATATCATCACTACAGGATGACTCAGAGACTACCTCATCACGGCAGGATGACCCGGAGATTACCTCATCAATACAGGATTACCCTCAGACTGACTCATAACTATAGGACAATTTGGGGACTACCTGATCACCACAGGATGGTCCTGAGTCTACCTTATCACCACAGGATGACCCGAGACTACCTCATCATTGCGGGATGACCCGAGGTCTATATCATCACTAGAGGACAATTTAAGTACTACCTCATCATTACAGCATGACCAGGGGACTGCCTCATCATTACAGGATCACCCGGGTTCTCTTTCATCACTAGAAGACAATCTAGAGACTACCTCATCATTACAAGATGACCCAGAAACTACTTAATCACTACAAGATGAACCAGAGAATACCTCATCATTTCAGGATTACCCAAAGACTACCTCATTACCACAGATGACCTGGGGACTACCTCATCACCACATGATGACCCAGAGACTACCTCATCACCACAGATGACCTGGGGACTACCTCATCACTACATGATGACCCAGGGACTACCTCATCACTACAGGATGACCTGGGGACTACCTCATCACTACATGATGACCCAGGGACTACCTCATCACTACAAGATAAACCGGGTCTACCTCCGCACTGCAGGATGACCCGGAAACTGCAGCACCGTATGGGGAACACCATACCGGAACGTCCGGCCTTCGGGTGCTGCAGCGAGTGGGTGGTATCCGTGAAGTGGCTGCCCGCCCCCGCTCCTTCTCACACTCGGACCGGACGTGGGCGTAATCGATTTAAGCAGACGTCAGTTGGAGAAGGGGATGGGTGGCCATTGTGGGGTGTTCCGCTGTCACCCGTCTGACAATGCGAGCGCACCCCCGTCTGGATGTGCGTTGGGGGGGGGGGGCAAGTGCTGCCGAGTGGGCGCGTGAGCAGTGGTGCGTTGGCGGTCGGGTGCCTGCTAACTTTTTCGCTGTGCACCGCAGCGTGCCATAATCGGGGTGACTTGTTCTCACTGGAGGGACAGGCGGCGCACGTGTCAAAAACGGTTTGCTCGGCGATATGGAAACCGGGAATCACGTCATCGAGGACGGAAAAGCTCCGTGGCGATAATGCATTCGACCGGTTGTGTTGAAAAGTGAGACTTCCTGAGCTCGAAGGGAACTTTTCAAAGAGGACGGAGTCCCTTTCCATTGACGGAAAAGTTTTGCTTGTGCTCGGACACCAGGAGATCTTGATATGCTTAGTCTCGAGTTTTTACCTGACTATGGTCTGCTCCGTTTGCCACACAGTGGTTCTGGCTTGCTGGTTCTCAGCTAAGATTACCTATTTTCACTTCAAGAGGAGCGTGTTCGAACGTTATCGCTTGATGTAGATAAATTCCATCAAACGGTATGTCTGTAGTATGCACAATTTCCATCTTTGTGGATCACTTTTCCACGTCCTAGTATGCACTTAGAGTATGCTTGTTGGCGTGATAGTTGTATGCGTGGTAGCTTTATGTCGTGGTAGTCTTATAATTGTAGTTTGGTAGGTGGTAATATTATGCGTGGTAGTTTCTTTCCTGGTACTTTTCTACGATTTTCTACTTCCGTATAGGCTGTTCATACAGTATTTCACCTACCGGGCTTCTCCGTGGGATTGGGTGAAAATATCGCCCGAGCAGCTGCCAGGCACTTAATTTCCAGATTCTTGATACCGAGTGCTGTCGCGACAACTTTATCATCTTAACATTCACGTAGCCTTGTATGTATCTACAGCAAGCAACTGATCTGATTATAGCAGCATGTCGTAATCCAGCAGCGTCTTGCACGTTCAGTCGTCTTGTACAAAAACATTCAACTACCGCCGTAGTGATACCATCAAAGTCCTTAACGGTCTTGTATGGTACTCGTGCTGCACCATTTTGACACTGTTTATTCTTTAACGTTTGGGAGGGTCAAATATTTTATGAAAGCCACCCGGACTGGTGTCCGGTTGTAGTAGATTACATTGTAGTAGTAGTAGTAGATATATTGCAGTCGATGCCCGTTGTAGTAGAGTAATGTCCATTGTAATTCAATTAATCGAGCAACATCTGGAGAGCATTGCACTGCCTTGGTCACCGGGGATAGGAGTAGGTTAGGAGGGGTCGGCGGTAGGCTGTTCCGCGTCCGAAATCCACGGATTGGAACAGCAACTCCTCGACATTGATGATGAACACTGCGGTGAAATAATAACGAAACAACATGATGAGGTTGTCATTTGGCATTTCTGCCCTCTCCCCCCACCCCCGACCAACAACACACGTGAATGTCCCGGGTTCCGTTTGAGCATGACATCGGATGACACGCGAGGTTGTGATGACGTGCCGGACCGCAGTCGCTCCTCGTCCCGTCGCTGCCGATGTCGACGGCGAGGAGAGTGAGAGTGAGAGTGTGACGGCGAGGAGAGTGAGAGTGTGACGGCGAGGAGAGTGAGAGTGTGACGGCGAGGAGAGTGAGAGTGTGACGGCGAGGAGAGTGAGAGTGTGACGGAGTGTGAGAGTGAGAGTGTGACGGCGAGGAGAGTGAGAGTGTGACGGAGTGTGAGAGTGAGAGTGTGACGGCGAGGAGAGTGAGAGTGTGACGGCGAGGAGAGTGAGAGTGTGACGGAGAGGGAGAGTGAGAGTGTGACGGCGAGGAGAGTGAGAGTGTGACGGCGAGGAGAGTGAGAGTGTGACGGCGAGGAGAGTGAGAGTGTGACGGCGAGGAGAGTGAGAGTGTGACGGCGAGGAGAGTGAGAGTGTGACGGCGAGGAGAGTGAGAGTGTGACGGCGAGGAGGTGAGGGGGGGGGGTACGGGAGGAGGGAGGTGTCGGCGAGGGTAGTGTGACGGAGTGGGGGTGGCGGCGAGGAGAGTGAGAGTGTGACGGCGAGGAGAGTGAGAGTGTGACGGCGAGGAGAGTGAGAGTGTGACGGCGAGGAGAGTGAGAGAGGGAGGAGGTGACGGCGAGGAGAGTGAGAGTGTGACGGCGAGGAGAGTGAGAGTGTGACGGCGAGGAGAGTGAGAGTGTGACGGCGAGGAGAGTGAGAGTGTGACGGCGAGGAGAGTGAGAGTGTGACGGCGAGGAGAGTGAGAGTGTGACGGCGAGGAGAGTGAGAGTGTGACGGCGAGGAGAGTGAGAGTGACGGCGAGGAGAGTGAGAGTGTGACGGCGAGGAGAGTGAGAGTGTGACGGCGAGGAGAGTGAGAGTGTGACGGCGAGGAGAGTGAGAGTGTGACGGCGAGGAGAGTGAGAGTGTGACGGCGAGGAGAGTGTGAGTGTGACGGAGAGGGAGGGAGAAAGAAAGAAAAACAGATGAGCGAGGTCGGAATTCGCATAGCTCCCCAGATGCTCAGCTGACGGTTGCTCTTTATCATAACCCAGGATTCCCCCAAGGCGCAGTTTCGCAAGAAGACCGCACCATAGCGTCGATGTCGATTGCGCGCATCGCAAAGCTCTCTTCTTGCCCGCCATCTTGTATGCAACACAAAGGATGGTGCCCAGGAATATAATTCTGTGAAGTTGTATCGACAAAACCATCGTTCCCGATAGACATTCCGGACCGTGATCCCATCTCAGTAGCACTGTGTGATCTCAACTCAGCAACACTTAGTGATCTCACCGGAGTAACACGCTGTGATTTCACCGGAGTAACACCGTGATTTCACCTCAGTAGCACTGTGTGAGCTCACCTCAGTATCGCTATGTGATCTCACCTCAGTAGCACTTCGGTCTTTGCACAGGAACACCTGCACACCTTTACCCTCTGAATACCAAAATGTACGTTGCCGAGGATGTGCCGTAGCTTGCCTGCCGTCACGAGTCGCCTACGGCATGATCGCAACAAAGGTGAACTCAGCGGCGCGAGTATTGGCACCTCCGCCGAAGCATCGCAGCACGCGTCACGGTGAGGTCGGCGTCAGCTGCGGCCACCGCCCCAGCTCACCTCCGGCTCTCCGGTTCTACCTCCGGTTCTACCTCCGGTTCCACCTCCGGTTCTACCTCCGGTTCTACCTCCGGTTCTACCTCCGGTTCTACCTCCGGTTCTACCTCCGGTTCTACCTCCGGTTCTACCTCCGGTTCTACCTCCGGTTCTACCTCTCTTCCGGTTCTACCTCCGGTTCTACCTCCGGTTCTACCTCCGGTTCTACCTCCGGTTCTACCTCCGGTTCTACCTCCGGTTCTACCCCTTCTACTCCGGTTCTACCTACCTCCGGTTCTACCTCCGGTTCTACCCCGGTTCTACCCTCCGGTTCTACCTCCGGTTCTACCTCCGGTTCTACCTCCGGTCCTACCTCCGGTTCTACCTCCGGTTCTACCTCCGGTTCTACCTCCGGTTCTACCTCCGGTTCTACCTCCGGTTCTACCTCCGGTTCTACCCTCCGGTTCTACCTCCTTCTACCTCCGGTTCTACCTCCGGTTCTACCTCCGGTTCTACCTCCGGTTCTACCTCCGGTTCTACCTCCGGTTCTACCTCCGGTTCTACCTCCGGTTCTACCTCCGGTTCTACCTCCGGTTCTACCTCCGGTTCTACCTCCGGTTCTACCTCCGGTTCTACCTCCGGTTCCACCTCCGGTTCTACCTCCGGTTCTACCTCCGGTTCTACCTCCGGTTCTACCTCCGGTTCTACCTCCGGTTCTACCTCCGGTTCCACCTACGCTTGCTAGACCGGCCTCACTGGAGGTGATCATATTCCATACTGCTGATTCAGACCTGGGCACGATCGCGACGGCGCACGCGTGCAGCATTGGTGGGAGGCCTTGATCGACGTGTAGCATTGACGGCAGGCCTCGATCGACGTGTAGCAGTATCGGCAGGTCTCGCTCGGCGTGTAGCAGTGTCGACAGGCCTCGATTGACGTGTAGAAGTGTCGTCAGGTCTCGCTCGGCGTGTAGCAGTGTCGACAGGCCTATATTGGCGTGTAGCAGTGCAGACAGTCATCGATCGGCGTGTAGCAGTGTCGGCCGTCCTGGATCGGCGTGTAGCAGTGTCAACAGGCCTCGGTCGACGTGCGGAACATCACCGGAGCCCCAAAAAGTACGCGCGTGGCGACAGCCAACGTGCTCAACAGCCGAACTGGAGGACGTGCGTTCTTCCGAAACTCCCTGCGGTAGATGTCGGCTTGACAACAGCCGAACTTGAGGACAAGGGCCCTTCCGAGACTCTCTGCTGGATGTCGACCTGACAACAGGCAAACGAAGAACTATTCAGTTCGGAATGTTTAATAACATGCTACGTGCAACGACGATGTGCTGTGCGAGTTTCATCCGATTCAGTGTGCGCCACCACAAGTTGAACCCGTCCCTAGATGCCCCGAAGGCATTTCCGCACCGGTGATATATATATATATATATATATATATATATATATATATATATATATATATATATATATATATATATATATATATGCTGTTTTCAATCACGTAGTTATCAGCGTCGACGTGGCGGAAACAATATATTTCTCATGTGTGCTACGCGGGCGTCGAGGCCGGATATGAGACACCGGTTGTGGTAGGCAAGCGCTATTTTCGTTGCAGCTTTGGGCCCAGAACATTCCAAGTTTTAATATCTACGAAGGCTTTAACCTCGTTCTGACGTCAAGGAATCGTCGATAAGTGTCGAGGTGATGGTGTGTATCATTTTCATCACATGCGTGTTAGTACTGGTCTGTACATACCGCAACACCTTACCACCTTCATATTGGCGTGCACGAGGTGTGACCAAAAAGAAACGGGACTCGGTCAATACAGTCTTTATTGCACGAGATCACAGGAAACTACCTATTCTCCCCCTCGAAGTATACCCCTCGAAGCCGATGCACTTCTGGAATCTGCTCTTCCACGCCTGGAAGCACCCCTCAAATTCCTTCTTCTTGATGGTTCTCAGGGTGCTTGTCACGTGCTCTTTGATGTCTTCAACCCCTTCGAAATGTGATCCCTCGAGGACACCTTTGAGCGATGAGAATATCCAGAAGTCACACGTGCTAGATCTGGCGAGTATGGGGGATGTTGCAGGGTTGCAACCTGTCTTTCGGCTAGACACCTCGTATGGTAGGTGTCAAGCTGATGCCCATTCAACATATCCGTGTTAGTAGCAGTTGGTACACACAATAACACCTTGCTATCTTACTACCTTCATACTAACGTGTATGATAGGTTTCAAACTGATATCCACTCCTATGCGTGTTAGAAGCGATCGGTACACACGGTGTCACTTTACTACCTTCAGATTGTATAGTACGGCAAGGTACCGATTTCTTTGTGTCGTAAAAATGGCAGTTTTTCGCCCGTCAGATTACATGGTGTTCAATGCTGCTATTAAAGAGCACGTGTTATGCGCTACGTCTTTGGTTACTGCAGGTGTAGATGTGCGTTCAGAAATTTACTATTTTCAGGCAAAACGGTTATTTCATGTTCAGAATAGTGAGGTGGCATATGTGGTGAACTTAGGTCAGTGAATGATCTGGATCCTACATTTTCCGTAAAGTGTACTTTCCGTGGAATGCGTTGAATCATTTGCCGTTGAAAAATGTACAAGATGTATCAAAACGAAAAAGTTCGAGGAACCCAAGATTTGCTCCGCATGGCTCAAGGGTAAACTTGGTGACGTCTGCAGGTCAAATGGTTCGATGTGCTGCCGAACGGGTCGCGGAATGTGTTCGGGAAGGCATTGGCTACGTGCTGTGCGATTTATTCTGATTCCGAGGGTACTGCAAAAATCGAATCCGGCGCGGATTGCGGATGTCAATACGTCGCTGTTAGCATGGACGTACCTTTAGCCTGAAGCGAAACTTTGCCTGACAAATCATGAGTATCGTGAGACGTTTATGTTCAAAGATGGTCGGATGTTGAAAATGTTCATGGATTCAAATGCTGTCAGGTCTATGCTATTTACACGCCATCCTGGCGCGACCAGGATGGCTGCAGAATGGAAACGTTAGTCAAATAATCTGTCGTGCGCATCAAAATTATTTCCGAAAAGAAATATTATGGGATAATTGTTCTCCTATACCGCAAAAGTCAATGAAATTTCGCGTGGATCCTGAAACACAAAGGTAGAGACACAGGTGTAATGGGGAAATCGTTGGGAGGATCTCCTGGTATCATGGCTGTCTCCTTAGTAAAGCAAGAGGATATCACCGAAAAGGATAATAATTTGTGGAAAATCGCTAAAAACGGACAAAACGCATGCAAGCGGTGCAGATTCGGCACATGCCGATAGAACCACAAGCTTCCACCTCTTACGACTGAGAAAAAAGTGGGTGTTACAGAGGTGTACAATACTCTGCGCTTTAAAAGAGTAAGTTTTTCCCACAGAAACCATTTTCTCACATAGAAATCATGTTTGAATTCCAGACTACTCGAGGCCGTTTTGGAAACGATAACAGAATAGATTCCTTCCTGAGACCATCCTCAATCACCAACAAGTGTCTCTAACTCAGCGAGATATTGCCCCGCCGCCTCTCCTGCAATGACATCAGCAAGATTTCATCCACGATCGCATACGACATTCCTCCCATTGGCCATTCAGCCTGACGGAGGAGATTGGTGGCACCGTTTATAATATCGACCGCAACACCTCGCTGAGTAGCGTAACGGTGAGCCGGCCAGACTACCGCGCGTCACAACAGCATCCTGAAATAGCAACCGATCGCCCGGCACGCTGCACGTGGGCCAGTTCCCAGAGGCGTGCCTCGGCCAGGACTCCATTTCGCCGCAGGATATGCCGCCGGATTCATTCGGTGTGCGGCAAGGGCACCCCCCCCCCCCCCAGACCCCTCCACGAGAGGAGGCGGCTGTAGTCGGACCCACGGCCAAGTGGCTTCGGCCACGTGACCAGATGCTCTCAGTTACGGGGCCACACCGTGTTTAGTCGAAATACATTAATGGGGGCGGGGATGGCCGAGTGGTTAAGGTGTCGGACTATGGGTACCAAAGGTCCCGGGTTCGACTCTAGCGCCACTCAGGACATTTCCCAATTCCGTGGCCCACCGGCGAAACAGTGTGGGCGGCGCCATTAGCCGTGAATGTGCATACAGTGTGTCGTGAACCAACCAATAAACAAACAAACGAAATGCATTAATGAGTATATTTAGTATATCCTTCCCTACCTGCAAGGTATATTTAGTGTCTCCTTATAGTTTTACTACCTGTGCATGGAAGGACATAGATGAAATTAAGAACGTCTGCAATTATATCCCCATAGTGTACATGTGACTGGTAGCAATGTACGAGCAGGCAGGGGTAGACCCAGGGGGCTATGCTCCCACCCTCAAGTCAGATTTTTGGCCGATATTTTGCATCGAATGACATTTGCTCCAGATCTAACAGCATTCTATGCGATGGATTTTGTCGTAAACAGACCCGACGGATGTTAGCTGTTCAAATCTGATGGATTTGTCTTTAATCGGGGATTTGTGTTTGCCTACCCCCAAGCCCGGTTTCTGGAGCCGCCCGTGCGTGCAAGCGTAGCACCAACAAGTGTGTGCCACTAATTAATATGTACAGTCTCAGTGTCAATGCCACAGTCACGTATAGCACGAGAACGGGCTGCAGTGGAACGTCGGAACGTCACCAAGCTGGCAACAGGAGGGCACCAGGCTCAGCAGGATGAGGAGGCCTGAAGACCGAATGCCCATGGTTCCCCTGACATGCCCATTATAGTCACCTATACTACGGTCTGTCGCACGGCCTCGGCGTTACTGAACAGTGTCTTGTCATTAATGACAATGTCGATGTCAATGACAATATCAATATCAGTGTCAATGTCAATGTCAATGTCAATGTCAATGTCAATGTCAATGTCAATGTCAATGCCAATATCAATGTCGATGTCGATGTCGATGTCGATATCAATGCCAATATCAATGTCGATGTCAATGTCAATGTCGATGTCGATGTCAATGACCATAGTTCGCCTGACATGCCCATTGCAGTCAGCGATAATGCGGTCTGTCGCACGGTCTAGACGCTACTGAACAGCGCCTTGCTGTTGCAGGCGAGTCCGATCAGCTTTGCACCATACGGCCTCTATCGTCACTTTTGGTGCCTTGTGAATATGTCAGTTAAAGCAAGCATCCTACTACACTGCGATATCCGTGAGAGCGCTTCCGCCTCTTGTATGCCTCTGTCATGTCATGGTGTCTCCGGCCAATATACGCCAGCGTGCAGAATCAGTGCGAAGGGCCCGGGCACAGAGGCAACAGTTCGCTGTTTGATATGTTGAACAATCTGCCTCATGCGATGTGATGTGATGACTTATTTCTGTACCGCCCTCAAGCATTGAGACTTCAAACTGCCACGTCACATGACAAGCAAAAGGATATGTAGCTACCGACAGAAATAATATCACACAAAAGCATTTTCTGGAATATTGCAGGCACTCATGCAAAGCGGATGGCTATTCATAGCATATGTCAGCACGAAGTGTTTCCAAAAGCTTGTGCATCAAGCTGATTGGACTAGAACTATATGTGGCACTCGACAGCGTCTATTTTACGTTTTTACTTCGGCGACTCGATGCAACACGACATGGCGAACGCTTGTCGGCGGTTGTTTATCTCGTGATGGTTTGAGATGTTCAGTCCGTTTGGCGCTGCAGCTGGGTAAGCACACATTATCCCCACTACAGGTGGCTGTCCCGTGCTTAAGATTCATTTCGACAGGCACAGTTCATGGTAGCGCTTCGCCAAATGTTGTGCACTTATCTAGACGGCCCAGTGGTTGTGGGACGTGTTCCTGTTTCGGCTTCTCTGTGAAGGCATGCACCTGCGCAGAAATGCACAAGCTCTGTGCGTCGTGTCGAGTGGCGACTTTCAGCACTTTCCCGACACGGATGTGTGGTTCTGATTGATGAGACGACTGGGGTGTCGGCCACATTTTAGAGACTATCTTTGATACAACATAAGCACCTTGGATGAGTCTCATCAGCGTGCATCGGTACGCGTATGAGCGAGCTTCTCTAGTATTTTATGCGATGGTCTTAGCGAATTGGCGCCACCTGTTGCCTTGAATCGACTGGAGACCAGATCCCTTGTAAAAACAATGGTTGAATCAGGGTAAGATACCAGCGTATGTCCGGCCAGGCTGTTGGCCTATAGGCCAACTGTGTGGCCTATAGGCCAGTCTGTTTTGGCCTATAGGCCAGAGCAGGCCCAGTTAATCGAAGTCAAAGTGCAGTTGGTTTGCAGCGCTCATAGTGTGGGCGGTATGCCAGCTCCGTTACAGTGCGCTTCTGTTCATCCGACAGCGCTAGACCCTCTGACCCCTACGTTAGAGCTGTCTGACAGCTTGTAGTGGGTCTCAGCAGCCCTTCAAGACTCCAGTATCTATCCATGCCGATGATGTAGCACCTCCGATGTGCGTCGGCCACGCGATGTCGGACATCCGGTGCTGTCGTACCCATGGCCCGCAGGGGCGGGGATGGCCGAGTGGTTAAGGTGTCGGGCTATGTGTACCAAAGGTCCCGGGTTCGACTCTAGCGCCACTCAGGACATTTCCCAATCCCGCGGCCCACCGGCGAAACAGTGTGGGCGGCGCCATTAGCCGTGAATGTGCATAAAGTGTGTCGTGAACCAACCAATAAACAAACACATGGCCCGCAGCAGCCCAAACGAAGCCTTCGCCGGCAAACGTGACACTCCCTCACTCCAGTCATCGCATGAGCATTTAAACCGAGATCGGATCCCCTCTGACCATCCCACGGCCACCGCATCATCACAGGTCCTCTCATAGTCTCAGCGTTATACTCAGTGATCCGTGCCTAGTGATCCCACTGCCACCCCATCCCCAGTTCTAGTTGGTTGGGTTTTAGGGTGCTTCGACTCCCCAGCTCTCAGTGACGGCGTGTGGAGCGGTGGAAACCTGCACTGGACACAGGCAGATCACGATGCCGCTTCGGAGCGGCGACGAGACCCGGCCACGGGCTACCCATTTCGGTAGCTTGCCCGCAGCGTTCCTCTGTGTCCCACAGCACGAACGTTACTACAGCACGCCATTGAGCGTCACGTAGCCGCCAGCGGCTGATGCGGTCCTGCGGTCAAGCAGTCGACCGACTAAAGCCTGTCAATGGCACAACAGGCCCACTGGTAGCTTCGGTACCTTGCAATATACTGACGCGGTTGGGAGTCAACACGCGAAGGGGCACACTTCCGATTGGAGTGCGAATATGAGCACCCAGATCTGAGGTGCATTTGCCGTGCAGATTGGGGCTGACCCCTGCCCACAGTGGGCGGATGCCGAGAACCGGTGGGGAGCAGTGTAGACTGGGGATGGCCCGCGTCCAACAGTAGGCTGCTACCGAGGGGAACCAGTTGGGAGCAGTGTATACTGGGTATACACTGTCTGTACTGGGTACTGGGTATACTGGGTATACACTGGGTACACACTGGGTCAGTGACCCGCGCCCTCAGTGGGCTGCCACCAAGGAGGACCAGTGCAGTGGGGAGCAGTGCAGACCGGGGATGGCCCGCCCCCTCAGTGGGCTGATGCCGAGGAGAACCAGTGGGGAGCAGTGCAGACCGGGGATGGCCCGCCCCCTCAGTGGGCTGATGCCGAGGAGAACCAGTGGGGATCAGCACAGACTGGGGATGGCCCGCATCCACAGTGAGGTGCTGCCAGAGAGGACTAGTGCAGTAGGGAGCAGTGCATGCTGGGGATGGCCCGCGCCCCCACAGTGGGCCGCCACCAAGGAGGATCAGTTGGCAGCGGTGCAGGCGAGAAACGCAATCACCACCAGCACAATAAATCCGCGGAAAACCACTCGATGGCCTCGTCCGTCTCCAGCAATCACCTCTGTGGAACCCGCACACCGTGTGCTCTGCGGATGGCGACGATATTGACGACACAGCCACATGATCACGCCGGCGACCTTTCGACACCAGCCGAGAGCTGAACTGTGTCGCCATTGATCCGGCGAATGGCCACGGCGTCACGTGGGAGAGAGTCGGCCTCCATGTGTGCATGTTGGATGTAGGCAGTTCGCCGGCTAGTTTGATCCGCATACGCATATTCACTTATCAGTGATGGCCAGTGGTCTGTGAAAGGGCGGAGTGGACTGGGGTGATCAACAGACAACTGGCTAACTGTCTGTTGGCTGGAAAAGCTGGCGACCTGACAGCATCATGCCAGCTGTCATCTATCGTTCGACACCACACGATGTATGCGCGCGGGCATCAATTAGTTCTGAACACCCCATGTTCATGTCTGTCCATTCGTGGCGGTAATATTCGAACATTCACGGCATCATTCCGAGACTTCTGTAAACTGTGTGCAACATGGCGGGAAACTGGGAGAAAAATGTGGAACCTCTACAGCGTAGCACAGTGAAACTTCCTCCCTCCCGAGATTCCTCTGAGACGCTTGCAGTGACCTGGGTGACCTGGGTGACCTCTCCACAGTGACCCCGATGAGAACCACACCGTGACGACGGAGATGCGTCGGGCGCGTCTGGAGCAGGGCTCCTCTGGCGAAGGCGACGACAGCCTCAGCTCGGACACCAAGCTGGCCATGCTGTACACGCAGGTGGGTGCGACTCTGCATCACAACATCCACAATAACTCCCGCACTCCAGCCCGTCCCTTCCAGTGTGTGTGTGTGATAAGAATGTTGTCAAGGCTCCTCTGGGTGAGGGTGACGACGGCCCCAGCTTGGACACCAAGCTCTAAGCTCTATGGCAATTCACTAATGACATTCGCATGAAGTAGGCCGTATTTTCGGAATCTCCAAGCTCTATGAGTGGCCACAGCGGGCGTTTATCTCTCCCACGGGTGGGAGCTGGGGCGTTTCCTGGAACACTTCACGGTTAGCAACGCGTGCCACGTCACTATTTTAGTTTCAATCAAGCTGATGTTTGAATCATCAAACAATTCCATGCAGGTCTAGTTGACAGAATGCCACCGAGTTCGATAAAGTCGCACTGTTTATTTGAAGCAAGCAAAGACAGTCACCAAATTTCAGATGTTAACCCCATAATTACGGTCGTTGTAGGCGATGATAACACTATGTAACAAAACAAGTCTCTGAGCAATAACCTTTATTTTCTGATTCACTATGCTTAAAATCACTGTTTAAAAAACTGTCAGTGATTTTATTCTTCCGGTTTTATACTTTGCACTTACTACTAATCGATGTCAGCACATCGATTTTGTTGAAATCAGAACATTATTGCTTTCAACCCTATATGGACGTCTGCGACATATCTGTAAACGCTTAAAAAAAATATATTTCTGGCCATCCGAGTAGTGTAGGGACGGAAAGCGGTTAAGGTGTTGAGCTCTGGATGCAAAGGTTCCGGGTTCAACACTCGCACCACTCGGGACATTTCCCAATCCCGCGGCCCACCGGTGAAACAGCGCGGGCGATGCTGTTAGCCGTGATTATGCATAAAGTGCGTCGAGAATCACCCAATGAAAAAAACATTCGACTGGCGCATTTACTTCACATGGATAGTGCTTCGAATGGAGAACGTGCCTCTGTGCGTGAAGTTGGGAGATAATGTTGCACTGGCATTGATATTGGCGTCTTACCTTCAGATCTCCCTCTGCCTTTTCCTACCTCTACTCTCCTGGCGGTAACTGCGATCTAGCTAGGCGACCTCTTAATGCCTGTGCCTTGCCTGTGTGACATACCTATACCTGCTTCATCGGTTACAAGTGCAAGCACTCTCAAGGTCCGCCATTGTATGGCATGAATGCATTCCTGCTTTTGAATATATAGGATTGCGCCAAATTGACAGGATAAAATGCACCGTGACGTTTAATGGAAGCAGCGTACCAAAGCGCCTTTACAGCCCCCAGCCAAAGTCGCTCTGGCGCGAAGCACGTAGCGTTCGTCTTCGGTGGTTGAACGATGGTGCCGAAGCCGTCACATATGTGACTTCCTTGTCACTTGGGTGACCTTCCTCGTCACTTCGGTAACCTCCCTCATTACTTTGATGCTCTCCCTCGTCACTTGGATGCTCTCCCTCGTCACTTGGATGCCCTCCCACGTCACTTGGATGCTCTCCCTCGTCACTTGGATGCTCTCCCTCGTCACCTGGGTGACCTCCCACGTCACTTGGATGCTCTCCCTCGTCACTTGGATGATCTCCCTCGTCACTTGGGTGACCTCCCACGTCACATAGGTGACCTCCTCGTCACTTGGGTGGCCTGCCTCGTCACTTGGGTGACCTCCCTCGTCATTTAGGTCGCCTGGTTGTCACTCGGATGATCTTCCTCGTCACTCGGATGACCTCCCTCGTCACTTGGGTGGCCTGCCTCGTCACTTGGGTGACCTCCTCGTCACTTGGGTGGCCTGCCTCGTCACTTGGGTGGCCTGCCTCGTCACTTGGGTGGCCTGCCTCGTCACTTGGGTGGCCTGCCTCGTCACTTGGGTGACCTTCCTCGTCACTTCTCTGTATCTCTCCCTCGTCACTTGGGTGACCTCCACGTCACTTGGGTGACCTCCTCGTCATCGGGCGACCCCCTCGTCACTCGGGCGATCTCCCACGTCACTTAGGTGATCTCCCTCGTCACCCGGGTGATCTCCCTCGTCGCCCGGGTGATCTCCCTCGTCAGCAGCGCCACTCGACCGCGGCGGGGTATTCGAGCGGCCGCCGGCCGGCCCGGCCCGCCGTCCCGGCCGGCACGCCTGTCGACGGCGACGGCCGGAAATTGCACGCGGCGCCCGCGGCCGTCCGATCAGCGATGCGTCTGTAATGGCCGGCAGCGGCCGGCGGCGGCCGCGCGCCGGCCGCCTTCGTATGCGGACCGGCCGCCTTAATTAGCATACTGACGCCGCCTTTGCCGGGCGCGCGCCGCGTCGGAAGTCGCCGCGACGAAGGCGAGGCGGTCGTGTCGGCACGTCGGGCCACGGCCGCGAGCTCGACGACACGTGCCCGGCGGCGCTCGACGTGGCTGATTCCGCAGCTGATTCCGCAGCTGATCCCGCGGCTGATTCCGCGGCTGATCCCGCGGCTGATTCCACGGCTGATTCCACGGCTGATTCCACGGGTGGCTCGGCGGCCGACTCCACGGCTGATTCCGGAGGCGCGTGGGCGTGCTGCCGCTTTGAAGAACACCGTAGCGTCGTTATTTTTTTCATGTTTTCCGCGAGACCAAACTGGGCGCGACGGCCGTTGATTTGCCGACGCCGGCGGCAGAGAAATCCTCGCCGCGGCCGGATTGGCTTTGCAGTAGCCGATAAACCTCTCTCGGGTTATGGGTGCTGGGACGATCGATAGGCTCCCTTCCGTGTGGCGCGCGAACTTTTCGTGTGTCGCACGATATCTCCGCTTTTCTGCTGTCCAGGGACCGTTGTTGATTGTCGCATGTATTTGGTGCGACATGCTGATCCTATGCCGTCTGTGCAGCGGGTATCGACCAGCGAGTCGCGGTGTCGGTTGTCAGAGCGAAACTAATCAAAGTCCATATGAGATGCGTTGCAGTCCAGCCCACACCACTCTGAATGGGAAAATGCAATTCTAGCCTCGATTCTCCACATTGATGAGACTTCAATTCAAAATTGATTTGATCAATCCTTTTCAGTATGTCTCACTCTAGTTCAGCAGCCCCAAAGAGTTCCATTTTGTTTGCACCTGCATTTTGCTATCTCCTCTGGCCAATGGTGCCTGGACCGACTTAGCGCTAGCCGTTTATAAGAACTGCTGATTAAAATATTGATAGGCCTAAGGTGACCAAGGTTTGCAAATCTAAGACACTGTATGTTTGACGTTTAGCATTTATATCGATAGAAACAGAAGTAGCGATTCATAGTCCCCAAGTAAAAATTCCAACGGAAGCGTAATTATGATGACACAGTCGCATGGCTCATTACTACCCAAAAAGCAACCGTCATTTCAACAATGTGAAAAGCAGTCTGCATTCGAGTTCCACGTTAATGACGATTAATTCGAAGCCCGCCGCCCAAAAATGAATCGAAAAGCCACCCGTTGTGCTATTCTGAGTCCGGTCGCTCCTTCCTTCGCCGAGGTATCAAAACCTGAATTGGATGACGTGTACGTCGCTGATTGCCGGTGGAAACGGCGCCTGGACCCGACGGATCACCCACCTGCCCCGTCCCGACCCACACTCTAGGACAATCACCCACCTGCCCCGTCCCGACCCACACTCTAGGACAATCATCCACCTGCCCCGTCCCGACCCACACTCTAGGACAATCACCCACCTGCCCCGTCCCGACCCACACTCTAGGACAATCACCCACCTGCCCCGTCCCGACCCACACTCTAGGACAATCACCCACCTGCCCCGTCCCGACCCACACTCTAGGACAATCACCCACCTACCCCGTCCCGACCCACACTCTAGGACAATCACCCACCTACCCCGTCCCGACCCACACTCTAGGACAATCACCCACCTACCCCGTCCCGACCCACACTCTAGGACAATCACCCACCTACCCCGTCCCGACCCACACTCTAGGACAATCACCCACCTACCCCGTCCCGACCCACACTCTAGGACAATCACCCACCTACCCCGTCCCGACCCACACTCTAGGACAATCACCCACCTACCCCTCTCCGACCCACACTCTAGGACAATCACCCACCTACCCCGTCCCGACCCACACTCTAGGACAATCACCCACCTACCCCGTCCCGACCCACACTCTAGGACAATCACCCACCTACCCCGTCCCGACCCACACTCTAGGACAATCACCCACCTGCCCCGTCCCGACCCACACTCTAGGACAATCACCCACCTACCCCGTCCCGACCCACACTCTAGGACAATCACCCACCTACCCCGTCCCGACCCACACTCTAGGACAATCACCCACCTACCCCGTCCCGACCCACACTCTAGGACAATCACCCACCTACCCCGTCCCGACCCACACTCTAGGACAATCACCCACCTACCCCGTCCCGACCCACACTCTAGGACAATCACCCACCTACCCCGTCCCGACCCACACTCTAGGACAATCACCCACCTGCCCCGTCCCGACCCACACTCTAGGACAATCACCCACCTACCCCGTCCCGACCCACACTCTAGGACAATCACCCACCCCCGTCCCGACCCACACTCTAGGACAATCACCCACCTACCCCGTCCCGACCCACACTCTAGGACAATCACCCACCTACCCCGTCCCGACCCACACTCTAGGACAATCACCCACCTACCCCGTCCCGACCCACACTCTAGGACAATCACCCACCTACCCCGTCCCGACCCACTCTAGGACAATCACCCACCTACCCCGTCCCGACCCACACTCTAGGACAATCACCCACCTACCCCGTCCCGACCCACACTCTGGGACAATCACCCACCTACCCCGTCCCGACCCACACTCTGGGACAATCACCCACCTACCCCGTCCCGACCCACACTCTAGGACAATCACCCACCTACCCCGTCCCGACCCACACTCTAGACAATCACCCACCTGCCCCGTCCCGACCCACACTCTAGGACAATCACCTACCTGCCCCGTCCCGACCCACACTCTAGGACAATCACCCACCTGCCCCGTCCCGACCCACACTCTAGGACAATCACCCACCTACCCCGTCCCGACCCACACTCTAGGACAATCACCCACCTGCCCCGTCCCGACCCACACTCTAGGACAATCACCCACCTACCCCGTCCCGACCCACACTCTAGACAATCACCCACCTACCCCCGCCCACACCCACCTACACCCACACTCTAGGACAATCACCCACCTACCCCGTCCCGACCCACACTCTAGGACAATCACCCACCTACCCCGTCCCGACCCACACTCTAGGACGATCATCCCTCTCCGCGAGCCAATCTCCCCACCTCTATTTCTCACCAAACGCTATCCAAACACCACACACCACACAGAACGTTATCCAAACGCCACACATCACACCGAACGTCATCCGAGCACCGCATCAGACATGGGCGGCGGCTGCCGATACGAGGCACCGTCAGTGGGGAAGCACCGCGCCCGCAGGAAAAATACTTGCAATAAGGATCGCGCGGCAAAATTTTGCCAGGCGCTGCGGCTTGAAAGGATTGCTCCGCCTCCGCAATCTTGGAAAACGCTGCTGCAACCCGTGCTTGCATATTTGCGATTTTGAAGTGCAGTGGGATAACGCAGTGACGGTGGCTCCTTTCAACCAAGTAATCGCACTCGAGACAATGCATCTCATTTAACCCAGAAGACGTCGTGAGGTTAAGGGTCCCTAATTCCTCTGCAAATTAAGGTAAAGTAAATTCACATCTCCCAAGCAATTCTCCCATATATATATACAGGTTATGTCATTTGATTGAACTTGATGAATTTGAACGACCTCAACATAGCGGACAATCAAGACATAATATACGATATGAGCTCTAAGCTATATTGGCTTGCCAATGACGTTATGTCATGCGTCTCTTACATGCATAGATCGGAAGCTGGTTTTAAAGCCTGATTTTCATTTGACATTGTCTACTAATTTTTTAACCTTTTTTCCATGATCAATATAAATGCATTAATCCACGTTATCTCTTGAAAACATGTTAATACTGTTAATCCCATTTAACATTAATTAATGTCAATGCCGAAAGAAAACAAGCTCCGTCTGTTTAACACCATCTCCAGAGTTCTAATCGAGGTCTGTGCATTCACCTAATATGACTTTTGATGCCCCATTATCGGTGAAAATGTCAAAGATATGCTCTGGCTGGTTCTTCACTGCCAAAGCTGTCTAACAGTGTTTTGAATCATACTATAGCTTACACAGGTCGGAAGATATAGGTTTTCAAGATCCCCGGCACGGCGAAGGCGAATTTGCCGGCCGACCCGGCTAGGGCTAAGTAACACCGCATAAACATCAGGCAAGACGCTATCAACACTTCGCTTACAACACTGATTATCTTTGCACTGCTTATATTTCGTATGAAGCAACCAGATCTAAAGACTAGTTAGACATATCGAAAAAAGTGTTATTCGTAGTTACAATATGATGCTCGTCTAGTTCCATGAATGAAAGTTTAAGCAGTCGTTACATTTTGACACCTAGTTCGAGTCACTGATGTTATGAAACGTGTCATAATCAACATATCTATAGACGAAACCAATAGCCACCAATTGTATTTTAAGTAATAGTTAGTACATTGCAACAATATACAATTATATAATACCGTCCCGTGCAACGTAATGTCGAATATATAAATCCCGCATCCCGCACTACTTGACAGAAAAAGAGAAACAAGCAATAACCCTCTGGCCTGACGGATAGAAAATCCCACTATCGCAGTTGCCCGATGGTGTTGGATTCATGCCGATCGGTCCATTGGTTCGTGAGCTATGTCGGTTGAAACTGAGCCGACTTGCAGCAGTGATTCTCATACTGGGAATATTTATAGTCACTTATGCAAAAACGTTCCCGCGGTAGGATGGTCGGGGCGGCAGATGGTGCGCGTGAATAATTTTCAACTGATGAAGCCGACTGAAGCGAACCCGGAAATAGATCGATGCTTTTTCGAGCCGCCTGAAACGGACGATAAAGACGCTTGGTAATAGTTATAGGCATTGATTATTGTAAGCAAATAATTTGGGATGCGAAAAGTATAAGGACACCGTGGGTATCATAAATATTGTGGCTACGTACGAGCACCACTATTGAATGCACGCAAAATCCGACACTAGCGTTGACGAGGCGAGATGCAGCGACGGCCTCACGGCTCGCGAGAAGCACCACTCTCGTCACATTGCCGGATCCCCGGCATAAGACAGGTGCCGACGGTCAATGGGAAATGTGTAGCCTGTGCACGGAGGCGAGTAATGCAACTGGTGACGATTCGACATTTTCGCCGTCTTCCAGCGCCAGATCCAATCGTGCAAAACGGTGAACACGACGTGTTCGCTGTTCATCCCACCCCGTGTGAGAGTGCCGAGTGACCCGGAAACGACTGATCCGGCGAGGCCGCCGATGGCCGCAGCTGCACTGCGGTGTTGGCTTCGTGTCGATCGGACAATTGGTTCGCGAGTTACACCGGTCGGAACGGATTCGACTCGGCGCACTCAAATTGGAATATTCTGACGCAAAAAAAAACTGTTTTGCATGTTAAGCCTACGCACGACGGCTGACTTTGGCGTCACCCGTTCTTCCATGACCCCCGTCGTCGTGTCTCCCACGTGCATGTGCACTGCACCCCAACTGTGAGCCACGATTCGATCGGACGCCGCCGATTCGTGTCCGACGTCGCGTCCGACGCGCCTCACCCGGCTGACCGCGTGTCCGTGCCGCAGGTGCCGCAGACCTCGTGGCAGCGTCTGTCGGGCTGGTGGCGGGGCGAGTCGGCGACGCGCCCGGCCCTACTCCGGCTGCGGCACGCCCAACACGGCCGACACGCCGCTGCAGGGCATCCCGCGCTGGCTGGCGCTCAGCAGCGCCGCGCGCCTGCTGGCCGGCGCGCCCTGCGCGCACGCCAAGCTGCGCCACACGCGCAGCGACACGGCCGCCGGCACGGCCTACCTCAGCCAGTACGGCCGCCACCAGGTGCCGTCGCCGCTGCCGGCGCTGCGCGGCCTGCGGCGCAACCACAGCGCCGGCGTGCTGGGCCGCGGCTCGCCCACGCCGTCCGGCGACTCGGTCTACACGATCGTCATCAAGCTGCCCGAGCCGGCGGCGCCCAAGCGCGCCGCCAGCGTCGCCGGCGCCGACGCCAGCATCACGATGCGCTGCGAGCCGGACGGCGGCCCGAGCGAGGCGAGCGAGGCCAGCGGCCACCAGCCGCACTGCCCGCTCAGCCGCTCCGCCGGCTGCGTCGACGACGACGACAGCTCCGACGACGCGCTGTCGCTGCCGCCGCCGCCGCCGCCGGCGTCGCGCCGCCCGTCGCAGCTGCCCGACTTCCGGATACCGCTCAACGCGCGCGTCATCCCCAAGCAGCTGGTGCGCGCCGCCAACCAGCCCAAGAAGAAGAAGAAGCGCGAGGAGAAGAAGCAGGACCGCAAGGCGGCCAAGACGCTGTCGGCCATCCTGCTGGCATTCATCATCACGTGGACGCCGTACAACGTGCTCGTGCTGATCCGCGTCATGCTCTCCTGCGGCGACTGCATCCCGAAGGAGCTGTGGAACTTCTCCTACTACCTCTGCTACATAAATTCGACGGTAAACCCGCTCTGCTACGCGCTGTGCAACGCATCGTTTCGCAGGACGTACGTGAAGATTCTGACGTGCACGTGGCACAAGAACAAGCGACACTCGACTGGTCGGATGCACTACAATTGATCGACGTTGGATTGTGTGCGGAAGCGACCGTCGACTGGGCCGGCGCAGTGAACGGATCTTCGGACCAAGTGTTGTTGCGGCCAATTCGCGATGCTGTGCATCGCATTTGATGTGAATGGGTTTCGTCGTCTGGTTGGCTATGTATCTACTGGTTGGGGCGGTACCAGTGTTTTGTTCATGGCATGCGATGCATATGAACTCCACAGTGGACCGAAAGAGCTGACAGATCCAGCGACGTGCGGTAAATCGATTCCCTACTTGTGGACGACACACACTACTCTTAGACATCACCGAAACACATCTGGAGCCCAGAACACGTGCGGCAGTGTGGTCTCATTATAAGGCCGATGCACACAGCGTTGAAACGAGCTACAGCATATCCTCCGAGATGAAGTGCACTCGCGGTAGCCAACCCGTCGTCGCCTGCGGAAACATCAAATTTAGCGCTCCGGACCACGCCCTCTGTACATGAGCAGCTCCCGCATCAGAACTGGCAGCCCGAAAACCTGGTCAGTTGCGCGTGGCTTGGAGAGCCGGTGTTTGCCTTCTCGAGATCAAAAGTAATTTCCCCCACGACAAGTAGGATTACAGTGCTGTTGACTGGGATCCCACCATGGTGTACGCTGGCGATACAAACGTCTCTCTCGCAAAATAGAGCTGGAATTAGTTTGGAACAGAAAAGATGGGATAGGGCTCCTCACAGATGCGGACCGCTTCCTTTGTTTTCGCAGGAAGTTCCTTGTTCTCGGTCCAGACGAGGTCGCATTCTGTACACAGCGCTTACTCAGTTGTATTAGCAATGTGCAGACCAGATTATTTGATAGTTTAAGCTATTTTGGAATCAAATGATTGCAGTTGTTAAAGATTTGCTATTTTAAAACAGAGTTTCCTTGCACTGATAATAGCTTGCGTTGGAGAAGTAGGATATTGCCTCCCAAGCTGTCTTCCCCTACTGCACTTGATAGGCCAGATATGAAGGGCATCATCGACGGCAGTTTTATCGAGCTGGCCTCATGCTACAGCCCAGCCTCAATGTTGCGTCAATCGATCGGTTTCTGTTCGGAGGGTAACGTAGCCTTCCTACCGCGTGCGACCGACAATCCATTACCGGTGAAAGCTTCTTTCAGTCATCGTGGGTCACGTTGGTCATCTGGTTTGTAGATAGTAGCTAGTCAAGATGGAACCACGGTTTGATGAATGACAATGCAGTTGTGAAAAACTCGTTGTTGAGATCTCGGCGTTTCATCCACCCGTTGGCGCACTTTTGAAGCGAATTGTGCTGGACGGATTTCATAGTTGTCGCATTTTCAGAACATTGTTGGGCTGCATCCAGATAACGCTGATGACATTGCTGATTGGATGAACGTGTGAAGCCACGCCCTCGCGTCCATGCAGTCTGTGAATAGATGATCACTTGTGTGAAAGTGATGGGCTGATGTGAAGCTTGATCGTACACTGCATGGACAGTGCAATTAATGCACGATTCCCCACCGTCCCCCGAAAAAAAACTTAGTAATGATGAAATTAGTGATCAAGAGGTTAAGTGTGCGACACTGGGTACGTGGATCGGTAGTTCACGTTGTTTGATCCGATCCATTGGTAGACGCATCAAAACTACACCTAATTACGTGAGAAAACATATTGTGGGTTGTGAGTCGTGAAAAAAAGTAACGTTCTTTAAGTTGAACCAATGGTGTGATTGTTCAGCCCGTTTTTAAGTTAAATCACACGATTCTGTCTGGCTACTGATTAAACTAAGATATATCCAAACTTGGCGAGCTTCCTGACACCGTAGCTTGCACAGCGGTAGGCACGCTTGCTCAACTTCACATATTTGTCATCGAACATGCTTGCTTATGCGCGTTTCGACGATACTATGTGCTTGTTCGTTTTCTACTACGTAGCTGTGAAACCTGCTTTGAACCCAGTGCAGGAGTTTGTGAGGGACTGACACAATTAACGAGTCGGCGCGAATTACTCGACAATGTGTTTTGTCATTCCACCGCATGCTTTTTGTACACTTCCCGGCACATTCGTGTGGGAATCCAGATGCTTTTATAGCTTCCTGTACGTGCACTTAAGAGCGATATTGTTCTGTCGGCAGTGATTGGAACGAACACTTAAGACGTTGACATGGACGCTTCTCACTGTCACAACCGACGCGACCCAACGTCGGTTACCCATCACGATTGAAGATGCGCATTCTATCTTTGCACATTGCTAACGATAAAACTGTGCGTGGCAAACAAGAACTATTCATGTATACCATTGGCTCATGAAGACGTGTTCAACGACTTGTCTTTCGTACCGATCGATCGGCGTTCAGAAATGTCTGTCCTAGCCTTCTCCCGCAGGATCCTGTCTATTTTCTCACTGTCGCTATGAGGACCAATGCAGTGGGCTCCGCTCAATAGCCCATGCCGACTTGCATGTCGACGCTATATCCAGATGCCGGCACGCGGTTCTCTACCTGCAGGGAAGCCAACACGCACGCTCCTATTTGCATGCGTGTTAGGCATATAAAACTACATCGCTACGGGTTGTACCGAGACGGAGATGACGTGTTCTCCTACCAGTTTGCACCCATACCTTCGCACAAGCATTTTGTCCTGACTGATGGAGCAACGAGAACCTTGAATTGAACACGTGACGATAGGAGCATTTGATTCCGTTGGAAGAAAAGCGGTAGGATAGTGTTCCAACAAGTTGGACTATGTTTCAGGTTGTTCCTTGTTATTTGTATTTAATTTAATGATATTACGTTCACTAGGGAGTAATTACTCCCTCCAACAGGTCCGACCATCGGATGGGTTCGCGCATTGAGTCTCCACGGAGAACGGTTGTCCCGGGGACTTGAACCCACGACCCTCACAGTGCTGGCGCGCAAGTGCTGCAAGTGAAAGCTGATTCCAACGGTTGCGGCTTTCCGATCAATCTCTGGAGGCGCCACTCATACGTGGCAGCCGGCGCGATTTCCACTCGAAGAGGAGGCCAAACACTTGAGAGTTGCCGCGCTCTCCCGAAACCCTCAATGCGAGCTGTCGAGACGCCGATTTACAGTGCACAGCACCACTCTGGCTCTGGTTCCCACCGGAAGTTCTGATCTAAAGAAGCGACAACCCGAAAACCGGGGCAACACCTTTGACATTATCGTTCGTCTTCCTTCTAATCTGACCGACGGTTGCCGTCGTCAACGTGAATGTCAATCACAGTGTTCACCACGACCAGTAACGCCATCGACTCCCGGTCATCCCTGCACCAGCATGGCGCACCGTTTGCTGCACACCCGCGTTTGCCAAGGTGGGCTCGTGTGCCTGAACTGTGCGGCGGACGCCAGACAGCAGCGTCCGCCGCCAGCGGAGTGCGACAGTCGTCCTGTGGTGAGCCCGACCGGTGCAGGACGTCGTGCCGCCCCGGATAGGTGCCGCGGAGGTTCGGCAGCATCGCAGTGGTGTCTCGGATAGTGACAGGGGCAGTGCGTGGTGGTGTCTTGGATGCGACATGGGATGTATGTGACAGGGGCAGTGCGTGGTGGTGTCTTGGCTAGTGACGGAGGAAGCGCGTGGTAGTTGCCCGGATGGTGACGGCGGCAGCATCGTGGTGGTGTATTGCCTAGTGACGGGGGCAGCATCGTGGTGGTGTATTGCCTAGGGCGGTGTCGTGGTGGTGACCCGGATGGTGGCGACACGGCCACAGCTGTTTGACCTGTCGCACCACGTCTTGGTAGGTGTGATCTTCTTGCTGTCTGCGCAATACTCCAGATCGACCAGCGACTCGATGCGCTATTGATTGTTGGACAATCTGCGTGGTCCGGATTGGCTCGGACAATTCCAACCAGCCTGGCGATTTTCCAATCAGCCTGGTGGTTTGCCATGTTCCGACCTCCGACCGAGCTGGTGGTTTACCATGTCATGTCATGTCATTGATTGTGCACGTGTACAATGTATTTGTGATCACCGACAAATAAAATAAGCAGTGGTACTCCACTCTGCTCTGCAAGCTCTCCTGGTATAGCAAAGCTTTCAATGCTGGTGCATTGCTCATGTTGTCTTTTCTTTGGTTTAAATCACAAGGGGAAATGCTCGTTAATGATACTGGCTTCATCTATGTGCGACTTTCAAATTGATGAGATGGGACATGATATAATGTATTCTTCATTGCCATGCCACATTACCATGCCACGTGCAATACAGATAATGCCCATAGCGTATCACCGATAACAGACATCATTACCGATACTCCAACGGGGAGTTCATTAGCTCCAGTACATGTAGACACGCGGACTGTCCAGCTGATGGGATAGCTTCAGCCTCCGTTAGCACAGAGTACGGCCTGGACGTTGAATCAGGAGTAATGTTTGCAGCCGGGCAGGGAAACGCTCCCTGGACCTAAAGTATTGCATTTCTAGCCTCGTCGGTCCGGAATACAAGTATTATACTGAACTGGACTGTTCTTTCGCGAAGGCTGCAATAATCGACGTGTACTGGCTGCCAGCCATCAGTCAACTAGGCGAGTTTTTGTCTTGTCTTTGGCTTTGGTTAGCAAATTAAAATGATCTATATTGTAACTCACCTAGCCTGTGGCCTCACTGCTAATTCAACGCTAAGCCACGCCGCTACTTCCTGTTGCTTGTATTGTTAGCATGATGACAGCGATAACGCTAGAAATATTCTTCCGGTTCGCGGTTCAAAATTGTCCAAGTTGTCTAGCATGTCTCAGAAGTTGAACGGTCCTCTAAAAGCAGTAGTCCAGATGTCATCCGACAACTTTTCCGCGATGACGTGCCATTATGCCTGAATAATCTGGCAAACTATCTGGCAACAGCGGCAATCGCTCCGCAGTGGTTTTATATCTAAGCTTTCCATTGTAACCCGAAGCACATATGGTCTGTCAGCAGGATATTGACAAGCTTACACCGAGTCGGTTGGCGCTGTTCGCCAAATTACAATGATCGCGATGGAGGGGTGGAAGTGGATCGCACCGCACAGTTCGCCCCAGAAGGGCGGTGCCGCACAGTATTCAACTGTAAAACTTACATGGTTTAATGTATCCTTATTTCGATGATGAGCTCTAGTTGGACAACAAATAAAAGCGGCATTTTGCCGAAGTAAGCCTGCTGCCTTTTGCAATCAACACTGTGAGTCACCTTCTCTGCTCACAATTCTTTTGGCGACGTACTCAGCGGGAAGCATGTCCTTTGCTTGCACAGGACATGCTTCCCGTCCTTCTTGCTCAAAGTTGATCAGGGTACTATACCCTATTGGCCTGGCAATACGTGTCGGACGGAAGTAGCGAGCAAATTGCTGTGACTACTGGAGACGTCATTTGCAACGGCCAAGCTCTCAAGATGGCCACATTTTACACCACTACGGCGAGGTCGCCGACGAACGACTTGATGGCGCCGATTTCGTCGGCAGTGATAGAGAGCCATGGATTCGGCGCTATGTACACGTTCTGATGCGCTGAGATTCTGCTGGCGTCATTTAGTGCGAATGATTGATTCGCTCAGACAAGGTTGCAATCCAACCTCAGTTTAATTCCATTCTCCCTGTCCGCCGTGAGTGTAATAAATAAGGGATGACCTTTGGCGCCTCAGCGGATGACCTGGGGTTCCAGAGAAGGAAAGTGTGGGTGGCTGTGAGAACAGGAGAACATGAGAACTGGTCTTCGTTGCTTTATCTGGAATTGCAGTTCGCTGTACCAAGCTAATCATACTCTAGCAATGGTAATGCACTATTTGCCCTCTGAGAAATGTCTCGAGATGGGCAGCAAGATGTGCTCCTTCTCTCTAAAATAACTCAAAGGTTCACCAGGCAGTTACCCCGTTTACGTGAGTAGGCCAGCTGACATTTCGCCAGAACATCTCACCGAGAAAGTAATCGGTCTTGTGTCGAGAGCCACGCACGTCTGGGTGGCTTTTCCAGTCACATTCAGCACTTGCCGGCAGTTCCATCATACCACGATGCCGGTGCGATGATCGACCGTTGTGCTTGTGGCTAGCTGCACAATGAGTACGGCGTCTGTCGCAGATGAGCCGGCGCGCCCTCGCTCCCGCCTGGTGTTCGGCACGTGAGGCACGCCGCACGACAGCACATTCCTCGTCGGTGCGCGTTCTGACGAGCGATTGGATGGATGCCTTCGCATACGCGCCGGCACGCGCCGAGACAATAAACAGCGAGGATCTCATCGCCGAGACAATAAACAGCGAGGATCTCATCGCCGAGACAATAAACAGCGAGGATCTCATCGCCGAGAGCGCCCCGGGCGCTCACGTACGCGCCGGCGACGCTCACCCTGGCGCGAGGCACGCGCGCAGACGAGCGGACAATGCGTGTTGCCATGGCAGCGGGCGGCCACCGCTCGGCGCCCGCTTCCGGTCACGTGACGCGCAGCGGCGCCATTGGCCGACGGCACTGGTGCGCGGGCCTCATGGCACGTGGTCACCGATGAGTTCAAATATCGAACGGAAGCGCCAAGGCCACGCGCGTCGGAGGGACCGCGGACTTCTCGTCGACTGATATCAGCGTGAAATTGCGTCGGGCGGAGTCTGTGGCGTCGCCGTGCTGAGGTGTGCCTGTGGACCGGTGACGTCACGTGACGTAACGTGTCGTCACGCCTCTGCCGACGGCGGTCAGGCGCACGCGACGAGCTGTCTTCCGCTCGGCCGCCTGGTGAACAGACGAGTGAGCCAGGTGGAGTGTCGCCCTGCTGTGACAATCAGACTTACTGGGTTGCCTGGTCCAAGGCAAAGAGAGATATCGTAGGACTGCCTTGGTCAGGCTGTGCAGCTGTATCCTGCACTCTGTTTTAGGCCAAAGTTCTCTGGCGCCCTAAGCCCCAAGGAGGCGTCCGTAACCGACACCGACAGAGAATGGCGACAAAATTATGTTGTAATGGAAGAATAGACGTTGAGAATGAAAGCAAGAAGACAAGACGACGAGAGGACAAGGGGAAATTGTAAGGACGATGGAATAGTGGAACGATGTAGGTAATAAGTGAGTGAATGAATGAGTTAGTGTTTGAGTGAGTGCGTGAGTGAGTGAGTAAGTGAATAATGAATGGGTGAATGAGTGAGTGATTGTCTGAGTGAGAGAGTGAGTGACTGAGTGAGTTAATGTGAGAGAGATCAGATAGGTGGAAGGAGAGGGAGAGCACGGGGAAAGAGAGAAGTGACACAGAGCGTTTCACTTTTCCATCCCCAGGAGATATTCAGGCATTACGTCAGTTCAGTGTCAAAGGCGAAACGGTGCGGTGGTCACCGCATATAGAGACGCGAAAACTTTTCCCAGATCGAGTTTTCCATTAGGTGACCGAATGATCAGCCTGGGACGGGCCACATGCGTTGGCCTAAGATGGTCGTGTCCACCTGCACGGCCGGGTCAGCCTGATATGTCCCCGTCAGGCTGAGACAGTCACGTCAGCCTGAGACGACAGCGTGAGACTGAGACGTGCTGCGTCAGCCTAAAACAGCCACGTCACCTGAGACGACCGCGTCAGCTTGAGACAGACTCGTCAGTTTGAACAACCACGTCAGCCGGAGACAGCCGCGTCAGCATACGGCAGCCACGTCACATGGGACGCCCGCTTCAGCCTGATATTCGCCGCGTCAGCCTAAAGCAGCCACGTCACCTGAGACGACCGCGTCAGCTTGAGACAGACTCGTCAGCTTAAACAACCACGTCACCTGAGACAGCCGCGTCAGCATACGGCAGCCACGTCACATGGGACGAGCGCATCAGCCTGAGACGCGACCACCTCAGTCTCAGACGCGCTAATGGTTCAGTAATGGCACGCCTTGGAGATTGGTGCGACCTGGCTGTTGGGTTCTGCAGTCGGGAATGCAGGCTGAGCAGGCGGACTGCAGGACTGCAGGCGGACTGCAGGACTGCAGGCGGACTGCAGGATTGCAGGCGGACCACAGGACTGCAGGCGGACCGCGACCGGTCAGAGAGCCGTCAACGACCCTCCGCCGCGGCGCAATATATGCACAAGACATTGCGACGGCGCACTCTGAGATTACCGTTTGCAGCATTGTTCGCCAGCTAGTCGATCCAAGAAAGCCCACCGAGCGAAACATCGAGAGCGACGACCGCCCAACTGTGGGGGAGTGGCGGCCGGTTGCAGTGGCGCAGACAAAAGACAGACGGGCGGCCGCCCCAAATCCCGGACGCTTTGCCACATTAGCTTTATGGCCGCCGCATAGAAGAAAACAACTTCGAAATAGCGTTCGCTTCCTGCTCCGGGGCGGGCGATACGTCCCGGGTCGTACTCTGCCTTCGTTGCATGATCCAAAGCAGTACAGCGAACCAGGCGTCTTCAAGTTTAATCAATGTATCGGGTAGCCGCCGCATCCGGCGTTTAACAATGAGCATTGGCCGCGAAGAACGGTTTCAGATGTGGTCCGCTTGTTATCCACCTTAAATCCGATTGTTCCGCCGCTATTGATCACCGGCCGCCGCGCCCTGATACTCTGCCGTGGAGTCTGACCGACTGAAGCACTGCGGTACAGCCTACTAGCACAGGCAACACTGCCAACTGAAGCACTGCGGTACAGCCTACTAGCACAGGCAACACTGCCGAGGAGTCTCCGGCCTCTGACCAACTGAAGCACTGCGGTACAGCCTACTAGCACAGGCAACACTGCCGAGGAGTCCCCGGCCTCTGACCAACTGAAGCACTGCGGTACAGCCTACTAGCACAGGCAACACTGCCGAGGAGTTCCCGGCCTCTGACCAACTGAAGCATTGCGGTACAGTCTACTAGCACAGGCAACACTGCCGAGGAGTCCCCGGCGTCTGACCAACTGAAGCACTGCGGTACAGCCTACTAGCACAGGCAACACTGCCGAGGAGTCCACGGCCTCTGACCAACTGAAGCACTGCGGTACAGCCTACTAGCACAGGCAACACTGCCGAGGAGTTCCCGGCCTCTGACCAACTGAAGCATTGCGGTACAGCCTACTAGCACAGGCAACGCTGCCGAGGAGTTCCCGGCCTCTGACCAACTGAAGCATTGCGGTACAGTCTACTAGCACAGGCAACACTGCCGAGGAGTCCCCGGCCTCTGACCAACTGAAGCACTGCGGTACAGTCTACCAGCACAGGTAACACTGTGCCGAGTAATACCTACCGCACAGACGGCGCGAGCGGTGTCTTTTGCACCAAGTCCTGTTCACCGGTTCACATACTACTTGCACAATGCCATTTACCGGCATATCTGCATTTATTTTTATTTTTATTTTCAGGGTCTCTTGTGGAGCATGATTTATTGCAATATTGCATGCAATATTACCCCAAGAAACCACGAGCAATTTTCTCGGATACTTCTCGGTTTAAAATCATGATAAAGTTACACGGGGTGATGCGATGAACGTCGCTTGGAACTGTGTGATCCCTGGCTCGAAAACGGCAGCAGCCCTCACCGTTTTCTATTCAGTGGCGAGCTCAGCTGGCCACACAATCGATCAATTTGCAGTGTTCAGCGGAAGTGGTTCAAGCACGCCAAAGCCCGGCCGCAGGGCAATCATGCTGAACACGCCGTCTGAAGAGGAAGCCCTGGAGCCGCTCGCGCAGCGCACAGACTCCGACAGGTGGGACAAAGTTGCCGAGTGCCGATGCACACTGGGCGCACATGCCATCCGGGGAGGAGGGGGGGGCGAGCTGGCAATGGTCCAGCACCGGCGGCCAGCTCATCTGCCGCCCTGCGCGACCTCGCACCGGCAGCGCAACATGCATATCAACATATGTATGAAGGTCAAGTTGGTTGAGGAATGGCTTGACTTTCCTTAGACGGTTCGTGGTGGTGGAAATTAAACAGAAGCCAAGTATAAAGTTCACGTGCATTTCCAGAAGAAGAAGTAGAGCAGCATAGAGCAGCGTTGCATTTGGCTAATTACTTAGCCACTTACTTTTAATTGGATAGCGTAGTCTCACCAGTTCACCGCCCACTTTTCCTCTTGTTACGAGCTTTTCATCGTCACTCCATCTCCTTAGATAATGGTTTTAGTGCAGCTTTGCGATTACGTTCCAGCACAGTATTTGTCAACCGCCGGTTGAAGTTTGCATATGGATATTTTATGCGTGAATGTACTTTGTCGGCGGAAATGAGAATTTGAAATTCGGTGTGTCTCTTGTGTGGTTCTATATTGCATTCTTGCTTTTTCGACCTGCAATGCGACACGTGCTGGGACGATGGTCGATAACGGAATGCTCGACCGACTAATAAAGTGCTATTTTACCTTTTCCTGTCAATCAATATCAACGTTTGCTTATTTTCTACCTAATTGCTACGGCCCTAAACTTTGGAACAAAGACTTTTCTCAACCACCTTAATGGGCATAAACAATGTGAGTCGTGGTCTCAAACGAGACATTCCACATGTTTGGGGGTAGTGCGCAACACGTTAGGATGCACATGAGAAAGGATCGCCTTCCCTGTTACCTGTCGACAACAAGGCGTCACGCCCAAGTTCAACTCGAACCGTACTCCCACTTGAAAACATGTGGAAACTCCTCATGTCGCTCGATTGGCCGATCCCCTACTTTCCACTTTGTCGCTGACCAAGCTTCCGCTGCGACTCGCTGCCGAAGCTTCGCACGGCGATGCCTGTGCCGCGCCGGCGCGCATCTGCGACACTCTCGGCTTCACTGTGAGTGGCCGTTGGAACGTTCCACAGCGACTTCGCATCGAGGGAGTATATCTGGCGGAGTTCTCGCCACGTCGGCACAATTGAAATGCTGATGGATAAAACAAACGGTGCTGACGTGTGGCGGTGGAGCACGGCGCACGTTCCCGACGGGCTCCAGAACGTGCTTTCGGAGTTGGAGAATCCGCAGCGCAGAGCAGCTCCACACCGCCGACCAGCACCGCCCAGGACAGCACCGGCGCTGCCCAGTGCAGCACCCTCCTACATGGACATGCACACACACACACACACACACACACACACACACACACACACACACACACACACACACACACACACACACACACACACACACACACACACACGCACACACACACACACACACACACACACACACACACACACACACACACACACACACACACACACACACACACACACACACACACACACACACACACACACACACACACACACACACACACGCACACACACACACACACACACACACACACACACACACACACACACACACACACACACACACACACACACACACACACACACACACACACACACACACGCACACACACACACACACACACACACACGCGCGCGCGCGCGCGCGCACGCACTCACACACACAAAGGCATGCATATATAAGTACATCCTTGATGCCATCACACTTTGGCACCGTGACATCTGTTGAATTATGTGGCTGGCATCAGTTCATGGACATCGCAGCCGCGGAAGTGGCAAGGATGCTGGCTGGCCCATCGACGCGCCAGCGGGAGACATTATTGACGTCTGGAACCAGACAGTCGTCCGCCGACAGACTTCGGACTCACGAGTTGCTTAAATGTGAATAACGGAGAGCATTCGGGTGCTTGGTGAACTGCACAACTTGGTGAACGCCGTCGTCTCACCAAGATCAGAGATAATGGCTTCAGTGGAGCTGAGGACAACGAAGAAATCAACGCTGCATTTGAAAACAGCGCACGTGCGTTCGTTTTCGCGTGATGCCGTGTATCGAGGAAAATCTTTGAAATCATCTCTGAATTACGTGAAAATCGTCCTCTTTAGAGACGAGCTCGCGTAGAAAGCGGGCAGTGGTACCAGCACGATATATCGACGCCAGACACGATGGGATCTGCGCTCTGCATGGCTATCAGGATATTCTACAGCTTGAGAATAAGCGTAGCGTACTTCTTCCCGAGCAAGGAAAAGCCCTCTAACAAGCGCCGTGGGAACCATTGAAGTTAATATATGTTGCAACCAAATTGGTCTGCCCTGGAGCTTGGCTGACGGAGATTGCAGTGCCCTTGCTCAGGTCAACTTTGGCCATCCCCTGGTAATTGATGAAAGTTAGGGTTTCGGTATGGCTAGATTGCTGCAAAACGTCTTTAGTCGAAACTATCTGAGGCTTGTAGCCAATATGTCCTGAAATCTCAAGAAGTATGCCAATGTTCTAATAAATCACACAAAGACATACTTCTTGAGCAGATATTAAAATACTTAGCAGCTAATTGTTGCTGTGTGTGTATGTCTGTACAGGATGCTGGCATGTGAGTGTGTGTGTGTGTGTGTGTGTGTGTGTGTGTGTGTGTGTGTGTGTGTGTGTGTGTGTGTGTGTGTGTGTGTGTGTGTGTGTGTGTGTGTGTGTGTGTGTGTGTGTGTGTGTGTGTGTGTGTGTGTGTGTGTGTGTGTGTGTGTGCTGGGGTGTTGTCATGTGATTATGTGTATGTGTGTATGTGTATGTGTGTGCGTGTTTGCACTTAACCATATATAAAGTTGAAAACACACAGCCACTGGTTCCTCCCACATTCCACCCAGCAACAAACCCATGCTTAGCTGGATGAAGTTGTTGGATGAGCCAAAGTTAAAAATTACAAATCAGGAGTGCTCACCACCATCCGGCACAAACCAGCTGCTAACATTATAATTTAGTCCCTAATTGCTTGTTGGGATGGATCCAGGGTCAGTCATATGCCTCCTTTGGATATGACTAACTAACATCATTTTTTATTATTAGTTTTACTGCTCTAATACCCGATGCTTTGTATGCTTATTTATTTGTTTTCCATCTCTTAGCTGGGAGCGCCGCAACTTTACTGTTTATTTTATGGTGTTAACGTAAGGTACTTGCAGTCGTTGGATAAGGGGAGGGGGCGCTCCTGGTCACCTGATCTTGGGTGGCGGACATTAAAAAATGATGTAGTACAAAAATGATAATGTCCATGAATAATAATGTCCATGAATAATAATGTCCATGAATGATAATAGAAATGATATAGTCCAGGGAAATATCGTCGGGAGCTCTCCTGCTTGATTCAACAACTGCGATATAACCCCACAAAGTGAATTGCCTTCGCCAGATTCATAACTGTAGACTATGGCTAGAGCCAGGTAAGAAGTTCCAATATATGGCACAAGACCACCGTTATAACACATTATGTTGAAATGATGTGAGACCAATACCATTTGTTGGTTGCATGGTTACATATGCAAGGCAGAACATTTTCATCAATATGTATTGAATAACAGTGCAATACAGGAACACCCCTTCTCTCAGAAAGTAACTAATTTACATTAACAAGTTTCCATTGTTAATGGGAATAAAATTATAACGCAAAGCATTTCTTGAGATGCATAGGATATTACCTGCCTTTCTAATGCAATGAATTCAGCAAATCTGTAGCAAAGGACAAATTATTTGCCTTGCTCGTCTATGGCTAATATGTACCATCTTGCACATCGTGCACAATGTGTGCCATGCTATTCGATTCACCAGTCAAATAGCAATATTTTGTATTCTTCAAGCTTCACATGACATCCTCTACAACCCATACCCCATGGCCAGTTTGTCTGCTTTGCAATCGGTGGCTGCGCCGGTTTAGTTTGCATGCTACACTCTTTGATATTATGAAGAACATTGATGTTAGGCGTAAACTGCCGTGCATGTAATATCAGGAATTGATTATTAATGAATGTATTAACAGTAGAGAAAAACGTGGTGCAAGACCAAGAATGGAAAAAAAATAATGGCGACCAAATCCCTACTACCATATTAGCCGTTACTTTAACTAGTGCCATCATCTCTACTGGTTCGCTTATTGAGTTGCGTGCCTGAAAAAAAGGTAGCAATCTTCAATCGATTCCGTCTTCGTTCCTTTGTTTAGCCTCTTCGTCTCTAGGTCTTTTCTTCAGGTGAAAACTGTTCTTTCTCCTGTTGAAAACAGGTGACAAGTTGTGCTACTGCGACATCCTTCTCATGAGATCTTCCTCCAACAGGTGAAATGTGTCACCGACGTTCAGGCAAGAAAGGGAGAAATGATAAGAATAACACGAATTATCGAGAAAGGGATCGGAACCGGGGAACGGGACCGTGAAACTGGACCGAGGAACGGGAGGGAGGAACGGGCCCGAGAAACGGGACCTGATAACGGACCTGGGAACGGGACCTGGGAACGGGACCTGGGAACGGGACCTGGGAACGGGACCTGGGACCGGGACCTGGGATCGGGACCGGGAAATGGGACCTGGAAACGGGACCAGAAAACGGAGCCGGAAAACGGGACCGGGGAACGGGACCGGGGAACGGGACCGGGGAACGGGACCGGGGAACGAGACCGGACAACGGGACCTGGGAACGGGACCTGGGCTTGGTTAGGTTTGGTTAGGTTCGGTTAGGTTTGGTTAGGTTTGGTTAGGTTTGGTTAGGTTTGGTTATGTTTGGTTTGGTTAGGTTTGGTTTGGTTAGGTTTTGTTAGGTTTGGTTAGGTTTGGTTAGGTTTGGTTGGGTTAGTTTAAGTTAGGTTAGCTTAGACTAGGTTAGGTTAGTTTAGATTTGGCAATTTTGGGTGAACTCAGTTCAAATCCGATTGAGAACGTTATGTCGCGGATCGATTTTCAACACATCAACATCGTGGTATAGTTGGTGTGCATCTGGCTACTGGAAAGGCGAATTTATACTCTGTGAATCATCACCTCAGTGAATTTCCATTTAAGTGGTGATGATGTGTATTAATGTGACCGGCTAGATGGTGGATGGACGAGATGGCATTTTGGATGTTTTCGTTCATTTTACCTCTTTATGTTTTTTTCCAAGTGAAAATTAAGGTTTTCTTAATTGTTCCAGGGTCCAAATGGTGGCTTCAAAATTTCGCAACGCGAAATGGTCGGCTTCTAGTATTACTAAAGCACACATCACGCTTTTCCAGGGGTTCCTTGCAACATTTTCGCAACCTCGGGATTGAACTGGGAACAGGTTGGCATGCCCCATATATTTTGGCCCTGGCATGCTACCCCTCGGCGTGATGAGCCACGAACTTTAATCCACTTCTATACACCCGGGATACTGACCAAAGTTGCGCTAATAACGCAGAGAAGACGGGAGTCTGGTGCTCAATGACGTTGGCTTTATGCCTACCGTACGTTAGACTAATCGTGTACGTCCGGCGCTAGGACGAGAGCGTGCGTCCGTTGGACGGGGGGCGCTGGATCCCGGGGCGGGGTGGGGGGACGCTGGAGCCCGGGGCGGTCGACGGTGGCGCCGCAGCGTCGGCGGACTGTCTCGACAGATGCTGCCGGCGACCCGCGGGCGCGACCCACTTCCGGACGGCTTCCGCCCGCGGCTGTGCCTGCGGCGCGCTCCCGAGCCCCGGCCGGCCGCCGCCCGACCACACGGACGGCTGCCTGCCGCGCACCGGCGCGCTCCCGAGCCCCAGCCGGCCGCCGCCGGCCAGGCAGCGCGACCACTAACCGGCCGAGACTCCAGGCGCATCCAACAGCCGGAAAACATTCGCAGTAACTTCACTACTTCATTTCACATGACGTATACACAGACTGCGACTTGAGTAGATTCCGGATGTAGCACAGTGGGTATAAATGAGGGAACATCCCATACATGCCGGGAACACCCCCTACCGGCTGGGAACATCTCCTACAGGCTGGTAAAACACCACATACGATCAGCCGAAATGTGTCTAGTTGCCCAGGAGGCCTAAATGTTTTGGAAAGTTTCAGTTGACCTTAGGTGCACGAAAAGAAGTCTAAAAATTGCTGGTGATCATTGCCGAGAACGGACGATAAATTGAGCTCAACGTTTTTGTTCGCAGCGAAACGGTACGGTGGAAGTCGCTGATCGGCAAATGCAGGACAAAGCAGCATATCGTTGAAAACTGTTTGTGGGGAAATACGATGGCTACACATTGGTGCCGATTCATTGGTGATGCAATGATTGTGGGTGTGGCTTCAGTGGCCTAAACGGAGCTGCGTCGGAACGATGCGCTACGCACGACAGTTTTGGCTGGCGGCTGACCGAGGTCGGAGAATACGCTTCACTCTGAGGTGTGTCTCAGCGTCCATGGCCAGTTGGTTAGATAAGCTCACCGCGGCGTAGCTTAGCCTTCGCTTGCCGCTGCTGGATAGTACCTCTGGCAATCGCAATTGCACGTTCCGACGCGTACCATAGTCGCGCTGGGGATGATAGATTTGCCATAAACTGAGCGGTTCGCCAGTATGCGAGACGGATTCCGCCCAGCTCAGTTGATGATATATGCTACGGCGCCGGGTGTTAGAATGCTCCAAGGCTGTGCTGCATGTAAAACCCGGTCATGCTTTTTTCGCCTGTGATAACACGCGTGCAAAACTGATTAACTATTGACCTCGGCGGTGTGTGCGAGACCGTTGGCCTGTGACGCGACGCATGCGGGCTTCTGATTGGCTGCGATCCGCCTGAGGCATCCGGCAGTCTTAGTGTCACGGTCACGTGACCGGGCGGCTCGAGCCGGCATTCACTCGCTCACGAGAAGCGAACGAATGCCGGTGTCGCCGGCCTCGCTCTGTTGCAGACCGTCCTCGCTCGGTCCGCACCGGAGTACGGTGTGGACCGGTCTGTTGCAGTGCTGTCGGGAGTACTGCAAGGCGACACAACATGGCGCAGTTTGTAGCGGCTCCCTGGCTGTTCTACCCGGCCGGTGGCTGCCCACTCTATTCGATCCGGTGGCTGCCCACCCTGCTCGGCCGGTGGTAGCTGCTCTGGATAGCCCGGTGTTTTGGTACGGCTGTCTATGTTTGCATGACATGTGGGCGCGGTAGTCAAACGGCCAGACCAGCTTTTGCACCAAGGGTGAGGTTCGTGCGATCACAACTAACCATAGATTCCTGAGTCGCGTTCGACTGTCTGCGTCATGGGCGCTAAATGACCACACCTGGTCGATGCGCCCTGAAACTCAAATAACCAACCAACAAGACTGTCTGCGTCCATGATTTGATTGGTACCACGGCGCATCGTTTCGGATCGTCTCAGAATATTACAGGTGGATATTGTCACGTTGCACATGCCTGGGGAAGTAGTAGCGATCCTCCGCCGCTGTTGTTGGCGACGCTGCTGGATGCGCGGCACAAGGCAAACGAGACCGCTGATCGTCGTGCAGCGGCCGCCATCGAGGCGGCGGAGCGTCGCGCGGCAATTATGATGGAGGGTCTTCTTTCTGCTCGGCTTAATGTCTCTACTCAACCAGATTCTGTGATTTCTGTTGGCATTCCCGCCACACCAGTCGGCCAGAGTGCCTGCCGAGTGCCCGCTGGCATTATATCCGATGATCCTAGGTTAGTGCCCCTGGAAAAAGTTGCTCCTATTGCACCGGCGGTGTAATAGCAGGGTATCTGTGTAATAGCGGTGTAATCGGTGCCGTTTTTGTGTCGCCATCATCTTCGAGGGGAGGTCAACGGAAGCGTCCATTCACAGTTTCAAGGAAGTCGAGGATTCTCCCTTCTTGGAATGTAGCCAAGATCTTGGCATATTGCGTCCCGACTGTTCTCATGTTTCCGGCAATATATCGATGCACTGCTTCAGCCTGCTGCGAGTGCATCGATATATTGTGCACTCCATCGTCTCTTGTCCGGTCAGAGACGGAGACGATGTCCCAGCCTGCTGCGATAATCTCGCCGCCCATAGACAATGGTGATGCCCCAGCCTGCTGCGATAGTCTCGCCGGCCATAGCCGGAGGCGATGTCCCAGCCTGCTGCGAGAGTCTCGCCAGCCAGAGAGGAGGCACTGCCCCAGCCTGCTGCCGATTGATCAAGGCTGGCCCTTCAAAGGTGGAGACCATCGAGGATTTCCCGACCTCGTCGAATCTCCCTTGATTCAATCAACGCCCGATATCGCATTCATAGTTTCTCCGATCATGTTCCAGTGTTTAATGGAAGCGTTTTGCTCTTGATACCGTTCGCGTTTTCATTTGCGTCGTGACCGACTTTGTCTATATTCCGTTTAACCTAGCTCTTATCTGGCGAAAGATTGGTATTGGGAACCGAACGTTCTATGCATCCTTGTCATGTTTGTCCTGGGATGAAACATGTATATTGTGTGCTTTCGTCCATGTATTCGTCATCACTGTTGAAAAAGGCTTTGCTCCAAAATATATATGGGGTCAAAGATGTATTCGAACAATTTAATAATCTGATTATAATGAGCTACAAATTAATGCTTGTCATAATACTACACGGTATGCTCACGACAGTGCTTAAAGATATAAATCCCTCGGTTACGTTCATCCATGGGACTAGCGCAACAGTTTGGAAATGTCAGCTGACATTTCTGCGGGAGATGATCCTCTTCGAGATCTGTTTAAGACAGACGAATTCGTTTAGACACCAGACCACAATAGGGCATTGAAAGAAGTGAAAAGGTGTTGTCGTCTACTCCCGTTTTAGCCTATTTGGACCAATCACTTCGGAGAGTTCTTCAGACTGATGGGACTCGGCTGAGAGGACTGGGATTCGTTCTGATGCAGCGACACAATGGCGGCTGGGGAATCATACAGTGCGGGCCCAGGCTTCTGCCTGGTACGGAGTCGCGATTCTTAATCATAGAACTTGGGCTTTTGACTGCCGTTTGGGCAATGTCATAGTGTCGTGTTCGTCTGCTTCGACCTCTCGAGTTCACTTTTCTCTTTTACCACAAACTGTTGGTCCCTATCTCGAATACTTAGATGCTGGACGTCGTGGAAAACCGCCACGATTGCAGCGTTTGAAGGAAAAGGCGACCGTTTTCCTTCACCACGGAGCGGCCCGGGGGCGGACCATGTCTTTCCGGACGCTGTCCCGATGCCCGGTAGGTGTTCCATCGCCAGATAATGGTCCTCTGGTGGACAGTGTGGAAATGCTGGCGCAGTGGGTGCTGGGATCAAGAATTGGGGTCCCTGAGGCAGTGTGTTGGGGTCAGCACACTGTCAGGCGGGATACGCTGCGGGAGCTGCGCGTTGCTCATCGAGGTGTCGTCCGGATAAAAAGGTAGACCATGTGATATTCTGGACCGCACGTCTACATCACGTCAGCTCTCGATCTACGCGATCAACACCGTTTTCAGTAGAGCGCCCACGCCTGAAAACTTCTTTTGCGCAACGCTCTTTCATGTACCGTGCTGCAGTTCTTTGGAACAGTCTCCCCGAGGAAGTTAGGGCCGAGAATATGCGACGGGCTTTTAAGTTTAAGCTGAAGGAGGCGCTGAGAAGAGCTGTACGTGAGAATGTTTGGGTATTGTATGCGTGTGTTTCTTAATGTTTCAGTAGCCTCCTGTCCCACCCTTTTTTAATAGCGTTTTTGACATTTGATGCTGAGTGTCTCTTGGTACCAATACAAGGGATACAATACAATACATAAAGAGGCTGGTGGACGCGTGTCAACCGTGCCAGCTTCATCGCCCAAGACCGGCTCAGGGACCTCTGATGTCTGATGCACTTCCATCGATGGATTTTGGCAACGTGTCCGCAGATTGTTCTCACGAGGGACGCCAATTTCTCGCACGCGCGGATGGACTTTCTGGTCGGTCTGCGGTCGTTTCGTTCCCCACGGGAGACACTTGAATTGGCAAACTCAGTCCAGTTGTCCGGAATGCATTCGTGGAACTTGGTGTTCCCGTGCGGTTCCGATACGACGGCGGTCCGCAGTTTCCCGGCCGTGAATTCCGAAAGTTTCTCGCACGTTGCGGGGAGGGGAAACTTGAACAGCCTACTCCACACTATCTCCAGACCGATGGCCATGCTGAGGCATCTGCAAAGGCCGTGTAGTGTCTCACCACAGGCCAGTCGACCCTATTAAAGATCCATCAGTCCCATCATAGGATCACTTGTCCAGTTATTGTCACCAGTTCCATTACAGGGACGTTTGTGCCGCTAGGGGTCACCACCTCCATCACAGGTACCAGTCCCATCACAGGCGCCAGTAGCATCACATGGATACCTGTCCCGTTACAGGGTCACCACTCCTGCCACGGCTGGCCGTCCCATCACGAGTTCAATTGGCTCTTTTATGCGATAAATACTACTCCGATGGGACAGGTAGCTGTAATTGAACTCACAATTGGACTCGTAACCCCGTGATAGATTGATAGCTTTTTGATGAGACAATTAGTCCTCTGATGGAATATGTGACCTTTTGGTGGGAGAGGTAACCCTATGATGGGAATGATGATTATGCGATGAGTCAAATGGTCAGCTGGTGATTTATTGACACGGTGGTGGAATTAATGGCCGGCTGGTAGACTTGGTGACACGGTAATGGATCGTATGACCATGGCAGTGCCATCTACCCCACTAATTGGCCATTGGTCCCATCAGTCACCGGTCCGACGCCAAGTGCTACTTGTCTCATTCAGGGGCCACGAATCTCATCGCATGGTCATCAGTTCCATCACAGGGTCATCAGTTTCCTCCTCCTGTCTCATAACAAGGCTGCCAGTCCTAGCATGGAATCACAAGTTCAATCACGTGCTATTACTCCCCGTGGTTAATTGGTCATAAGACACACCACATGTCCATTAGGCCCTCCAGAAGGTCACTAGTTCTATCACAGGGCGATCAGAACAATCGCAGTTTGAATAGTCCCACCAACTGGTCATTTGTTCCGTCACAGGGTCACCAGCCCCATTACAGGGGGCTGGTGACCCTGTGTCTGTCAGCCGTCGGTCCCATTACACTCGCGTCAGCTGTTGCTCATGCCTCCCGAATTGCGCCGGTGGCGGCTTTGGTTGTCCCCGCTTTCGGTCCCCGCTTAAATGCCCAGATGGCACCGTCTCGCCCGCGATTCTCAAGTGCGAAGATCTTTCTGAGACCGACGACTTGTGTGGTTCTCCTGTCCAGAGTTGTTCCAGGGATCGGGGGCGGGCTGCCTGGCGTGGTCCAGCTAGCCAGCTGGAAGATTGTCTAGAGATATACGTATGTGCAGTTATCTACATGTGCTAACGTATGCAGTAAGCGTTCGTAGGCACGGCGTGGGGCGGCGTGATGGTCGTGGCGTCCGGTCGGTGATCATTTCCCGTTGCATTATCATCACTGGGGAGGAGGGGAGGCAGGGGGCGAGGTCTGGTTTCCTCCAGTGATCCTACAGTCACTAATCGACGCGGCGCGCCCGTCCAAACTGCTCGGAAGGTGCCCTGGGCGGACCGTGCCTCTCCACCGAAGCCAGGGGAGTGGCTTCTCAAAAGAGATGATTGGTGCACATCGCGCAATATTGCATGTGCTCCCCTTCCTTTCCCTCCCGCCACACGAGCGTAGAAAGATACCCTTAAGCTACAGCTTGATTTGGGCTGTTTCATTTATCTTGAAATGTTCACAGATGCAGCCGGTTTTTCTCGTAAAGTTCAGGATTCAAGTTAGGGACTCATCCACAGCCTTGGCAAGACAATTTTGTTCGTAAGGTTCTGTCTGCCCAAGCGTATTTTCAGCCGTAATATTTTCCGCAAGATTTATTTCAATTTAGAAGGCTCAAAATGCCGTCTGTTGTTATAGCTTTCTGTGTACACATAGCAGGTTCATGTGTGCACAACTGGAGTTTGTAGGTGCATATACAACCACCAAGAGAAATACAGTTGCACCTCCGACCAGAGTGCCCGCATATATGTAAAGTGGCATTGCTTGAATAGACTTGAAAATTATGTCGACCTGGCTTGCGGCAGTCCATAACGGATTGGTCACACCATTACAATGATCGAGCATTCGTACTGTCATGCAAGCGGGTCGCTTTCAAACGTTAGAGTGAAATTCTTAGGTGCGCGTTGTTGGCTTGACAATAATTATCTCGAATTGCTCACTACTGCATCACTCTTCGATAATTTATATCCCATTATGACATCCTGGTGTCACGCCAACTTCAGTGCACCACCTGATCTGATCCGATGTCATCCGACTCACACCTGCGGACATCGGACACCACCTGAAGCTTCCATCCGACTCACACCTGCGGACACCGGACACCACCTGCACCTGCCATCCGACTCACACCTGCGGACACCGGACACCACCTGCACCTGTCATCCGGCTCACACCTGCGGACATCGGACACCACCTGCACCTTTCATCCGACTCACACCTGCGGACACCGGACACCACCTGAAGCTTCCATCCGACTCACACCTGCGGACACCGGACACCACCTGCACCTGTCATCCGACTCACACCTGCGGACACCGGACACCACCTGCACCTGTCATCCGGCTCACACCTGCGGACATCGGACACCACCTGCCACCACTCACACCTGCGGACATCGGACACCACCTGAAGCTTCCATCCGACTCACACCTGCGGACATCGGACACCACCTGAAGCTTCAATCCGGCTCACACCTGCGGACACCGGACACCACCTGAAGCTTCAATCCGACTCACACCTGCGGACACCGGACACCACCTGCACCTTCCATCCGGCGCACACCTGCGGACACCGGACACCACCTGAAGCTGCCATCCGACTCACACATGCCGTTGCTTTCCTCGTCGTCCAGTGGAACGTGAATGGTGGGCCCCGGTCTGCCCGACTCCTCGAGGGAGCCGGATTGCCATTCATAGTCTAGCTGCCCAGAGGACTCGCATTGGCGAGAAGACGCGATGTGGCGCTATGTCAACAAACCATTAGCAGAGCAGGGGTGCCCGACGACGACTCTGAGAATTGCTCATCAGCATGGTCATGCATGATTGGTGTTCAACATCCTCCGCAGGACGCAGTCATTCTGGAGAAGTACATACTGGATAATTATGGTTATTCAGACGAGCAAGGAAATTAAACGTTGTGATGTGTCTAACAGGAACATGCTAACCTCGATGCCACCGGCAGTCTTGGTCACGGCATCACTAATAGTGTGACAGTCTAGGTACTGATGGTACCGTTTCGGTCCGTGTACATATAGAGGCGTACCATTCCAGGTACGGGTTATAATGTGTGGTTCGCAGTCCCACTGGCAATGCACCAGTAGGGAGTTGTTGAACAATGTCTACTTTTGATCTGCCCGAACGTTGCATTTTCCAGTCGCTGCACCATTACGATAAAAACATGAAATATCAAGTGTACAGGAAGTGCCTTCTTCTCACCTTTCTCAGGCGCCCCACAACAAGCTACATGCGGACATAGGCACATACCTTCATTACGAGGTATCAGGTGGAAATTGACAATTCCATGTCGCCAAGAATGCTGCAAGAGTGATGTCTCCCGCCCTAGCTGTATCCAAAATTCCTTCTGCCATACTTTGCTTCGTGCTCAAGAGAGTCCACCTTGTCTTGCCTTGCTTTCTATTTTTAAGCGTGATGTCATCGACCACTACATCTTTGATGCCGGTCATGACAATTTTTGCACATAGTGATTGGTTGGTTATTGATTTTTACGACACGTCGACCGTTGAGTCATGTAGTGTCGCCAATCTCTCACGCCGATTAGTCGCGAGCGAAGAGTAGCGACAGGTGAGGCTCGAGACCACAATCTTTGGATTGCGAGACGGGCAACTTACCCCTGGACTACTCGTCCCGCTGCACCTAGTGAGAGCTCAGGCGCTGCCACTGCTGGGTCACGAATTGACCTCACGTGACGGCAGACGTCACGTGATGTCTCAAAATCATATGGCGTCAAGGCATCAGTGACACAAGTGACGTCTCAGCATCACGTGAGAGCGCGCCACTAAATGCAATGCATTTCGGCCATCCAGTCTTCATCTAGTCCTTGGTGCAGACGGGACTCCACCGAAAGTGGTTCTACTTTTATCTGTGACGTTGACTCGATGGCGCTCATTTCGTCTCGTGTAATGTGATGGCGTTAAATAGGACTTCGTAATTGGCGTTGTGCCGACGACAGTGGTCGCTGTCCGTGGTTGCTACTTGAAAGTTGATACGAGTTCAGTGTAAAGGCCGCTTCGTCGGCGTCGGTGTGCTGAAGGCTTCCGCTGACAGCGCGTCGTCAGCGTTATGAAGCCAGGGATGGGCAGTACATTCTAATTGGGTCCAGGAGAGCGGATTTAACACATCGTGCACGCTTCGTGGTTGCACGCGGAAGTGCCTCAAGGCGATTTTGTGGTCGCTGAAGCTCGCTGTGCACTTACTGCACGTGAACATTATTGCACCTCGTGTTATAAATAGGTAATGCGTATGTAATCTGTGTGAAGAAGCACAAAGCAAAGCAGTGATTGACAGAACGAAGCTGGCAGCGTGCCACGGTTAACGGACACGACGGGTAATTTGTGGCAGGACATTTGTGGGGTCTTTGGGCATCTCTTGTTTATAAGTTGTTTATAATGGCTATGCAATGGGAAATATTAGGTGCGAATCAAAATCGAAACACTAGTGCTCTTCGCCCGCGTCCGGTCTTCGAGCTTTGGAGCTGCACTAATGCCGTTTGTCGGTCGAGATACCACTCTTCATCGGTGGAGACGTCACTACCCGTCGGTCGAGACGTCACTACCCGTCGGTCGAGACACCACTACCCGTCGGTCGAGACACCACTACCCGTCGGTCGAGACACCACTACCCGTCGGTCGAGACACCACTACCCATCGGTCGAGACACCACTACCCGTCGGTCGAGACACCACTACCCGTCGGTCGAGACACCACTACCCGTCGGTCGAGACACCACTACTCGTCGGTCGAGACACCACTATTCACCGGTCGAGACACCACTTCCCATCGGTCGAGACACCACTACCCGTCGGTCGAGACATCACTGCCGATCCGATTGCCAACGTACGCTATTAGCAGGCGGCCGCACCGGCGCGCCGGTGCGGCCGCCTGCTAATGCGCCGCGGCGCCCAGGTGGGGAGATGGGGAGCGCTGCAGATCCACTGGCTCCCTCGTCGATCCGACGGCGGACAGGATGATTCTCGTCCCGTACGATGGCCGCTCACCGTCGTTCGGCACGCAGAGGCGTAGCCCACTACGGGCGAGTCTAGGAAACCCCCGATAAGAATAATACGATGGCGAGGACTCGTGGTGGACGGCGGATGGGCTCATCTTGTCCCCCCCCCCCCCACAGTGGGTGGGGTTTGTATTATTTCCGTGCAGACTTCCGGGTTCTAGCTAGTATACAGTTAACTAGATAGGCGTGCCGTTCCCATGAAAACAATTTCGAATGCCCAAGAAGTAGATTTAGCAATACAAGCGATGGAAGGGAAAGCGAAGCCAAGGCAAGTCCGCTCTTGCGCACACCGAGCAGACGTTCACAAATCAGCGGCCCGGCCCGACCGAGTCAGCCCGACGCGACCGAACTTTGTCGCATTCACCCGGAAGCTGACCTGCCCGGACTCCGCCGCCGCCGCCAGGGACGAGACGCATCATAGCCCGGCCTCTCCCGGCGGAGGCGGCCGCACGGCGCACCAACACCGGATCACCGAAATAGGCGCCGGTCGATGGGACCGCCGCCGGCGTTGCGTGGCTCTCGACGGCAATAAGCCGCCGGCGAGTCCTGATCAGGCTCCGCCGCTGGTCAGCCGGTCACGCGACAGTCGCCGGCCTCCGGCCCGACGTCCGCCGACGTGCCTCGTCTCGGCCGCTCTCCCGCGGGACCCGTGCACGTCGGGCGACGCGTGCTGCTTCGGTCACGCGCGCAGCCCGCCGCACGCACGCAGATGCGGACCACGCCGCAGACGTGGCTGTCTCTCCATCTCTGCCTCAGCTGGACTGGAAAATAGCTTCTTGTCCGCCTGACCTGTGTCGATCAGAGCCACGAAATAAGAGACCGGGGATGGTCGAGTAGCTGAGATGTTGAGCTCTGGGTACCAATGGTCCCGGGTTTAATTAATACTGTTATCACTCGAGACATTTCCCAATCCCGCGGCCCACCGGCGAAACAGTGTGGGCCATTAGCAGTAATCTTGCAAAAAGTGCGCTGAGAACCACCCAATAAACAACAAAAAGAAGCGACGGCTACGCAATCGGCACCAACGATGGCAAAGCAGCTGCAACTCAAGGCTAAGCTTAAACAAGCTCACACGAGCGCCCGAAACTGCCGCAAGCAACTGCCCAGTCGTCCACTCTCGGCTTATCGAGATCAACTCGTGAACGACGCTCAAATCGATACCCCAGAACATGTAAACACTGCCTGTGCTCCACACGTGGCATGCACGGCTCAAATAACACTGAGCGCCATCTGTTATTGACCAGCGCAACAGCAACCACCGGCCTCCGTAGCGAGGGTACAGTATGTAACATTATCCGCCGTTGCGGCAAGGATTAATGGCCTAATGTTCGCATTTTGCGATGAAATAAAGTCAGCCAACCGTAGATCACGAGAGCCAAAAGAGGCATTCAAATAAAACCTATATGTACAAGCAAACAAGCGGCGTGTCATTAAGTCAAGCACCAAAGCCACATCAACATCAAAGCAGCCACATGCGACAGTATCATGCCGGGATGGACGACAGATTTAAAGTAGCTCCAAATCATACAAACGCTGAATTGCATGAGTTCGCAATGGCGCCGAGGTGTTTCCTCACGCGCGAAACACCTCGGCGCCATCATCAACTTCAACTATAATGAATCTGAGCCCAAGATTGATTGACATAGTTACTGAGCACGTGAACAGGCAAATGTAGAACTTCTGCTTCGGTTAGTCCAAACAAAAGTGAACCTACGAACTCGACGCGTCACTAAAAGCCTGGGTCACTCGGGATCTGAAAGGTGGAGCAACCGACTCGTTGGACAACCTGGCATCCTATACCTCACATATAAATCTTCTGGGCGAGGGACGCCAGGCCGATGATCCAGAACGACCTCCGTAGAGCAGTGGTGGATTGGAGTTTAGGGGCGTGTCGACATCTAGGGTCATTTTGCGCCCATAGCTGGTCCGTAAAGCAGTGATCACAGACGAAACTCCAGCATGTTCGATAAAAACGTGCTGGTCCCTGACGAGCAGCTCGGACGCACGCCCATTGGGTAGTCTTCATAGCATAGATCAGACAGCTGGAGCATCCCCTCAATGTGCAGAAGACAATCATCTCTAAAATAGATGGCGTCAACCCGTACACAGACGAACCATTCGGTACGTTTGTACTCTGCTCCAGGACTCACATATCGCCAAGATACACCTCGTGCTGAATGGCCTCGAACAGCCTCACCCTGATGTCCCCGATCTCAGACCAGAGCTCCGCCTGGCTCTGTTGGCATCAGGTCGCCGTGCGCTGCTGATGAATCTCTTCACCCACCCAACGACAAAATCCAGTCTGTAATCCCACAGCGTTCAGCGTCCACTATCTTCCCCCGTGGAGTCTCCACTGCAGCTGAGAACCGAACGACCTCCTCCTCAACAGGTCACACTCGAATCTGACCTGCTTGAGGCGGGAGGCTGGCCGGCGCACTCTGACAGCCTGCCCAGCCCAGTCAGCCGAAGCTGCGAGCGTACTAGCTGCTCCGCTGTCACCCGTCTAGCGGTCAGCTCGGCAGTGTCCTCCTCCCTCTCCCGGAGCGTGTTCGTCCAGCTGGTCAGCCGGACGAAGTGGTCAATATGTGGATCTCAGATACCCGGGTAGCTACGAACTGTGTCCACCTCCTCTTCCCCCACCTCTGCTTCCACCCTCCACTTCTGGGCTTCCTCAGATCAACCCAACCCCCATCAGCCCAGATCATAACCAGTGGGTGGACGGCATGTTTCACAAGGCAACCGTTGCCTTACAGGGCATCCAGCACGGCACACGTGTGCTGTCCGATAGGCGCAGATCCTGCCGCACTGTTGCAAACGCGCAACCAACAACCTACACAACAACCAACAACCTACACAACAACCAACAACCTACACAACAACCAACAACCTACACAACAACCAACAACCTACACAACAACCAACAACCTACACAACAACCAACAACCTACACAACAACCAACAACCTACACAACAACCAACAACCTACACAACGTAAGTCTAGGAAGATTCACCCTTTTGAAACCCCTTTGACAGGTGCCACCCTACCCTCGACCATGACCAACGAGACACTGTAGGACCGACCAGACATCCGGATGCGGAAGCACATCGTAGCACGGGAGACGCGTCTCCAACATATGCAGCTCCACACCAGCCATCGTGCCGCTCCACTCTCTGTCAGAATAGGAGCGAGGGACCTGGAGCTCGTTCAGGGAACTGACGACCTTCAGGCACCTGGAGCTCTTTCAGGGAACTGACGACCTTCAGGTACCTGGAGCTCTTTCAGGGAACTGACGCCACACAGCCGTTCGAAGAAGACCGAGCAGCCAGCCTCGGAGAGCACTTCGTCCCACTGCAGCCCGAGCTGCCAGCGCTCCTGAAGCACGCTCTTGATCACCGTCGTGATCGGGGCATGAAATCCCGGGCGGCCGAAAAGAGCCTCGCAAATAATTCCGGTATGATGCGCTCCGCGGTCATGACGGTAGGGAACGTGTGGGATTTAAATGAGTGCAATGGCACAGAACTATTCACATTCTTGGAGAAAAAACACCCTGGCCATCGTATCCTGGTTTAACTTGTTCAGTTAACTATTAACAACGTGGAGTTAACTATTAACAACGCCGATAGTGGGGAACGGCCACTGATTGGTGCCGCGACCCACAGTAACTGACCTTTCTCCTTTGCTGTAACGCTAATTGGGTGGGGCATTCCCCGGCCGACCCAGACGGTGGGCTCGCAACCGCTAATGAGCACAGACTCCCCATCCCGACACAATTCATTGGGAGAGGTCTCGATAATGCTGGTTTCACCGGAGACTCAAGAGTGTATACAATATGGTACACACTCTATGGTATACACTCCATGCGGTGTATACAATAGTTAATGGTAATGCTAATTGTTATCTACTGTATATTGTATATACAAGTTAATAGTTAATGTTAATGTTAAAGGGCAACTGGTGGTAGTTGGAAACGAATTGAATCAGTAGCAAAAAGTAGTCATCTCTTCATTGGGAGGAAACGGATGCTCATTAGCTGCCGTGGAGATCGTTGCCGTCAGCTCATCAGCCCAAATGTAGTATTCACCGGACTATATTATGATGCACTATGCTATATGCTGTACTATTCAGCTAGAACAGCAGTGTCAAGAATGCTGTAACAACTTCAGGGGCAGCTGAAGTGGTTCTTCAGCATCATTATCCGAGCTAAGCGGTAGGCCAGACGCCACGGACGTGGCTGCAGAAAATGGAAGGGTCCCAAGGTGCTGGTGAACCCGTGTCCCAAGAACAGTGAATCGCTGCAAATTGCATAAAATGCACCGCACGGCCTGGGCTCCACCACGAGAGGAGGGACGCGTTCCTCCCGGACTCTGCACCCGACATGGCGTAGGCGTTGCATGGAGACAAGTCGACCTGGCAACGCTCTCGTCACTACATACAAAATTCCCATGTCACCAGGCAAAAGGCACTGTCGGCCATTGCCGGATCGTCGACGGCAACGGCTGTCTGTGGGGGAGGGGGCGTGAGGCCCTCGCCAGCCGCCGGCACCTTATCTCTTCATCTCATCTCGCTCTCGATCGATCGTCTGACAGAGTGAGGGGCAAGGCGATGGACGCACCCCCTGGGACCGGACGACACCGGGTGTGTTTCAATGTCCAGTTCGGGCTAGGTCGTCGCACCAGTGCTTCCTGTCCGGCTTACTGTGCAGTGTCGCGGAAGTGCGGTGGGTCGGCGATATCTGCTGGTCAGTGATGCTGTCTGCTGGTCAGTGATGTTGTCTGCTGGTCAGTGATGCTGTCTGCTGGTCAGCGATGCTGTCTGCTGGTCAGTGATGCTGTCTGCTGGTCAGCGATACTGTCTGCTGGTCAGCGATGCTGTCTGCTGGTCAGCGATGCTGTCTGCTGGTCAGTGATACTAACTGCTGGTCAGTGATTTTCTGCTACTAACTGATTTTCTGCTACTAACTACTAACTGCTGGTCAGTGTTTGATTGTCTGCTGGTCAGCGATACTGCCTGCTGGTCAGTAATGCTGTCTGCTGGTCAGTGATAGTAACTGCTGGCCAGTGATACTGTGATGGGCAGCGATGATGCTTGCTTGCTAATTAGTGATGCTGTCTGCTGGTCAGTGATACTAACTGCTTGTCGGCGATACTGCCTGCTCCTACCCAGCGACTATGACTGGCATGAGGGAAGTGCACATCGACAAGTGGATGACCTTTGACAAAGGCCTGGATTCTTCTTCTGGAAGTGCTGGTTCAAGACAAAGATTTGGATCAATGTTTCGTGCAACGTACCAGAATGGGCGGCCGTGCCACCTGCCATCCCGCTAGTGGCCACGGTCGCCAGTAGCTGAGCATTTCCCACTGCTGTAGTATTCATGGAGAAGTGGAGGTCATCTGGCTAGTTCGGACGGTGGCCGTACAGTTGGCAGCGAGCGCAACTCCCAGTCAAAATGGATTGTGCTATTATTTATGTAGTTGGCATTAAATACACATGTGTGCCGTTTTCGTGCTTCCTTACCCTTTTCGCGGAATTATATCTGGAAGGCCTCGGGAGTATGGGGATTTCACATGAGGCTGAAAAGTAAGCCATACACTGTATACAATAGTTGTTGCTGTTCTATATTATGTTATACAAAGTGCTCTGTTCTATATTGGGACCCAGGAGTGTTCATTTTTCGAATTTATTTTGGATGGGGAACATAATACATGGAGGCAATGGGCGAATCCAAATGGATCGGAGGAATGCCCATGCTATATGTTGAAACTGTTAGAGGAATGGGCAGCACTGAGTGTACACTTGCCGTCTTCAAAATATTCAAAGTATCGCCCATGTTGGGAGGACATTGGTGCATATCAGCCGCCGAGGAGATCGCTGCCGACCAAGCGCCGTCAAGCTCACGGACACAGGCGTACTATTTGGTGCACTGTGCATCACGCCAGGGGCGGATACAAGGGGACGTCTAAATGTCCTACATTAAGACGCGTCGTCCAGCTCCGTGGAAAGGTAACCCCCCCACCCCAAAATGGGAAAAAGCCCCACACGAATCCAGTTTGAGCAGTCGCCTACCCCGACGTGTGCAGAAGAGAACATAGCATCAAGGGACAAGGCATTGATCCACCCCCGACGCTTTACAGCTGAGCAACGGCGGCACGAGTCACCAGGCCATGTCGCCACGGCTTCCATTCACCAATATGACCAGGCGGGAACGGAGACGTATCATAACCTCCACAGGTCGCAACCTCCACAGGTCACAACCTCCACAAATTCAACACATCGCAGCGGTCGTAACCTCACAGGTCATAACCTCCACAGGTCACTAACTGTGGAGGTTATGACACGCTGTCGCGGGAACAGATCCTCAGCAACTGCCACTGGCGTGTCTGTATTGTGCTAGCCACCTTCGCGATATCCGGAGTACAGTAAACCAGATGGGATATAAATTAGGTTACCTACTGTTATTATGGCCAGAGGGAAATATGTGCTAACATGATGAGCATGCAGGGCGGCATTCGGCGTGCTGGTAAGGTAGGTCAATGTCAGTGACCTGACCTGCCAACATGCGCCTGATGCGTCACACGCTGCCTGCAGGAACTCTTCCCAAACAACGTGGCACGTGCCTACGCGATCAGGGCAACGTCAAACAGCGCAGGACCATGATAATAATAACTCAGGGCACGTGCTCAGTAATAACGCGGATGGATAATAACTGTACTTGAAATCAGGACAAAACTAAAAGCAACGTAGCATTACTGAAGGCTGGGAAGTGAATGAGGAAAAACACCATTCCGCAGCTCGAGCGCTCTGAATATTTCGGAGTTTTAATGCAGTGCTGCTGAAGCACTTTTGCGCTCGGATAGGCGCATGCGCATGGAAAGTGCAGTGATTATTTTTAATCATGGAACTCTAACTGATATAAATCATGCCCTAAATAAGCTGCGATTACGATATTCTAATTAGTGCACATAAACCAATGTCGCTGATCACTAAACAACATTATCCTCAGAATAGTAGTGCAGTCACTATCTGCGCATTGCGGGAAAGTGGTATACCACGCTGCATGATACAAATATACAGCAACTACTTCACTTTGTCAACTATTCAGCAAGCTCCGTCGACAAATTACCGGGTGTCAACACAACTGAATATCATCGAGGTATTTACTACTGAACACAAACCATTCTCAAGACAATCAGAATTGCCACCAGGAGTGTCCGCCGGATGACAGTGAGAGGGTGGTGTGACGCCCAGACATCGGTTAAATGTAGAATACATCACACTATATCTGCCGCTGATAGGCTATTGGTCTGAGAAGTAAGTTGGTCTATTTGATTTGATTTGAATTTGATTCAAATAAAAGGACCAACATGACGATTTGCCTTCCATGGCCCTTAAATATCACCCAAAATTTTGCTTTTGTTGAATTGATCTAAGGCACCAGATGAGCCAAACGTCCCTGTGAAAAGAAGTGTGCATTTGTGCACAATATTTTTTCCGTGACTACCAACTTGACAGGAATGCATGTATTCAGATGAGCCAGGTGCGTTTGCCGTGCATAAAACGCCATGAAATTCAATTGATCGTAGCTATTATTATCGAAAAAGTACCTTTGTGTCCACCGTATTCGGCCACCGCTTTCAGCGAGTCGATTTTGAGCAGCTAAAACTGGCGGCAGGAGGCAATTTCGGTCGGTTGCTACGAACCTGGTTGCACCGATCAATCGCTAGCGCGGTAACTCTTCGTTTGGAAAGGTCGCTGGCCATCCGCTGGAAAGTTTCTGACAACTGTGGACGTGTTAGCCGTTTTGATAACTAAACTTTGCGTTCTCCGCGTCTCTATTTTCTCGGTTGTACAACAGACCGCGACCGAGCTGCGCACCAGAAAATTGATCGCGTTGCACCAGCCGCGCCGAACACAATGTATTCGCCACCGCCGGGCTGATTCATGCACCAAGCATTCCAACAGACTAGCTTCAAACACGACAAGATCACTAGGCACGACTGAGTTATGTCCAACACACTGAACATGAAGAAAGACGGGCGCAGCAAAAAAGGCGGCAGAACCGGTCTGCACACAGCACCTCCTGCGTCACCCCGCACCACAACACGATCTTCTACAGTGTTGTTGTATTGGGTGGTTCACGACGCACTTTATGCACATTCACGGCTAATGGCGCCGCCCACACTGTTTCGCCGGTAGGCCGCGGGATTGGGAAATGTCCTGAGCGGCGCTAGCGTCGAACCCGGGGCCTTTGGTACCCATAGACCGACACCTGGACCACTCGGCCATGTTGACCATGGCCACTGAGTATTTCAGCGGGCCATGTTAACCCGCTGAAATACTCAGTGGCTGTTCTGACACGTTCTGACACGCATCTTAAGTGCGAGATGTCGTTAAGTGGTCCGTGTCAGTTGAGAATCCTTGCTAGGTTCGCTGTGGCACGTCGGATGAGAACAGAGGCTGACAGGCCGCGTTCACGTGTTAACGCTACATTTGGCAAAATCCAGCGTGCATCCAGTCATCGTGCACTCCAGCGACTAACTCACCCCGCGCCAGCAGCACGCGAGCGTGATCGCCACAGGGCGTGTGTAACCGTGCCTGCCGACAGTTGATGTTTCAGCGACGTGCGATCAGCCAGACAGCCGTCACCTGCCCCGACCACGGCCAGACAGCCGTCACACCGGCCCCCGACCACGGCCAGACAGCCGTCACCTGCCCCCGACCACGGCCAGACAGCCGTCACCTGGCCCCGACCACGGCCAGACAGCTGCCGCACACCCGGCCCACCGTCACCTGCCCCGACCACGGCCAGACAGCCGTCACTGCCCCGACCACAGCCAGACAGCTGCCGCACACCCGGCCCACCGTCACCTGCCCCCGACCACGGCCAGACAGCCGTCACTGCCCCGACCACAGCCAGACAGCCGACCTGCACACCCGCCCACCGTCACCGCCCCCGACCACGGCCAGACAGCCGCCAGACCTGCCCCCGACCACGGCCAGACAGCTGCCGCACACCCGGCCCACCGTCACCTGCCCCCGACCACGGCCAGACAGCCGTCACCTGCCCCCGACCACGGCCAGACAGCCGTCACCTGCCCCCGACCACGGCCAGACAGCCGTCACCTGCCCCCGACCACAGCCAGACAGCCGTCACCTGCCCCCGACCACGGCCAGACAGCCGTCACCTGGCCCCGACCACGGCCAGACAGCTGGCGCACACCCGGCCCACCGTCACCTGCCCCCGACCACGGCCAGACAGCCGTCACCTGCCCCCGACCACGGCCAGACAGCTGGCGCACACCCGGCCCACCGTCACCTGGCCCCCGACCACGGCCAGACAGCCGTCACCTGCCCCCGACCACGGCCAGACAGCCGCACCCACGTCACCTGCCCCGACCACGGCCAGACAGCTGCCGCACACCCGGCCCACCGTCACCTGCCGCCGACCACAGCCAGACAGCCGTCACCTGCCCCCGACCACGGCCAGACAGCTGCCGCACACCCGGCCCACCGTCACCTGCCCCCGACCACGGCCAGACAGCCGTCACCTGGCCCCAACCACAGCCAGACAGCCGTCACCTGCCCCCAACCACAGCCAGACAGCCGTCACCTACCCCCGACCACGGCCAGACAGCCGTCACCTGCCCCCGACCACGGCCAGACAGCCGTCACCTGCCCCCGACCACGGCCAGACAGCTGCCGCACACCCGGTCGGCGGCCGTGTGCCGGAAGCAGCGGTCGCAGCGTTTATCGCGCGCCGGCGACAGCGCCACGTGCAGGCCGCGCAGACTGTCCGCCGCCACCGTGTCCGGGTGCGGCGCGCCGCCGGCAGGCAGCACGGTGACGTAGGACGTGGGCAGCACCTCGGCCAGCGGCGACTCGCAGCTGCGCCCGCCGTCCGGCTGCAGCGTCTGCAAACGGCGGCGGCGCTCCCGGTCAGGCACGTCCGGCTGTCGGCCGGTTCGCGGCACATCGCAGACACGATGACGGCTAGTGGCGCCGCCCGCACTAACAGTCTTTATATGATATTGATGATCTTATGATAGAAATTCGTATCTTATGATAGAAATGTATCTTATGATAAAATATGATATGAAATCGTATCGTATATATGAAAATCGATTCATATGATATATGAATCGTATCTTTATGATAGAAATTGTAGAATTGCAAAATAAAGACCAGACCAGTCCGCACTGTTTCGCCGGCGGGCGGCCGGATTGGGAAGTGGCACGAACGGGGCGAGTGTTGAACCCAGTGCTTTCCTATCCGGAGAACAACGATCTAACCACTCACACAGCTGTCAGGGACGATCTAGGATGGACTGAAGTCTGACTCAGACCCTTGTCCGGGACGGACCAGGGAGGTCTCGTCGTTGATGAGGCATGCCCCGGTCTTCGTACACCGGGACCAGTGCACGTCGAAAATATCTGACAAATCCGGACATGCTCTCGAAGTGGGTGGAATTAAGACACAGGTTCACATGCAGAACTTCACTCGCCACCATTCACGAGTCGCAACGGGCGGCTCGTGAGTCGGAAAGCTAGCGGCTAACGAGTTTCAGTTCAAGACTTTTCGGACAAAAGCGCAGAAATGAATCGTCAGACCTTGCTACTATTGTCAAGGACCAGGCTTCGTTACGCCGACACGGTTGAAATGTCTGAAATAGAATGAAGTCTCGTCGTGGGGGAGGGACAGGGTGCTGAGCCTAAATAAGGATTAACTTCACTGCTTCACTGCTACGACCTCTGGTAGGTGAGGGAGGAGGACTGTGGCAATTTATTGAAGGGAATGTTGAATGCTTGACCGTATCGCCCCAGCACCACAAATCCAGAGACACGAGCCCAGAGGAAGACTGAGTGGAGTCACGGACGTGGAGAGAAGAGTCACAGCCAGTTGTGCACATTACTGGCCTGGCCTGAACAGCGAACATACGAAACTGAAGAGCCATTTACCAGCTTGACTCGGTGCCCTGGGCTGTGGACCGCCATACGACACCCTGTCCCAGACTACGTTCGTCTCTGGCACGGCGACAGCACTCGCCGCCGCGAGCGGCCGCGGGCGGACGACACGTCACCACGCCCCGCACCGACCCCGGCCGACTCAGCACGCGCCGCCGCTCACCGTCACCATCGTCTCCCACGCGGGGTCGGCGTCGTGCTGCGGCGTCAGGGTGGCGTCGTACTTGAGCAGGTTGGCCGACGGGATCAGCCTGTGGACGAGCTCGCGCAGCTCGATGGCGGGCGCCACCAGCCGCTCCGCCTCGGGGCAGTGCCAGTCGCGGCCGACGGCCGGCCAGCCGCGCTGGAACACCGGCGTGGCTGCGGGCGGACGGAGAGGCGCGTGACGGGCGGGGCTGAAGCCGTGGCCAGCCTACGCCCGTGTGCGTATACGACAGTGTTAAAATATCTGTTTTTCCTAAGTGCGAGATGTCAAAACGAGTCTAGCGAGATGTCTAACTTGGCCATGGGAACGATGTCGTTTAGAATGTCGTTCAAGTGCTCCGAACTCAATTGTGAGCGCCTAAGGTGTTTATATGTGCATCGTTTTCCTGCATTCCACCTAATATGAGGATACTTGTGCTAATGACACCAATAAGAATGCCATACTATAAGCAAATTGTATTGCACGGCAGACCACGTTGAATGCAGTCTATTTACTTGAAGCGGCGGCAGGTTCGAGATGTGCACGTAGAACAGTCTGTTATGATGAGCATAAGCACGATACTTGCACATAAGACACGGCTAGAAACGAGGCATGGATACTTCACAAACAAACATGAAGAAACACGATGTCGATAGTGTTTTTGGAAGGATGTCTCTTCGGTGTTCAGTAGGTGGTATATTCCACCCTATTTCACGGACAATTTATCACTGGTATACGACACAGGACAAATGGAGTGGCCCGGCCCGGACCGCCGACCGTGGCACTTTTGAAGCCTTGTCTTATTCGTAGCAATTAAAGCTCTAATTCCGTCACTGAGGCTGCTCTTCTAATTCGGGCTCAGACTGCTCTTCTAATTTCGATTTTTGGCGACCATCACAATAGTGTTCTCTTTGATGTATGGTCATTTCATTCCTTGAGGAAATGTTCTATGGCGGAACTTGGTCGGCACAGGTCCAACCGGCACAGCGTCATGGTACCAGGTCAGGCCGCCATGTTGCTGTTGTTTGTTTACTGGGTGGTTCACGACTCACTTTATGCACATTCACATGCACATATGCACTTCGTGCGTGCAATCAGCATCAACTAGGTAGCTAGGTGCTGTACAATTGTATCTAACGTGATGGCAGGAATGTGACCAGTTGACTAGGTATTTCGTGAGTTCCACCATGTGGCAGTGCCTAATAAATGACTTGACCTGACTTGATTCAAGGTTAATGGCGCCGCCCACACTTTCGCCGAAGGGCCGTGGGATTGGGAAATGTCCCGAGCGGCGCTAGTGTCGAACCTGGGACCTTTGGTACCCAGAGTTCAACACCTTAACCACTCGGCCTTCCTCGCTCCCGTCATCTTGCTGTATGTCATGAGCAGCGCGCCCCGGGGCCGGACACCTAGTGTCAGTTGTATGGAGGGTGCCGCGCTAAGCGGCAGTATTCAGGAAAGCTGTGTGTGAGAGAAAAGGGCCGTGACCTGGCGGATCAAATTACTGGCTGACGAGAGAGCGCAGCTGCGCTTTGAACGCAAGTTTACTGCTGCCGTTGGGTACCCGATCCTGGGCCTACAGGAGGGAGGCCTCATAACCCGCCTCTTGTCGCTCGGCTAGCTTTCCTGGTGGTGAATTCAAACTGGCATTGAGGAAACAAACAATGGATGTTTTGCTGTCAATACCAACGTTAAAAAGTGACGGCAAAATATGAGGAACAGTCATCACTAGAAAGACAAGAGCAGTGCTCTGGATATTCCCATATAAAACATTACTTTCCCGCAAAAAAACTACTGTTATTTTTGCCCCTGGAGGGTTAAGTGATGCTCTTTGACACAATTATGCTATCCTACCGCCCATTGACAAACATATCCAGACCTTTTGGTTCGAAGCCCAGCATCTTTATTCTAGTTATAGTACACTTCATACTTGTGGAAGACTCATGCTGCAGGATTTCTTTTGTTCCACTAATTAATTCTGATCTTATTATTCGTGAATTACTGCCAATAATTATATTTGGTACTTGCCCACTTGGTACCTGACCTTTAATCCAGAACCATGATCTTGTATGTTGAGATATTGTATACGGATGCAAAAAGCAAACAATTATCCACCCCGAATTTGATCACCCGTTGGTTGTTGGTTGGTTATTGGTTTTTACATCACATCGACCGTTGAGTCATGTAGCGTCACCAGTCTCCACGACAGGTGAGACTCGAATCCACAATCTTCCGATTGTGAGACAAGCAACTTACCCCTAGACCACTCGTCCCAAAATCTGATACCCCGAAAATTATCCTCACTAAATAAAATATCCAAACAATACACCGTGGCCTTCCCAATAAAACAATTCGTAACAGTTTGAAAATAAAACAGTCCCAAAAATAAAACAGCTTGACATTTCTAAACAAAATGCCAGACATACAGAATGCACGTCCCAGTTACTCAAAACACACCTTGATTAAAACAAAAATAACAGCAATCACACGTGTGATAACAGCCACAAAGTTGACCGAAGCAGCCCGAAGAAGGGCCACGCGGAGCAGGAACAAGCATCCCGGCAGGTAGCTATGAATGAATGAATGAAATAATGAATGAATGAATGAATGAATAAAGAATGCATGCATCGAATGCCTCGGGCTCTTCTACGACTAATGTACTTAAGTAGGTCGAGCTGCATCGCTACGCTCTGAAGCCGGCGGGCGTGGGAAACCGACATCCCAAACGGCTGCAGATATTTGACCGCTTAACCCACCAGCCACGAGAAGAACGAGCACGAACGGATGTGAAAGGCGAATAAGGCTCGGAACTAACCAACCATATGCGACCAGGCTGTGAAATAATTGCAATTTGCTTAAAGGGAATGCTCGACCGTTTGCACTTGAACAATTTTGACGTTGTATGGTGTACGACTGAAGCGCATGTCTGAGAAATGTGACGAAGCAGTACTTACTCCAAACAATTCTTAGATGCATCAAAACAGCACCCATTGCCTTGCTGTACCGTAAATGGCCAATGGATGAACGAGCCGTCATGTAGGACGGGCCGTCACTAGCAACTGGTTTTGATGTCCGTTTATTTGTCATGGAATTAGCGCGCCTGTGCCATTAGGCGGCGAATGGAGGAACATCAGCACGCAGATCGGGAGAGACGACATGACGAATGGTTATGTCCGAGGCCATCTACTACAGACTAGAGTAGGAGGATCAGCAATATCCCAAGTAGTCCACCGCCGGCGCACCAGCGATCTACTCCCCATCTGGGGTGTTCACGGTCAGCTGACTCCGCCACACAACAAATAAGAAGCGTTGGCATGGCAACCCATCGCCGCTGAAGGCCAGAATCGGCTGGCGGAACCGTTTCGAAATGACGGACGATGGAACCCTTCGTTTCGAAACGAAGGAGAAAATCAGAATCCGCTGGAAGATTGCCGACAGACAACGTACGGGTGGGTCGATGAAGTTGGAGTCACCAGCTCAGCCAGTCGTGTTGATATAAACAAAGTAGGTGGGAGTTTGGACATCCGATGGCGGTAACAGAAAAGTGGCCGCTAATTTATCTCGCCATTTTTTCCAAACCTAGGTGCCTATAGCCAATCTAATACATTGACGGCTGTGAAAGATCTCGAAAGATCATTGACGGCTCGAAAAGAAAGCTTTATTTTAATGTGGGAACCCATATGAATCAAGCAGCCATGAGAGACTGCAGGCGTATTTTACATCACATTTTGCGCAGTTTTAGGCCAATCATAAAGGTGCGTGTTCAATGTAAACAAACCGGCACTTTCATGTATACCATTATTTGGGTTCAAAGGCAGATCGAAATCAAAATGTTTTCTTTTTGAAAGCAAGTCGCAATTTTCACTGATTGCAATATACCTCCCAGGCATCAACTCAACATATTTGACGAGTAGGTCGGACATTTCCCATAACCAGCTATTCCAGAATACGCGATGAATATAAAGCGCCGTCTCTCCAAACATCTTCGTCACCACTCAAGCGACACAGCCCAAAACTCACGCACGACACAGGACGGGACAACTCTCGTGATGGCGGTATGTTGGACAGGACAACACTCTCGCGATGGTGGTAGGTTGACTTTGTCTCGCTGCTTGACATCGAATCGCATGCGTTTGTATTCTCGTGCTGCGGCCAAGACGTGGAAGCCAAGCATGAGTCCGGGACGGCGGATTGGAGCCGCAATGTCCTGACCTCAGATTAAACAAGTCTAAACACTGCGATGTGACTTTCGGGCGAGTTCACTGCACGGACATTTGAACACTGCGACCTCTTAGGCTGCTATGCATTCGATGTCTATCTAAGTACCCAGATGTTGGTCATCCATGCCCTGGCAACACACCAATTTGATACAATGATGCACCAGGTGATTACATGCGGTCATGTCAATGGCTACATTCGCCTACATGTCAAGAAGTTGTGCCGGATAGCATCCTCCGTGTCAAGGGTAAAACGCATCGTGGGCAAAGCCACTGCTTTCTTGATATGCATCCACAGCGCGGTATAGACGGACCACAGCGTGGTCCCAACTGCTCTGCGATTGGGACAGATTATATTTTTAATGAAATAAATTTAAAATAAAACCAAGAGCATGAGCAGTGTATTTCGGAATAATTAACTGAGCCAGCATCGATTTGAAACAATATGTGACAGATAGATGCCGCTCCGGTAGCTCAGTTGGTTAGAGCGCTGGCCTGCACTGGTGTCCCCTGTATTGGCAACACAGGGTTCGAGTCGCTTCGCGCGCTCGCATTTAGCCCCCGGCCGGGAGTGTCAGTTGGCAACTGGCCCGATAAGGCCGGGGACTAGCTACCGGGCGGCCGTGTCGGTGAATTGGCGGCACGTTAAACTTTCGGTCTAAATCCTGCCGTCGAACTGGAGTTCATGGATCGGGTGGTGGGGCCAGGGTTCACGCAACAAGCTCTGCTTAGCAACCCTGGTTCCTCAAGCCACCCCAACAACAACTCGGATTAAATTTATTTATAAAAAAATAGCTTGCCGTGGAAGGTCCCTTGGAAAGACAAATGAACAACACAAAGAAGAACGCTTCTCTAGAGCGCGGTTATCGAACGGATAAGGTGCTAGCAAACACAGCAACTCAATCTCACCAAATGTCAATTACTTCCGCGGAACGGTTACCGGTTGAGGGAGATGAAGATTAACAAGACAACAGCACCGGCTCACGCGTCGAGACAGCGACGAAAACAACGGCACAATAAGACATTGTGAGACTGAGCCTCTTACCACGAGGCTTAGCCGCATCGGATACGTGGGCCTACCAGCCTGCACCATTACCATCACGCCTCCTCTCGGCCCACGCGGCGGCGCAACATCACCGACGAGGGACAGGTGAAGGTGAATATTGCTGTTCTCGCTACTTGCTACTAAAATGTACATGGTCATTAGCATTTTCCAAGTCCGGCATTGGCAGAGGCGCAGCCAGGGGGAGCCACGCCCACATGGCACCCAAAAATAGACTAGATCAAGCAACACATTTTCATATTTTGTTCACGCGCACAACTCTAATTTCGGCGCGCCTCACGTGACGGAATCCTTTTTTCACTTCATTGTTTCGGGTTCAAACTCCCCCTCCCTCCCTAGGAAAATCCTGGCTGCGTCACTGAGCCTGGGAATCATCAGGATATAAGGACAGGATAGTTGGGTCGGAGACCTTAAAAGGATAAGCCCATCATATGATCGACATTAGATATATTAATGCGCTTTTTAGTGAATCGTTTCATTATGAACATTTTCATAAAATGAATGCGAAAATGAAGTTATATTTCAACGACTGGTTATGATCAAACAGAGTTCCGACCAGTGGTCAAAACTTAACTGTACTGTTTGCATCCATGCTTTATATTTCCTATATTTTAGAGGATATGTCTAGGTTCACCATTAGAAGAACACATAATTCAACATATGATTCATACCCCTTGCGTGTTTCAGTGCGGCTGCAAGGAGCATGATGATATATAACAGCGGCATGTGATATAACCCTCTCCTTGAAATTGTAAACAAAAATATTTCCAAACAATACTATGTATTGCAGCAATAAAGCTACCGTGCACGGCCGTTCACCAGCATCACAAAATGCAAAATTTACATTCTCATTAGTACAACACCAAGTGCTTAATCTTGACTGGCACCAGGCATCCGGCAAACGAAATTAATGAAGTGCTGCGTTGCTATAAACATAACGTGTGGTTCGGATACACGACACTGCCATTTACAAGGTTCAATCGCTACAAAAACACAACAAAAAACCGCGATAATACATTGCTGTTCAGAGATGACTTCCTATACTAAATACAGATCGGTTCATATTTTCCTGTCGGCATGGTCCCTCGTCTTTTGTAATTAAAAAAAAATTGTGTGCTAAAAGGAATGCCATCACACAATCAGGCTGACATGACCAGACACGGTCGCCTGGTGGCGTATCGGTTCTATTGTGAAAGCTACGCAAATGTTCTTGAAAAGTAGTCGCACAAGCCTTGCATAACGGCCTGATAGAATGTTGAAAAAGAACCTAATACGATCCTACTTCACTGATCCTCCCTGTCCAACTAGAAACTGGACTTACTATACTTGCTCGGTCACAACTAAAGGCTGATACACTGACAAAAACGTGGTGTACGAAATCGCTTGTAAGTTGTGTGGTGCCGCTTATATCGGAAAGAGGAAACGATCTGTGCGAATACGTTTCAGTGCTGATTGCTATTGTCTGGACAATAGCAATCAATCGCTAGAGTGTCGTTTAGCTGCACATACGACGCATTGTGATTTGTATCAGTTTACTATCCGTGCGCACCACAAGTCAGCCAAGTACAGTGCATAGCTGGTATGCCAATCAAAAGAATAGCTTTCGAAGAACGAAACTCTATATGCAACAGGCGTATTTATATTCACATATATAATCCCTCCTACGGGAGCTTGGCTAGCGTGGCAGCACGTGCGCTTATATCATGTTTAACCGAGGAATTTGGCTGAAGCAATCTCGGCGATTGATCCATGGATTTCGAAGCCATTTCGGCGAAAGCTAGTGAAGCTACTGTCACCAAAAAGCTGCAATGCAAATGGCTGAATTTGTGCGCGCACAGATCAAACTGATAGCGACCATAACCGTCACACGCGTCATATATGTAGCTAAACGACACCCCAGCAGCTGATGCAATTGTCCAACCTGACTCAATAGGCCTTGGGCAAAGCTTTAGGTCTCACACGCCTTACCTTGTGAGCATGACGAAATCAACCCTGGCGAAATATGCTTCTTTTCAGCCATAAATATTAGCCCATTTTATGATTTAATTCACGTTAGAAAATCAAGAGACTTCAATGACATAAACAGCCTAATTATCATAACATACTAACTGCAAATGGGGACAAATTGGAAAATCACATCCTACACCACATCTTGAATGACGTCTGGTTATTTCCAGTGCGCACTGGGCATTCTAACCCCCATATTAAACTAAGCATTTCATCCTTACTAATCAACATTGTTTTGTACCAAGCTTCGATAACTCAGTTGATGTCCTCATTGGCGACAAAACGGTTATCACGGTCATGTCACCCAGCATGCGAGGTCAGGTCGAATGTCGATGGGTGTCAGTATGTGCCGAGTAATTCGATAGGAGTGCACAAACTAACTCATGCCAAATGTATTGAACCAATATGCTTCTTGACAGTTGCGAGCAGTCACAGTAGTTCGCCTCGCATGGTCTCTGGCCTACTGCCACGCTCATGATTCAGTGGTTGGTTGGTTGGTTATTTGGGCTTTCGGGTGCATCGACTGCGTTGGTCATACAGATGCCCATTATGCTTCAGTGAGTGTGTGCAATTATTACCCATCTCATTCGAACACCTCACTCGTCTTGCGTCACCAAACCAAAGATGAAATGCCGCAGCAACGGCAACCTTCTCCACACCGGCTGCGCCGTGGCACCTGAGTTCAGTGTCGTGGCTGCATCACTTGCAGGCAGCGGCTGCCACATAGTTGATGGCAGTTGCAGTCCGGCAGTCGATTGAATTTTTGCCCTCGGAGTGAAGTCCATGCCGCACGACCGATGCGGCTGCCACGCGCACACACACGCAAGCACAACTGGCCGACACACGCGCACGCACACCGCAGCACGGCAGCGCACGACAACAGCGCACGCACGCACGCGCGCACGCACGCAGCGGCACGCAACGCACGCACGCACGCACAGCGCGCACGCACGCACGCACGCATGCACGCACGCATGCACGCACGCATGCATGCACGCACGCACGCACGCATGCATGCACGCACGCACGCACGCATGCACGCACGGCACGTCACGTGCCGCGCGGTATGTGGCGATCGCCGCAGTACAGCCAATTTCGCGCGCGCTGTTTCGCCTCATCCGGCGGAAGGCCGGCCAGCACGCCGGAGCCGTTCACGGGACTGGCTGCCGGCTGTTGCGAGCAGGAGCTGGCCGATACCATGTGACGTCACACCGTCAGCAGCGGCAAGCGCACAGCGGCAGACGACACCAGCAACAGCGACACAGCGGCACAGCGGCACCAGCGTCACCAGCGGCAGCAACGGCGCCAGCGGCACCAGCGACAACAGCGGCAGCAGCGACAGCAGCGGCAGCACAAGATGACATCGCACCATGTCTGTGAGCTTCGCCAACGCTACCGTACCGACGCTGATCGGCTGTTCATGTATGCTGCAGCAACAGGTGGAAGCCACGTCGTGACGACCAGGGCCCTGTCCATCCGACGATGGCGTGCACGCACTGCCGTGACAGGACACCTCAGAAACAGACCACCCGCCTGTCTCTGCCGGCCGTGACACGACACACAGAGACAGACCACCCGCCTGTCTCTGCCGGCCGTGACACGACACAACACACAGAGACAGACCACCCGCCTGTCTCTGCCGGCCGTGACACGACACACAGAGACAGACCACCCGCCTGTCTCTGCCGGCCGTGACACGACACACAGAGACAGACCACCCGCCTGTCTCTGCCGGCCGTGACACGACACACAGAGACAGACCACCCGCCTGTCTCTGCCGGCCGTGACACGACACACAGAGACAGACCACCCGCCTGTCTCTGCCGGCCGTGACACCACACACAGAGACAGACCACCCGCCTGTCTCTGCCGGCCGTGACACGGCACACAGAGACAGACCACCCGCCTGTCTCTGCCGGCCGTGACACGACACACAGAGACAGACCACCCGCCTGTCTCTGCCGGCCGTGACACGACACACAGAGACAGACCACCCGCCTGTCTCTGCCGGCCGTGACACGACACACAGAGACAGACCACCCAGCCTGTCTCTGCCGGCCGTGACACGACACACAGAGACAGACCACCCGCCTGTCTCTGCCGGCCGTGACACGACACACAGAGACAGACCACCGCCTGTCAAACCTCTGCCGGCCGTGACACGACACACAGAGACAGACCACCCGCCTGTCTCTGCCGGCCGTGACACGACACACAGAGACAGACCACCCGCCTGTCTCTGCCGGCCGTGACACGACACACAGAGACAGACCACCCGCCTGTCTCTGCCGGCCGTGACACGACACACAGAGACAGACCACCCGCCTGTCTCTGCCGGCCGTGACACGACACACAGAGACAGACCACCGCCTGTCTCTGCCGGCCGTGACAGACACACAGAGACAGACCACCCGCCTGCCCCGCCGCGTACACGACACACAAGACAGACCACCCGCCTGTCTCTGCCGGCCGTGACACGACACACAGAGACAGACCACCCGCCTGTCTCTGCCGGCCGTGACAACCACCCGCCTGTCCTCTGCGGCCGTGACACGACACACAGAGACAGACCACCCGCCTGTCTCTGCCGGCCGTGACACGACACACAGAGACAGACCACCCGCCTGTCTCTGCCGGCCGTGACACGACACACAGAGACAGACCACCCGCCTGTCTCTGCCGCCGGCTGTGACGCGGGCCAGGGCCAGGACCGGACCGCGATGCCGTCCCAGCCAGCCACACCACACTGCGCGCGGAGGCGTCGATCGACCCCGGAGCGGTCCATCATCATTACTTGCTCGCAAATGCGCCTGATGTACCACAACAGGCTAGGAAACGCGCCCTCGGCTCGCGCGTCGTCGTCTTCCAGCAGCGAGTGGTAAAAAGACGGCACTGTTTACAGGTGTGTGGCAGTGGGGTGGGGGGGGGGGGGGGGGACGTCGGCTCCCGCGTGCGTGCCACGCCTCGCGTTAACACCCACCTGCTGCACCGGATATCGGAAGCGACCGTACGGGGAAGTTTGCGGGCACAGTGGCCTTTGGCGTTGTTGAATGGCAAATTAGTAGTGACACTTCGCGCCATATCGCCCTTCGTGGCACCCTTCGCCGTAGCGGTGGGGAGGGGAGGGGAGAGGAGAGGGGAGGAGAGGAGAGGACAGGAGAGGAGGGAAGAGGGGATGAGAGGAGAGGAGAGGAGAGCAGGAGTGGATGGGTGATGGGAGGGAAGGGAAGGAGAGGAGAGGAGAGAAGAGGGAGGGGAGGGGATGGGAGGGAAGAGAAGGAGAGAAAAAGGAGGGAGAGGGAGAGGGAGGGAGAGAGAGAGGAGGGGTGGAGAAGGGAGAGGGGAAGGAATGATAGGGGAGGAAGAGGAGATGGAGAAGGAGAGGGAAGGGAGAGAGCAGGGGAGGGAGAGAGCAGGGGAGGGAGAGAGGAGGGTAGGCAGAGAGGAGTGGAGGGGAAGAAAGGCGGAGTATCACCCGCGCCGGAATATAGAGGACTAAAGGCCACAGGGGAAGCAAATATAGCATCGGATAGACCTGGGCACGACGGTTACCCTAAGATCAACATTGACGTCATCGCAGCACAGAGAAGTTGACGTGTTGTCCAATTCATAACCCTACGCTAACTCTACGCAGCCTCAAAATGTCCTATCATCGCCAGTGCATGACCAATTATTCGGTCTATAATGCATTGCGCAGCACAGGTTGGTTGGGTTCAGGGAGTGTCGACCTCAGTCGGACCATGTCGCACCCATTGCGAGGTGCATTTGGTGGGTACAGCTGGCGGGGACGGGACGCGATGCCGCCACAGCTCAGGTCAAGTGGTGTGGTGACGAGTCAAGCTGGGTCACGACATCGCATGTCTCGAATGATATGTGTGAACCAATTTACGTAATGTGCGTACGGTGAAAACTGCCAAAATCTCCCAGAACTGACCTGACCTCACGCCACTGACCTTGGCTCTACCCAACATTTCGAGCTACGTAACGTGTTTGGTACTCGGACATAGGGCGACACTGAAAATGCAAGTGAAATCCATCAACCTTAAACAACTGGGTGCTCAGTTTGTTCAGAGGCAGCAACACGCATCATCACATCTACGCTAATGACATGACATGCCCGGGGAGTCTAGTCGGCCGGATAAAACATCGCCTGATAAACGATGTACACAAAGTTTCAGCCAGCTACGCTACTCCATTCGTCAGCTGTGCCCTCTCCCATGAGCGGAAGAATGACTGGGAGGATGATCCGCCTAGGCGCGCACGAGTTATGATCAGATACGTGAAATCCACCAGAGGTGGGGCGTTTTTCATTTCCTTGCATTTTCGAAAAATCCCTTTGTGTATTACCTGCACACTAGTGCCACAATCTACATTACAAATCGCATCTGTGTAACCTCCTGCCTCTCCTGTATCTGTATTACCTCCTGCCCCACCCGTATCTGTATTATCTCCTGCTCCTCCCGTACCTGCTTTACCTCCTGTCCCTCCCGTATCTGTATAACCTGCCCCTCCCGTATCTGTATTACTTCCTGCCGCTTCCATATCTATATTACCCCTGCCTCTCCCATACCTGTATTTCCTCCTGCCGCTCCCGTATCTGCATTGCCTGTTGTATTAACCCCGTCCCTCTTGTATCTGTGCTACCTCCTGCCCCTGTTGCATGTGTATTACCTCCTGTTCCCCTGTACCTGTATTACCTTCTGTCTCCCTGTATGTGCATTACCTCCTGTGCCCCGAATCTGTAATACCTGCTGTATTATCCCCTGGCCCTCTTGCATCTGTATTACCTCCTGCCCCTGCCGTATCTGCACTACCTCCTGTCCCCCGCGCCTGGAATACCCGCTGTACTATATCTCCTGATCCCCGCACCTGTTATACCCGCTGTACTATATCTCCTGATCCCGTACCTGTAATACCCGCTGTACTATATCTCCTGATCCCGTACCTGTAATACCCGCTGTACTATATCTCCTGATCCTGTACCTGTAATACCCGCTGTACTATACTCCTGATACCGTACCTGTAATACCCGCTGTACTATATCTCCTGATCCCGTACCTGTAATACCCGCTGTACTATATCTCCTGATCCCGTACCTGTAATACCCGCTGTACTATATCTCCTGTCCCCCGCACCTGTAATACCCGCTGTACTATATCTCCTGATCCCGTACCTGTAATACCCGCTGTACTATATCTCCTGATCCCGTACCTGTAATACCCGCTGTACTATATCTCCTGATCCCGTACCTGTAATACCCGCTGTACTATATCTCCTGATCCCGTACCTGTAATACCCGCTGTACTATATCTCCTGATCCCCGCACCTGTAATACCCGCTGTACTATATCTCCTGATCCCGCACCTGTAATACCCGCTGTACATACCTGATCCACCTGCTTCCCCCGTACCTGTAATACCCGCTGTACTATATCTCCTGATCCCGTACCTGTAATACCCGCTGTACTATATCTCCTGATCCTGCACCTGTAATACCCGCTGTACTATATCTCCTGATCCCGTACCTGTAATACCCGCTGTACTATATCTCCTGATCCCGTACCTGTAATACCCGCTGTACTATATCTCCTGATCCCGTACCTGTAATACCCGCTGTACTACATCTCCTGACCCCGTACCTGTAATACCCGCTGTACTATATCTCCTGTCCACCGCACCTGTAATACCCGCTGTACTATATCTCCTGATCCCGCACCTGTAATACCCGCTGTACTATAATCTCCTGATCCCGTACCTGTAATACCCGCTGTACTATATCTCCTGATCCCGTACCTGTAATACCCGCTGTACTATATCTCCTGATCCCGTACCTGTAATACCCGCTGTACTATATCTCCTGATCCCGTACCTGTAATACCCGCTGTACTATATCTCCTGATCCCGTGCCTGTAATACCCGCTGTACTATATCTCCTGCCCTCCCGCCTGTTCCGCTGCACATCGCTGTGTGTCTGGCGGTGGTGGTGGTGGATCACTGTGTGTCTGGCGGTGGTGGTGGTGGATCACTGTGTGTCTGGCGGTGGTGGTGGTGGATCGCTGTATGTCTGGCGAGCTGACCACGGCCACCATCCCGCTCGACACCGTCGCTCCATCCTCCCACATCATCGCCGGCAGGACCCCGTGCGTAGCATGTTCAGCCTCAGCACAGCTGGAGCACGTGCTCCGTGATGAATAAGCGATGGAGTACGACGAGAAGACCTCGTGACGTCACGGCCCACGGATGGCGCCGCTTCCGTCGTCATGTCAGACGTCACCAATGTCGGTCTCACACGTCACGATTGGCCACGTTTTCAGCCGCGGGCAAATGAGAGAGTTGGAACCGGTGCTACCGAGCAGCAGTACGGGAATATTCGCAATGTAATATTGCGAAATGAAAACATGAACCCATCAGCAAGCAAAACAACAAAACTCAACGTATCACGTGAAATGGTCACTGGTATAGTTCTAACGGCCGGCGCCAACATAATTTGGACTCCCGTCAACACAAATAAGCTGTGACGTAACGACCTGTCACCGACACTCAGGGATGGTGTAATAACGTCAGGACTAGTCACCGACACCCAGAGATGGTGTAGTAACGTCACGACGTGCCAACGACACCCAGGGATGGTGCTGTAACGTCACGACTCGTCACCGACACCCAGGGATGGTGCTGTAACGTCACGACTCGTCACCGACACCCAGGGATGGTGTAGTAACGTCACGACTCGTCACCGACACCCAGGGATGGTGTAGTAACGTCACGACTCGTCACCAGCATCCAGGGATTGTGTAGTAACGTCATAACGTCATAACTCGCCACTGACACCCAGGCACCCAGGGATGGTGTAGAACGTCACGACTCGTAACCGATACCCAGGGATGGTGTAGTAAGGTCACGACTCGCCACCGACACCCAGAGATGGTGCAGTAACGTCACAACTCGTAACCGACACCCAGGGATGGCGTTGTAACGTTACGACTCGCCCCCGACACACAGGGATGGTGTAGTAACGTCACAACTCGCCCCCGACACCCAGGATGGCGCCGGGGAACAGACAAACACGACCGGCTAATCGAACCCAGAAGCACCCGAGCTGACGCAAATCCGATCCGGCCCGAGTTTCCTCATCACAGTCGGAGCATCAATAATAAATAACCAATGAGGCGCCCGTCGACTCTGCCCTTCCAACAAATACGACCGAAGTGTGCCGGGGTCCTGGCGGTCAGCAACCAGGCAGCTCTGAGAACTAGGAGTAGGAGGTACGTTGGCGGCGAGCTACTAGGCAGCCCTGGGAAACAACTAGGAGTAATGAGTATATGGGCGCTATACGATCAACATGGCCGATGCGCCCTAAAGTCCCAAATAACTAAAGATAAAGGAGTGCGTTGGTGACCAGCCGTCAGTCAGCTCTGGAAACTAGGAGAACAGAGTCCGTTGGCGGTCAGTCACCACACAGCTCCTTTAGATGATGCAAGAGTAGCCTGTGTGACCCATGGCGAGCAATGTGTGATGCGCAACATTATGACACTGCTGGTGTGCGTGGCGGTAAATGCATGGGCGGAGAGGGGACACGAGAAGACTTTCTGTTCATATCTGCTAGGCAGAGGCACTCTGCCGCCTAGAATATCTGCTAGGCAGAGGCAGAAGCACTCTGTGCCGCCGGCGGCTTGGCGCCGCCAGTCGCTCGTCATCTTTGGCGGCCGTCGCTCATCCTGCTGTCCGCTGGACAACGGGCGGTCATCCTGCTGCCCGACGCCACTGGGCTGCTCCGTCCTCCGGAGCGGCGACACCCGACACCGCCAGACCGAGCCGTCCTCCGGAGCGGCGACACCCGGCACCGCCGGACCGAGCCGTCCTCCGGAGCGGCGACACCCGACACTGCCAGACCGAGCCGTCCTCCGGAGCGGCGACACCCGACACTGCCGGACCGCGCCGTCCTCCGGAGAGGCGACACCCGACACAGCCAGACCGAGCCGTCCTCCGGAGCGAACAGCGACACTGCCAGACCGAGCCGTCCTCCGGAGCGGCGACACCGCCAGACCGACTCCGGAGGGCACCGACCGAGCCGTCCTCCGGAGCGGCGACACCCGACACTGCCGGACCGAGCCGTCCTCCGGAGCGGCGACACCCGGCACCGCCAGACCGAGCCGTCCTCCGGAGCGGCGACACCCGACACTGCCAGACCGAGCCGTCCTCCGGAGCGGCGACACCCGGACGACCGTCTCCGGAGCGGCACACCCACTGCCACGACGTCCTCCGGAGCGGCGACACCCCGACACCGCCAGACCGAGCCGTCCTCCGGAGCGGCGACACCCGGCACCGCCAGACCGAGCCGTCCTCCGGAGCGGCGACACCCGGCACCGCCAGACCGAGCCGTCCTCCGGAGCGGCGACACCCGGCACCGCCAGACCGAGCCGTCCTCCGGAGCGGCGACACCCGGCACCGCCAGACCGAGCCGTCCTCCGGAGCGGCGACACCCGACACTGCCGGACCGAGCCGTCCTCCGGAGCGGCGACACCCGACACTGCCGGACCGAGCCGTCCTCCGGAGCGGCGACACCCGACACCGCCAGACCGAGCCGTCCTCCGGAGCGGCGACACCCGGCACTGCCGGACCGAGCCGTCCTCCGGAGCGGCGACACCCGACACCGCAGGTCGGGCAATCGGCGATGGTGGCCGTGGCACCGCTTTGGGAAGCGGCCGGTTGACGCTGCTGTTGTCCGACGACCAGGTGGAGCTGAGGCCGTGCGACCCACATCCACCGCGAGCGGCTCTTGCTTCAATTATGCCATCGCATTTTCGTTCCATTATTCAATTTTTATTCTGTTTATGGTGGGACTGGCCGCCTGAATATTAGAATGTAAGCAACCTATATATTTAACATTCATCGTTCGTGCTGCTAACTGTACTTATTATGGAGTTTCCCCTCTCCCAACCTACACCCGCTTGCCAATTGTCATTTTATTGTTTTTCCGTGAAAGGTATTGGTCCAGTACGCATTCAGCTTCATGTACTAGTCCCACTAGCAGATCAGGGGAGGGGCAATTCCGGTCATGATCCCTCCCCCGAAGCGCTTAAAAGGGAGGCCATTGTGTCCTTTGCCTCCCAGAAACCAACAGAAACAAACTAAATTAAAATGCAGCAACCTTTGCTGAGGTTGAAAAATAGCGTCCAGATAAAAGAATCTCCAATTTTAAAGGTATTTTTAAATAATTGTTTGGAAGCCCAATTTGGTAGCATAGTGGATTCTGACACACATCGAGGGTTCCATGCCGCTCAAGTTCCACTTACAGCAAGAGTTGACAAAATCAGACCCGCCAGTGTGTACATGTGCAAGAACGTTGACGTGATACAAGACGTTGAAGGTGAACATTATGGTAAACAAGAACAAAAAATCCGGTAACTTGGAAACGGTGGAGGTAGGCTGGGGCCCCTATGCAGGAAATTATGTTGTCACTAATTGTTTTTTTTTTTAATGGGCTCCTTTGCTAAATAGTGGTTAAAATCCGGGGCGTTTAACCAAAAATAGTGGGAGAACGGGCACCTCGAAATCCGTTCAACCACTCCCCTGATGTAATTCCTAGGTACGCCACTGGAGGGAGGGATTGGGCTGATGCAGAAATCCGGAAGTTGCCCCCCCCCCCCAGCAGCCGGTGCTATATCCGCCAGTGACCAGTCCTGGTTTACTTTCTTCCCGTTTTGCCCCTTTATAGCAGATTTCCACCAATACTGCATATGTCTTTCGTGATGTCAGACCTACACGACGGTGTACCCATGTGTACCCGGGAGATAGTAAATAGTAAGCTCATAGGCACAATGCCTGTCTTTAGATTGTTTGCGAAGCGCTATCTCCTGCCTCCCACTCTCTGCCCATCCTGTCATGTACGTGCCACGACGAAACAAATTCAAATGCTGTATATTGTGTTTGTCTTTCGCTGTACTTATGCTTGCCCCCAGGCAGTGACACATTTCTCGTGTACGATGATGCTCACGGCGCAACAGCACAACTGCGTGCCACGCCTGCGGTAATGGTGCACAACGTGACACAGACGGCAGCCAATTCAACACAACGGAGACCGGCCGACAGCCGCGGCAGGACACGCTGCCGGCATGACGGCCACCCTCACCTCCGTCATGTCCGTGCAGCACGAGCTCCTCGGCCAGGTGCGGCAGGATGGGCGCCATGGTCTGCCGCAGCACCGTCAGCACGTGCTGCATGGTGGTCAGCGCCGACCGGCCCGCCACGCTGTCCAGGTCGCCGCAGTACAGTCTGAGGGGAGCGGGCCGTCACACACACACACACCGACCAGGTCACCACAGGACCTCCTGAGGGGAGAGTCGTCACATACGCCGCCCAGGTCAGCACAGTACAGCTTCACGGGAGAGGACCATCACACGCACCACCCAGGTTACCACAGAAGTGACAGTCCGCCAGTGTCCGGCAACCTCAACGCTGGCAACAGCCGAGGGCGCATCCGCAGCATGGCCGCCGGTCGCGACGCCCACGCACACCCACCGCCGCCCACTCTTCATCTGTCTCCGAGCTCGTACTTGGCTACATTTCGCCGAGCAGACCGCCGGACAGTCTGTAGCACTCAATCGATCTGTTTTGCCGGCCACTCCGGCCGCCGGCCGCCGGCCCGTGCCGCGTCGGAGGTCGGCCGCTCTCCGGAGGTCGCCGCGTCGCGGCACGGGCGGCCGCCCGACCACGCCGGCGCTCAGCTGGCGACCGTCGAGGCGGTGCGCCAATGACGTCATCTCCCCGGGGGCGACGCCGCTAGTTACGGCCGCCGGCCGGCGGCCAGAGAGCGAGATGAGCGACGATGCTATTGCGGCGCCGGTGTTGAAGTGCCCGCGCTGGTGCCAGCGCTGCGCCGCTCACCTCTGCAGCCATCGACGGCTACAGACCTTCCGCACCCGCGGCCACCTCCCCACCTGTAGTCATCGACAGCTACAGATCACCCGCCGCGTGGCCACCCCTCCACCTCTACGGCCGTCACACTGGATGGCCTGACAGCCGCAGTCCACCAGCACCCGCGGCCACCCCCACCCCTACAGCCATCGAAAGCTACAGACCACCCGCGAGTGCTGCCACCCCTCCACCTCAACAGCCGTCATACGAGGTGGCCGAACAGCCGCAGACCACCAGCCCCCCCACCTCCCCCCCCCCCTCCAGGGGCCAACCCCCCAACCCCCCTACAAAACCCCCCCCCCCCCCCCCCCACCCCCCCACCACACGCCCCCCCCCCCCACCCCCCCCCCCCCCCCCCCCCCCGCCCTCCTCCCCCCCCCCCCACCCCCCCCCCCCCCCCCCCCCCCCCCCAAAACCGCTCCCCCCCTCGCCCGCCGGTTCATTTCCCCTCCCACCCCCCCCCACCCCCTCCGATTAATGGTTCCCGAAAGCCCAAAGGCGGGGTTGGCGGTCCGGCCGCCAAACCCCCGCCCGGCGGGCGGGCCGGCGGGCCGAAGGGGGCGGCCCTTCCGTCAACCCCCCCCCGGGCGGGGGGCCCCTCCGCCCCCCCGCCCCCGCGGGGGGGGGCCCTTCCCCCCCCGCCCCCCCGCCGGGGGGGCCCTTCCCGCTCCCCCCCCCCGGAGGGGGGTGCCGTTTCCGCCGCCCCGGGGGGGGGGAGTGGGGGGGGGGAGGGCGCGGCCGCCCCGCCCCCAACAAGAAACAACCACGGGGGGAGGGGCTTCCTTTGTTCCTGCCTTGGGTTATTTGGCGGCGGGGGTTCCGGGGGGGTGGCCGTTGGGGCTTTCGCCCCTTTTTTCCGAATTACGAAGCGGGGGGGGGGTGTAAACGGAAGAGATAGCCCCCTTTTGTAAGTTTTTTTTTGGGCCGCTTCAAAGGTAAACAAAATTTTTTAAATTTTTACAACCATTTTATTTTTTTTATTTTTTTTTTGTTGCCCCTTTTGGGTTTGTATTCGGTCCCTCGGTGCTTTAAAATTTTTTTTTTTTTTATGGTTTTTTATTGAATTAAATTTTGGTTTTAAAAAAAAAAATTTAAAAATATAAATAAAATTGAAAAAATCGGTTAAAACTTAATTTTTAAATAAAAATTTTTTTTTTTTTTTTTTTTATTTTTTTTTTTTTTTTTTTTAAAAAATTTAATATTTAAAAATTAAATTTTAAAAAATTTTTTTTTTAATTCCAACAACTTACATTTTCCATTTTCCAATTAAATAAATAAAATTTCCAAAAAAAAAAAAACGAAAAAAAGAGGAAAGTTAAAAAAAATTATTTGGGAGTTGAAAAAAAAAAAACAAAAATTTAACCCAAAAAGAAAGTTCCCCTATTTGTTTTTTTGGTTTAACCCATATTTTTTTTTTTTAATAATTTTTTTTTTTTTTTTTTTTTTTTTTGTTTTTTATCGTTTCTAATTTTTTTTGTTTTTCTTTCTTTCCCCTTATTTGGGGGGGGGGGGGGGGAGGGGGGAAGAAGGTTAACACACTTCCTTTTTTTATTAAAAAATTTAAATCTTACCCTAACCTCTTCCTTCCCCTTTTTTTTATTTTTTTTTTTAACCTTTGGTCGGTTTCCCCCCCAAAAAAACAAAAAAAAATATTTTTTTTTTTTTATTTTTTTTATTTACCGTTTTTTAAAACTTATTTTTTTTTTATTTTTTTTTTTTTTTTTTTTTTTTTTGGGGGTATTTTGATAAATTCTTTTTTTCCCTTCTACACATGGGTGTTGTTGTTCTTGACGAATCCTGTATTTAACCACTCTCCTTCACGGAAACCCCGACTACCCCACTGCGGTGAGCCATACCGCCAGGTAGAACATCCTATAATTTCACCATTGTGGTTTCAGCATGTGCCGTGCCGAGCCTGATCCATCATTCCGCCAATGCGCCATCATGAAGCTACCCGGCAACCGCCCTTAAAAAAAAAACGTTCAAGAACACAAAAAACGTTCTGAAGGGAAGCTGTGACGCGTGGCTGTGCTGCATGATATTGGCGACAACTTCGGCAGCTCAAGCTTGTGGAGACAGTAATTGTAGCTCGTTGTTTTCAGTTCAACGACATAAACCTGCTCTCGAGTTGAAAGAATATCTGACAGAAATGCATCATCCCACAACCATTCGTGCTAGTGCTACTTAATGAGCATGTGAATGCTGAATGAATGTGCGAATGGTACATGTTTGGTCGTGAAGTGTTGCCTGCCAGAACAGTTTCTCCGGGATATTTCTAGATATCCTTGCTGATATCTTTTCAACAGTTTCCGGCGTTCGTTACGAAAACTTTCCACCTTCTTGAGACGTGCTCTGAGAGAAGTCCTGCTCTGTCCAGTAACATAACATACGTACGAGATTAAAGATAAATTCCTTCCGTCAAAATGTCACAGGGCTCCTGAATGTGGCTTCCTGCACTCACCAACTAGCTTTGAAGTTCGGTGTCTGAAGTACGTACCATCCCATTTGACAACATCACTATTTACACCCATGCCTCATTTATTCTTGTTGGATGGCAAGAGCGGAAATAACTACGGCTGCAAAAGTTGACTGTCAGCTGATCGCCGTAGCCTAGCAACGCAGCTGACGCCAGGAGACGCACCGACAGATTTACGGAATTATTGCAGCGGAGTGATGGGGCGTGCTGGCGAAGCCTGAGGCCAAGATGTAAGTACCGTTTGTCACGAGGAAAAGTAACGTTTATACGATAGGAAACATATCTCTGCGCCTCAGCATCACCACCAGTTTACGGTCGAGGCTGAATACCCACCATCAAGAGGAATGCTGTGCGTGCGCGAACGGCACAACGGCACAACGCGTTGTCAAAGAAGGACGCGAACAGCCCACGAGCAACGATGGAGAACAATGTTTCGCCAGGCTTCGACCCCCACCCATATTCGGGGACCTGGGGACGCTGGTTGCGACAGACGCGCAGATGTGGCACAACGCCGAGGCTGAGGCGGGACGACAGGTGCGGCAGCGAAGACAGAAATTGCGCACGGTCGAGCGTCACAGGATATGGGGGGGGGGGGTGGCAGCCGACGGTCGCAGCCCGACAGAACTCAGAGCGCGATATATGTATTGTGCAGGCGGCAGGCGAGCAGTGCGAGGGGTGTTGCTGCCCGTCGTCACGGCGGACCGCGGCGCTGGGAGCGGTAGAGACGCGGCTCTGCGATCTTGTCCCCGCCACAGCAAACATTCGGTCCTCAACACTTGGAAAGATTCGTGGAGAACACAAGAACGATTTCCGATTGCGCCAAATGCATACCTGCCTGACTGTATCATACCCTCATGATAGATTCGAGGCCCACACTGGTGGCACTGTGGTTCACCGCAACATCATTTAAATTGCATCTAGCAGTGCTGAATATCACCAACGTGCTGCCAAACCAACCCTCAGCGATACTTCTAATGTGTTTTCATCATTGTCAAACAACCGAGACTGCATTGTCAAAGGGTTTGACCATCAACTTACACGAGTGTACATCAGAACAACACATTCGACAAGTATACAAAGGAATAATCAAACGACTGAAAACACAACGTTCAGGACGTGCAGCGGTCATCAATGCCTTTTGATTGTCGAACCTTAATTCACAATAGAATGCTCCCCAGCACTCAGCAATACTGTTGGATCTTGCATTACTCCAGATATCTGGGCAGAACGAATCAAGCCTGAGAAGCTCAGCGTGCCGGCGATGACCCTCGTCGTGCTGACAACTACACCATTCTATGTGTACGCGTGTCTTACTGTGCCTATACGTGGACGTGTGTTTGACCAGAGCCCGTTATATCTGCCGGCAGTGACGCGTGTTTGTCGTTTGTTATCTTCGTGTGTTAAATGAAAATTAATTATGCGTAGGGGTGTTCCTGTTCAATCTGGCGATGAGCTGGAAACGTGAGCGCCCACACAGTGCGAGGATTGTGCCGCTTAATGAAACTCCGACACTTGGGAACTCGAAACGCAGCTCCAAAATATCCCGAGGCGAGACGAAGATAACGGGCGCGTCAGGCTGGAATATCTGCATCATCTATGAGCGAATTAAAGTCCAACTAAAGGACACAGCCGCTGTCGCTGCCAGCCGAACAAAGGTGACGTCTGCGGACGATTCCGCTTCCAGCCAGGGGAAGGCGGCTAAATTCTACATTCTTACCTACTCTGAGGACGGAAGGTGCATCCATGCGTTCGCAAGGCGACTCTTAGCGACGCAATAGTCACCGACACGCTGCATTCACTACTGCCGCTACCACTACCACCACCAGCGGCCGTGCACGTGAGGCGATGCGATGGACTTGCCTGTGCCGCGTCATGTGTATGTACAGACCGGACACGTCGCTGACCACCAGGTTCTGCAGCAGCGACAACACCCGGTTGAACTGGTACTTCTCGTAGGCCTCCGCACACTGCGAACCAGCGACCACGGTCAAGTGGGCGTCGGTCGGCCCGCGCACACATACAGCAACGGGAGTGGAAACAACCGACAAGCGCAGCACACAGACGACGGTTAAAGTGTGTCTTGGCTGGCCCGCATACACATACGGCAACGGGAATGGAAACAACCGACGAGCGCAGCACACAGACGACGGTTAAAGTGTATCTTGGCCAGACCGATAATACAGCAACGGGAATGGAAACAACCGAAGCGCAGCACACAGACGACGGTTAAAGAGTGTATTTGCCGGCCCGCGCACACATACAGCAACGGGAGTGGAAACAACCGACACGCACATCATACAGACGACAGTGTTCTAGGACGACCGGACGCAACAGAACCGGTACAAAGTGGGCCACGATCAGAGGCGGATCCAGAAATCTGCATCGGGGGGAGGCATTCGTCGGGACGGGGTGTCACTGATAAAGTCCCTGGAGGGGTGGGTGAGTGTGACTTCGGATGATAATTCCCTGAGCGATCAGGTGGGGGACGGGAGTGGTGGGTGGCGCACTCGAGCATACTGAACTGCCTTTTCCTCTCACTTAGGCGCTCTATTCATCTGAAAGGGACATTTTGGCTTTAAAAAAACGCTGAGGGAGGATGCGCACTCGAGTGCCTGCCCGCAGCGGTACTGTTTCATGGTCAGAGGGCTGCCGCCTTTCCATGGGGCACATGCACCCAGTGCCTCCCCTGCATCCGCTCCTGGTTATGGTGAACAGAACGTCGTCGTAGCCCGTCGATGGACGAAAATCACGTACGGCAAGCACGCCACATTTCCGTCGCTTCCAGAAAGCACATCCAGGACGGACGCTTTGAGGTTAAGCTTTCAATCAAAGTCGTCTGGCACTACAAAGGGCTGCAATATCCGACCATACCGCTCAGCCGATCTTCACTGTTCACCTGAACAACATCGGAGTTCAAGCAGGGCTTCCATGGAAGTATGCCAGCAGCACAACAGATGAGCGAACCCCAACAGATGAGCGAACCCCTACAATGAGCTACCCCAGCAGATGAGCCAACCCCTACAGATGAGCCAACCCCTACAGATGAGCCAACCCCTACAGATGAGCCAGCCCCTACATATGGTCTACCCCAACAGATGAACCAGCCCCTACAGATGAGGGAAGGTTCAGCTACAAGTGCACGAACATGCTTGCAAGTCTTTACTTTTGAGACCTTGCTTACCCCTGATATTGCCATGTGTTCGAACTGTGCATTGTCTGGGAACCTCCGATGAACTCCGCCGTAAGCTAAAACTAATGGACATGTTCGTAACACGGACTGGAGACACTAGTATCAGAAGATTACCACTCAATACACAAAAGGAAAACAGGAGGAAAACATGACAATCAAGAACTAATTTGGCCCACTCCTCACCTCCCACAAACACAAACAATCAACTTCACAAAGTTACGCGCACATGCAAGAATACAAAATGACTATCAGGCTGCGCATATACACTAGGTCACCCACTTACGGTCGTCAGGTTTCACTTGGCAATTACTTATTTTGGGGAAGTGGTCTATCATCTTTCATTGGATCGAAGAGGGGAGGGGCAGACGTCTACATCTGAATTCCGTGTGAATTCCGCTAATTGCGATTGACAAAACGGATGGCAGTTCCAGAAAGTTGACTCAGACAGCGCGGACGGCTCGACCCAAGCGGGACCTGGGACGTCGCACGTCATATCAAGATGAAACAACTGTGTGAATTTAGCAAAGCTGCACAATGCCACGATTCCAAACGGAAGCCCTTGGCTTGGGCTTCACGAAGTCCAATACAGTAATGCTGTGAATATAATCCAGCAACTGATTCGAACTACGCAACTGAAACGAGAAAATATCATCGACATTCAAACAGACAAACGTGAAAGACAAACCGCCACGCTTCAAGTTGGGGCGGATGTCCACAGTATAAAACCCCACAGTATTTGTCCGGACGTTCGTGTATAATTAGTGGGTATTGGCACAGTTAGCTTGAAAACTCCAATGAACTTCAGAGTGTAAGGCACACATACTCTTGATTGCTAGATTTACGACATGGTGCATGCCGCACATATCCACCAAGGTCCCAGCCTCCCGTGAGGCAGTCGTGCCTTCCCTGCCTAAACATCTGCCATCAAAAGAGAACACCCCAGTGCGCCGGGCTGTCACGTCCAAGCGGCCTGGTCGCCATGGCGACTATCGGCTTCCGCATGCAAAGCGTGTGGCATTGTAACGCAGACTAATCATCGCATTCAGCTGTGCCGCGGACGGAGTCTTCCAGCACAATCTCGGCATTAACGCACACTGAATGGAGTTTCCGTAGCGCTCGACAGATTGGATATTTCCAGGGTTCAGAGCAAACGCCGTCCTCCGCAAGAGATGGCATCGAACCAAGGCGTCAGAATTCTGCAGGCATGCGACCTAATTGCGAACGCACTTTACGCCGTTGATATCCCGAATTAATGTCCACAGTGTCCGCCAATCTCCGTCCACAGTCAAGTACAATCGAGCACAATCGCTGTCCGCCACATTCGCCGAGCAATATCCTAGCCGACCAGACAGTCGAAAGTCGTCCTATATCTCGCAATATTTCAGACGAACCGAATCGGATCGTGTCAGACCAGCCATCATGCCGGCTCAACCATGGCTTCCTCGCACAGATCATAAAACGAAATGACCGAAATCACGATCTTTCTGCTCGTCACAACTATAAGCTCCACCTGGACCGTTGCCAGTCGTTACTGTCGGAGAGTCTGCCTTCTTCGCTCTCTCCCCCTCCCTCCCTCTCTCTCTCCCTTTGCCCCTCTTTCCCTCTCTCCTCCATCTTCCCTCCAAAATACCCGGCATTCCCTCTATGTAGCGTCTTGTATGGCAATTATTATCATCATTCATCGCATGCCCCATTTTCTGTCACCTTTGCCTGGCATTCACATCGTCCATCGCTCCCTTGCCTTGTCACGACTCTCTTCCACAGGTCGGGCACGTGCAATGAGTGACAGCTCGTGTGACCGATGCTCTCTCACGCATTTGTTCCGCGTACTCACTCACCGGACGACCGGTGACCGGGGAGCCCCCCTCCCCCACACCCACCTCCGGGGTCGGTGGTCGTCGTACTCGCCTGTTGCGTATACTTGGCCAGATGGTGCAGCATGTGCCTGCGTGCACTCGGCCGTACTCACCTGTTCCGTGGGGACGAGTAGCCTGAGGGTAAGATGCCCGTCTCGCAATCGAAAGGTTGTGGGTTCGAGTCTCACATGCCGCTACTCTTCGCCCGCGACCAATCGGCGTGAGAGATTGGCGGCGCTGCATGACTCAACGGTTGATGCGTCGTAAAACCAATAACCAACCAATCACCTGCTCCGTGTACTCGGCCGTACTCGCGTGTCCCGCGTACTCGGCCGTACTCGCGTGTTCCGTGACTCGCGTACTGTCTCGCCTGTTCCGTGTTACTCGCCTGTTCCGTGTACTCGCCTGTTCAGTGTACTCGCCTGTTCCGTGTACTCGCCCGTTCCGTGTACTCGCCTGTACTCGCCTGTTCCGTGTACTCGCCTGTTCCGTGTACTCGCCTGTTCCGTGTACTCGGCCGTACTCGCCTGTTCCGCCCTGTGTACTCGCCGTACTACCTGTTCCGTGTACTCGCCGTCTTCCTGTTCCGTGTACTCGTCTGTTCTTCGCGACTCGTTCTGTGTACTCGGCCGTACTCACCTGTTCCGTGTACTCGCCTGTTCCGTGTACTCGGCCGTACTCGCCTGTTCCGTGTACTCGCCTGTTCCGTGTACTCGCCTGTTCCGTGTACTCGGCCGTACTCGCGTGTTCCGTGTACTCGCCTGTTCAGTGTACTCTGCCAGCCGGTGCAGCATGTAGCGGTCGAGCCAGGCCATCCGGCCGACGTCCAGCGGCCGGCCGTGGTCGTGTCGGTGTAGCACGCCCAGCAGGAAGCGCGCCGTGTTGCGCACCTTGTGCAGCCGCTCGCCGGCGCTGCGCAGGATCGCGTCTCCCACCGTGATGTGCGTGTGGTTGGTGGCGTGGCCGGCCACCCACAGCCTGCGGGGCACGGTCGGTCGGCGGTTAGACTGCGGATTGGAGCGTGGCTTTACGACGCACTCAGCAGCCGAGGCCATACGGTGTCGTCTGATTCGCACCCTGGCAGGAAGGGCGGGCATCGCGGGGAATCGAACCCCGTAGCTCTCTGGTTTGCCAGACGCTCAGCTTAGCTGCTGAGCTACCGACGCCCCGTGATTAGACTACCCGTGCGGGGCCGGGGAAGGGGAAACGGGGAGGGGCGCCGGGAGATATTGGCTTCAAGTTAGCGGCATGCGTCCGTCTTAATACCTGACAATGCACCGGCAACTTACGCCAATAGCCGTCAAACTTGAAATCTCCATGACGTTCGCCAAAGAAGCGTTGATTAAACACAGGCCGAAGCGAACCGACATCCAGCCTGCCCAGCAACAGCAGACGCACTGAAAGAGGATCCATCAAGGTGAACTGCGCTGCTTCCGTACAACTCGCACGGCATGCGACAGACAGAGCCGCACGTCGAGCACGCTCGGTCGGCGCCGGCACACGGGCCGACTGCCGACGCCGAGACAGTGCTGGTGCGCCGAACAGTCGGCGTAAGTGGCGCGGTGGTGGCGGGGAGCGGAGGTCCGGCGGAGACTTGCGGCACGCCGGCGCCGACTTGCGGCACGCCGGCGCCGACTTGCGGCACGCCGGCGCCGACTTGCGGCACGCCGGTGCCGACTTGCGGCACGCCGGCGCCGACTTGCGCCGACTTGCGCCGACTTGGCGCTCGGCGACGCGTTCTGTCGCCGCGCCTGCGGACGCGCCGCGTTTCGCCCATTGACGCCGGGCGCGGTTGTCGAAAGGCCCGTCAAAACTAGTTTTGCCCGACCGTTGACGGCTCTCTTGTAGTGGTGCGCGGTATTTCGGACACCGACAATTGGATGTCGACGATTTCCAATACTGGGTGCGCCGTTTCACGAACCGAACACAATGCATAGAGTATACCACCTACATCAATGTTTGATTTCATGACTGCTCATTTTCAACTCTCTGGTGAATTTTCTGATAGCTCACATTGGCAAACTTATTCATGACCGGCTCTATATGAGCTTGCCAGGGGAAGATACAGAAAGGGTATGATTTGGAGGGAGATCGACCATTGTGGGGGCCAAATCAATGATTCGGGAGGGTCAGTGGCACCTTAGTATATAAAGTGACGGCCCTCTGAGGTAATACTTCCACTGGTCTTTATTATGAATTCTCCTGAGAAACGACGATATATTCGGACTTCCTTGAAGGATTTCTTAACACTTCCGCACGATAAATACCGACGAAATAGGTAGCAATCATCTAGGTTGAAACCACGGCCAGCAAAAAACTGATGTTAAACTGCGCAGGCAGCTTTGGTGGAACCGGTAGAACTGTGATTGAGCGACAAGTGCAAGTACCGCTATCTCCGCTCACCCGACAACCAAAATGTCGATGATGCTACCAACGTATTCGTATTCGTATTTAAGTACGTATCCACATATCCTCCTAATTTGGTCAAACTTGCGCAGGATCATTCCCGAGACGGGAATAGACATCTGCTGAAATAATTTGTCTGCCACACCTCATCACTAATCCGCGGAAGACGAAAATTGATTTTAAAAATGCACATCACAACGTACAACATGCATTCAATAGACCAATACACGCCTTACTATTACGTACCCTGCCATCGCTATAGTATTCGCCTGACAACCACAACTTTCATATAAAGAGCCGCACACTACAGGTGGCTAGCAACACCATCGACAATATCCCCGACTTCAAGACCTTATTAACGTAAAATAGCTACTCGAATCCCATAGTGTGTCACATACTGTGGGAGCAGTCCAACAGACACCTTTCCCTTGGGTACCTTGCAATTTCTAGAGCATGCACCCCATGGAAACCACAACTTTTACGCAGAGCGCCACCGACCGCAGGTGGCTAGCGTCACCTTTGACAATGTTGCCGATACTAAGACATTACTAACTTCAAATAGTGAGTCGAATCCCATTGTACGCCACAGGCTCGTGTGTGGCAAAGTTACGGTTATAGGATGAATGCTCTAGAAAGGCCAGGGTACGCAATAGTAAAGTGTATGGTGGAGTGATCTCTCAGCCTGTGAAGTACGATAAGCTTCGAGTCGCTATTTGAAGTTCATAACTTTCGGCGATATTGTCAAGGATAGCGCCATCCAAACGCACTCGGGTGCTCTCTGTGTAAAAGTTGCGGTTGTCAGGTGAATGATCTAGAAATGGCAGGGTACGCAAGAGTAAGGTGTATGTTGGACTGGTCCCTCAGCCTGTTGATTGGCTGTTGGTTTTACGACACATCGACCGCTGAGTCATGTAGCGTTGCCAATCTCTCACGCCGATTCGTCGCGGGCGAAGAGTAGCGACAGGTGAGACTCGAACCCACAACCTTTCGATTGCGAGACGTGCAACTTACCAATAGACTACTCGTCCCCTCCCTCAGCCTGTGGTGATCGCGTTATTCGAATCGCTTTTTGAAGTCAATATCGTCTTATTATCGGCGACATTGTCAAAGGTGTAGTTGGTGGCCCTTTGCATAAACGTTGTGATTGTCACGTGAACATTCTAAAAATGGGAGGGTTCGCAAAGGTAAGGGACCATGTTGGTCGGTTGGGTGCACAGGGTACGCTGTAAAATAACTCTTTGGTCCATTTTCACCTCCAGCAGGCAAGTAGTAAAGCGTGGCAAACAAATGCGTTCAGCAGATTTCTGCTCCCTACTCGAGATTTACCCAATTCGCAGGGTACGAGTGCTGGTGGTGGATTTTTGCTTTAGGGCGCATCGACTGAGTTGGTCATTTTGCGCCCAGGAGGGTACGCGAATGCGTATTTCAATGAGAACACGAATACGTCGGCAGCACCACGGACATGCGGTCAATCGTGAATCCACGGGGTTCACATCACAGCCGGGTCTCATGGGACCCGGGCGCGCGAACTGTATTTCCCACCACATGGAACATTTCAGGCACTTGCATGCTTGCTGCTCGCTTCGACAACAAAAGATAAGGAAAATTAAATTATTCTGAAGGACGTAAGCCAAACAACAATTTCCTGGGCAATATTTCCAGTTGGATCACAAGTATTCTTGTAACTTAAACAACATAATGATATATTACAGAACAAATGGTTCCAAGCTTCAAGTACATGCGACCTGGCAAATTTCGCGTACCAATGAGCCAATCGGTAGCGCCTCTACTTCGTGTGTCCAAGGTACTTCATAGAAAATTAGTTGTACGGGGCTCACAAAATACTCAATTTGCACCAAATATTCGTATTACAGCACTGGCCAAAAGTGTTCGAAAGTAAACGCGAAATACTGAGGGTTAAAGATGTTCCAGAAACTGTTGGAAGTAATTTCTAGTACAATTTTATCCTACTTTGTCTCGGACACTGCTAATCGAATGCACGCATTCCAGCTCAGGGTAGTGCACTTGTCGCTACTCTTCGCCCGCGACCAATCGGCGTGAGAGATTGGCGACGCTACATGACTCAACGGTCGATGTGTCGTGAAACCAATAACCAACCAGCTCAGGGTAGTGGGAAGCTGGACAGCCTTCTTGACGTCCGCGGCTGCCGGTCTTCGCCCGATTGGACTGCGGCAGGCACAGTCGTGACGTCACGCCGTGACGCCCCGGAGAGTCGCAGGCACGTGCCACGCTGTCGTAAAGGGCGGCTGGCGGCACGGGCGGCCTCCTTCGGGGACTGACAACGCCAGACTATGGTCGACTCACGACCACAGACTCACCGATTGGTCACGCGATGGCGCCGTCACGTCACCCACTGGTCACGTGGTGGCGCCGTCACGTCACCGACTGGTCACGTGGTGGCGCCGTCACGTCACCGACTGGTCACGTGATGGCGCCGTCACGTCACCGACTGGTCACGTGGTGGCGCCGTCACGTCACCGACTGGTCACGTGGTGGCGCCGTCACGTCACCGACTAGTTACGTGGTGGCGCCGTCACGTCACCCACTGGTCACGTGGTGGCGCCGTCACGTCACCCACTGGTCACGTGGTGGCGCCGTCACGTCACCCACTGGTCACGTGGTGGCGCCGTCACGTCACCCACTGGTCACGTGGTGGCGCCGCCACGTCACCGACTGGTCACGTGGTGGCGCCGTTCGTCACACTGGTCACGTGGTGGCGCCGTCACGTCACCACTGGTCACGTGGTGGCGCCGTCACGTCGCCGACTGGTCACGTGGTGGCGCCGTCACGTCACCCACTGGTCACGTGGTGGCGCCGTCACGTCACCGACTGGTCACGTGGTGGCTCATTTGGGCTGCACTGGACGTGACAGGCCACCAATGCTAGTCCAACAGGATAGATAGATAACAATACGGCACGGGTATATGGACCAATATGACACGGGTGGTTCGAAACTAATGCAAAGACACACCACCCCCGCTGAAATACAAAGCATGTTTGAAAGAAGACGAAAAGAAATACGCGACCAAGGCAAGGGAACCAAAGTGAGTCGACAGGGAAGGTTTGAACAGGCGAAGGGGAATGGCATAATTGATGCGTGAGCATGAGCTGACTGGAGTGGAACTATACATTCTTCGGTTGGGTGAGGCGGGACAGTGCAGGGTGGAAAAACGTGGAATCGTCTGATCGGCATACGAGAGAAATCAGAACAGGCGTGGCTATGGCGCCAAAACATGGCGGCCCGAACCGCATCCTTTGTGGTGTCATTATATGCTATGCAATCAGCAGAAGGTTGGATTACCCAGCCTGTATCTTGTTCGAGCTAAGGTTTTCTATTCGAGTTCAAAAGTATGATTGAATGACAATCTGCAGACTTAAAAACGGGGCAATGAGCAGAGCGACAACAAACTGTTTGATCTGATGTTGCTTTTTCTTTGATATTTTTGACATGCTGTCATTTCGTATGCTTGACGAGGCGTGGATGAAACATCAATGAATGAATGAATGAATGAATGCACCACCCGACTTTCTTATGAAAACAATGCGAGGCATATCGTGTGGATCCGTGAGGTAAAATCCAGCATCGGGATGACGGCCGGCGCCAACAAATTATATAAAAGTAATACCATCATGGACCGGCTGAGCACGTGCACCGGGCAGCGGCTCGACAGGACTGACAAATCCACACCGGACGAAGACGACCAACACGAACAGCACATCGCGCTGGGCGACCCACAGGTCACAGAGCTTCGCCCGAGGTCGCCGACCTCAACGACACGTGCTCTTCCAACTGTCACACGCGACGATATACGCGACCGGGTCGCACTGGCTGGCATCGCATTCGATGGCGGACCAGACAGATGTATGTACGAGCCCGCCGCGACATCCTTCCGCATTGGCGGCGAAAGCCGGCGGAGATTGGATGAGGGCACGGAGGCCGGCCTATGTCAACTCAAACAAACCCACACACACAGGCGGCGTGTCGAAACGATCGGACGGCTCGGCGAATTCGAGCGCAACAGACACTGTTAATCAACACAGCAGCGAATGACAGCGTTGAACTCGTGCACCGGATCAGCCGCAGCCACACGTCACGGAAACGACGCGCGACAACGGATACTTCGGTGAAAATTCCATCGGGCAGCCGCCGAACATACGCCACAGAAACCCTTCACCGAACAGAGCGGGTCACACGTGCAGCCGGAATGAAATCAATGGAGACCGAGAGGAAAAACGGAGCCGGCAAGCGACAGGTCGGATGAGCGAAAGCGCGAAGGGCGAGATCGGAAAACGCAAATGCAAAATTAGAGACGCGAGTGGGGGCGGGGATGGCCGAGTGGTTAAGGTGTCGGGCTATGGGTACCAAAGGTCCCGGGTTCGACACTAGCGCCACTCAGACATTTCCCAATCCCGCGGCCCACCGGCGAAACAGTGTGGGCGGCGCCATTAGTCGTGAATGTGCATAAAGTGTGTCGTGAACCACCCAATAAACAAACAAGGGACGCGAGTGCAGGAAGACAGGAGTAGATGGTGCAAAATGACAGAAGCGAGTACAGCGAGACAGGGCGCCGGCTGGGGGAGTAGACAAGGTGCACACGCACAGACGGCAGACACGAGGCGACGTGTTGCGACGGACTCGCCTGAGGCAGTCTGCGCCGTAGGCGGGCCGGCGAGGCTCCGACTGACTGCCCTCGATCACGTCGGCCGGGTCGACCACGTTGCCCAGCGACTTGGACATCTTGCGGCCGTGCTGGTCCATCACGAACCCGTGCACGAATATCGACCTGCGAACACGGCACGCGCGTGAGCCGGCGGCAGAGCCCGGCCGCTGCGGCGCAACAGCGTACCATCGGGGGAGTTGTTTTAGAAACTTTTGAGGAGACGAATGCTTCCTCAGTGTTGGCTTTGCCCCATCCCAATAACTTATACCTTGGCATGCTAGAAATGTAAATTTTAACATGGACCATAATGATGCTACCCCCCCCCATTCCTCCCAATACATTTGGGTCTGTTCATTGCCTTCATACATGTTTCCTCTCCAACACTTTTCAGAAATAAACACCAGTGTATACGATAATGCTCAATGCCGTTCAGTACAGAACTGCGTGTGTCCAGCACTGCGCATACAGCGCTGGTGTATAGACCAGCGGTAAAGGTCGCAACATTAACGGTATGGTGATGATGAAGGCGTACTAACATCACTATGACTACAGGTAAGTAGCTAGTTGAAAATAATAGCATAGCATGGGAGTAGGGGCGTTTCAAAATGTGTGTGTGGGGGGATATATATGTATATATATATAATTATATATATATATATATATATATATATATATATATATATATATATATATATATATATACATATATATATAATGTACGGTTGACACGACCGGAAAACAAAGCTTTTGAGGGACGTGATGAGCTTCAAAATGTCATTTACCCACTGGGTCGACCGGTAACTACCAAGCACGTGAGACTTTAGGGAGCATTGTTCCCCACCGAAAATAAATATATATGAAGGAAGGTGGACTACACACTTTACTGAAACAGACTCTAGCGTCCGGCTACTCTATTGCAACTGATAAAACTGTCTTCCATCTTCCTTTCAGACAAACTAAGAAAAGTGTTGTAGGAGAGGGAACAGCTACCAATGGGTCACATTCTGAGCTACAAAGAGGCCTTGCCACCAATATCGACTAGAAAAAGGATTCCTGCCCGAACTCTCTACAACTAATTGATATAAGTCAATTATTAACAGTCATTGACAGTAGTATTATAATCAAGTATTATACGCATTATTTAACTAATATATCCATACACCAATGCGTAGTATTGTTGTATGGATGGATATTGTCCAGCTGCGACGTCACGAAGTTTCTGCCTACCATTGGCGTTAGGCCGGAGGACAGGCACGAGGAGATATAAACGATGTCAGTTTCCGGGACAAGGTTACCGACGTCTTTCCGGCATGGCATGCCGAAATGGTGCTGTCTCGTTGTTTCTGTCAGGATTCCATGCAACTAATCGCGTAGAAACCGGGTGTCCAGGCAACATATTTATTGATGTGTTATCGGCTGAGAAAGGGCGAAACAGCACTGATGTGTTGCAACATTTTTAGGCCTCAGATGGCAAAAATAATATGACCCAAGCACGGTCGGAGATGGTTGGTTATTGGTTTTATGACACATCGACCGCTGAGTCATGTAGCGTCGCCAATCTATCACGCCGATTGGTCGTGGGCGAAGAGTAGTGACAGGTGAGACTCGAACCTACAACCTTTCGATAGTGAGACGGGCAACTTACCCCTAGACTACTCGTCCCCTTTTCCCTCCCCGGCCGGAGATGCAACAGCAGGCCGGATATGTGATTACACACATCCGAAACGGCGCGGGCCGACCCCGAAAGCGCACCGGAAACACCCTGAGCTGCCGAGATGCCTGGCAGCAGACGGGTAGCGGTCTGAGGCGCCGGCTGGCGAGATAATGCTGCCAGGTGAGATTGGCGAGACGTGCGTGGTTGCGGGAGTCATCACCAACACGACAGGCGGTGTTGAGCGGTACACCACAGGCGGCAGAGACGCCACGGATGTGGCCAGCACCCGCCTGCTGGGCACCAGCGGCCACTTGGACCACCAATAATGGAACAGTGTTGGTTGGTTATTGATTTTACGACACATCGACCGTTGAGTCATGTAGCGTCGCCAATTTCTCACGCCGATTAGTCGCGGGCGAAGAGTAGCGACAGGTGAGATTCGAACCCACAACCTTTCGATTGTGAGACGAGCAACTTACCCCTGGGCTACTCATCCCCTACGGAACAGTGTTCGGGGGTGGCCTCGGACACCGGCGGGGCGGCGGGAAGCCTCGACCTCAGTCACCACACCAGGTCAGGGTCGTCAGCAGCGAGACGGACACGGCTGGCAGTCACCAGAAGCGACACAGGCAACGCGCCTGGACACCCTGAGACGCCGAAAGGGCGGAGGCAGACTGGGTAGGTTTTTTTTCGGGCGACTATAAGCTGAACGGATACCTTTGCATTTTCGGAACGTTTTCGATATTTTACGGAACTTCCCACTGCGTTGACGACACGTTTTAGTCAGGATTTCAGTCAAATCCATGCACGTCGATTGTAAAGACTGCAAGTGAAATGCCAATTACTATGCATTGCCATACAGCTTGTTCTGAAGGCAGCACAGCGGTGACACGACGCCATGACAAATATCACTCGCAAGGCCGGAGATATGAGCGCGGGCTAGATAGCTGGTCAGAAGCACATCGTCACTTAGTTATTTGGACTCTAGGGCGATCGACCGGTATTTGATCGCCCGCGTCCGGTCAGAAGCAGATCTGGTGCGATCGAGGCCACCAACAAGGCCGTCAGGGATATAAGCGCGGGCTACCTCTGTGATCAGAAGCAGATCAGGTGCGATCGGGGCCACCAAGAAAGCGCGCTAGAGATGTGAGCGCGCGTTAGATATGCGATCAAAAGCAGACCGGATGCGGTCTGGACCGCCAGAAAAAAGCGCGCCAGATGTATTCGACTAGGCAGGCACTGACGGTGTGCTTGTGCTCATCGTGCTTCACAGGTTTTCATCCGGCATTTTTCAGATGATGCTGGACATCATCAATGGTAGTCCTGTCACCGGAATTCTAGATGAACAGCGCAGACGCCATTTCACATTACCGATGCTGACAGACCGCAGACCAGCTGATAGGAGTTCTGGCAACACATCAACGGCCATTGTGAAAGTAGCCGGACGACTCACCGTACAGCAGTGACAGCTTAAGCCTCGTCACAGATTACTCAGCATTCACTGAGTTAATCAATAGAACCTCCTCACAGAACTATGGACATGAATGCTTTCTAGCACCGTAGCTTTCAACAATATAGAGGCATGCATGTTTTTCATTCGGCAGAAATAACAGGAACACCGTGACGCCACATTACAAGTTTTGTTCTAGCCGAAGACACACTCGGTACACTAGTGTTGCAGATAAGTACCGATTTTTGTTGTCGACCAACCACGTCGCTTTTCCACTCGGCTGTAAGCAGCTACTCGATTGGTAGTTCATAAGTAGGTTCATAGGTGGCAGCACCGTCGCGCCGCAGTGAGCAGAACATTCGGCAATGACGAACCGAGTACATTGAGACAAAGGGGTCTGGCTGATACAGGTAGACATTTTGAGGTGAAGGATGAGTGGGTTCGCTGCCAGGGGTACTTGTGAGAAGCAATGCAGCAGCAAGTAATAGTCATCTAGCATGACCCACGTATTTGCTGATAATCGATGATGTGAGTGAAATAATACAGATTCCTACCTTCAATTTACAGCTTATTCCAATCAAACTATCAATATCTCTGTTATCCTCTTTCACCCTCTCCTCGCTCATTCACGCCCACCTTAGAGCAATGGCGCTACGAAGACCCCACATCGTCACGGATTGCACATACACTACACATTAGATTGCAGAGACTACACACCATTACTACAGATTCAAAATCACGTGACACATCTTCAACTGCATCACATTTTGCGCTTCTGCCCCGACATCATGTCGGGGCAGAACGGCAAGTAGACATATATAATGTGTATATGTCCACTTGCGTCGACATCGTGTCATATAGTGACACAATGTCGGCGACATCGTGTCATATAGTGACACCATGTCGGCGACATCGTGTCACTTGTCCGAGGTTACGCTTCCTCGCCGCCAGCTGGGAGATGACATGCCGCTGGTCGCCACAAACCCGCCCGGCGGACTCCGTTAACATTTTCACTGCTCTCTATCTCTCTATGTTGAGTGGCGGTGGCAGTGCACGCCCTTACCGAGCGGCGTCGCCCGATGGAAGAACACCGGGTTCTTTTACGACGCATTCAACCGCTAGGTCATACAGCGTCGCCAACCGCTCACGCCGATTGGTCGCGGGTGGACTCGGTAAACACCGTCGGTTGTGAGATTCGAACTCACAACCTTGCGATCACGAGTCCGACGCCCTACCGACTGAGCTACCGCGGCCCCGCGCCGCCCGATAGGCTTGCGGCTGCTGCCGGGTCAGTGCCTGGGCGTCCGGTAGCTCCGACGTCGCGTTCCCAACGTCAGCCAGCTGCACGCAGCTGACGGTCGAAACGTTCCGCTGTGGGACTCACGAAGTGGCGCACAACGAGACGAGCATCGGTGGGTTGCTGCGTGACCCGGATTTCCTGGACAACTCCGCCGCCTCCTCGCGAACGTCCGTGTCAGCGTCGTCCAGCATGGCCAGGACGTTCTCTTGGTGGGCTGTGCAGCCGTTACGGCCCACACTGGAAAAAGCAGGGCGCCATCCCCCGGCCGCCAGTAGCGCCGCTGAGGCTGGGTCTCGCCGAACAAGTGCAGCGCCCCGAACACTGCGTCTGACCTGGCCTTGACATCGGTGACGGTGGGGGGGGGGGACGAGTAGCCTAGGGGTAAGTTGCTCGTCTCACAATCGAAAGGTTGTGGGTTCGAGCCTCACCTGTCGCTACTCTTCGCCCGCGACCAATCGGCGTGAGAGATTGGTGACGCTACATGACTCAACGGTCAATGTGTCGTAAAACCAATAACCAACCAGGTGACGGTGGGAATACAAACGTCACATACGCGAGTTGCAAGTCGATTGAGTTGATTATTAGGGCTTCAGGGCGCATCGACCTCATTGGTCATGTAGCGTACAAAAGCAAGGTGATGGAGACTACCAAGAAGATTCGAGGCACACAGCAGCCCACTGATGCTCGCTTCACAGTGAAGCACGCCATAATCAGAGATCTGAGCTTTACGGCCAGCAACTGCATGCAGCTGGCTGACGTGGAGAACGCGACGCTGGCGCCGCCCTACACCCAGGCACTGACGCTGGCGCCGCCCTACACCCAGGCACACGGGAGCCGCCCTGACGCTGGAGCCGCCCTACACCCAGGCACTGACGCTGGAGCGCCCTACACCCAGGCACTGACGCTGGAGCCGCCCTACACCCAGGCACTGACGCTGGAGCCGCCCTACACCCAGGCACTGACGCTGGAGCCGCCCTACACCCAGGCACTGACGCTGGAGCCGCCCTACACCCAGGCACTGACGCTGGAGCCGCCCTACACCCAGGCACTGACGCTGGAGCAGCTGCAAGCGCATCGGGCGACGCCGCTTCACGCGGGCGTGCCCTGCCACGGTCGTCGACGGGGAGAGCGGCGAAGCCGACAGCGGAGTCGACGGGGCAGGTTTGGGGCACTCTGCGGCACAATGTGCCACGCTATCAACAAGCTGGCAACGGCGGAGTGCAACTCCGAACGATGGAGTGTGCCATGGAGCGATGGTAGCCGTGAACGTGAAACATGATGCAGTTCATGAGTACTCTGACAGTTGCACTTGTCGCTCAATCACAGTTCTCCGGTTCCACCAAAGCTGCCTGCGCAGTTTAACATCAGTTTTTATACGATTTCAGGAGTGGATATAGGAAGCACTGGGGGCATGTGCCCATCATGGAAAGGTGCCCCTTCAAGAAGGCTCGAGTGAACCCTGCCACTCAAAGAACCTTCCCTCGGAGAGATGACGAAGGCACCCATCCCGAGGAAATGTGCCCCCACCACCAACCAACGAGCATTCATGGATATACCCCTGTATGATTCTGTGTATTGAACGTAAAAGAACAATCTAAGTGTAACACGTAAGAATGGACAGAAATATTCATGGCAGGATCGATTAATGGTACCTGCGATGGCAGACTTGCACGTGGTAGCGTGGCCGAGCGGTCTAAGGCGCTGGTTTAAGGCACCAGTCTCTTCGGAGGCGTGGGTTCGAATCCCACCGCTGCCAGATGTTTTCGTTTCTTTTTCTATACTTTCAAATAGCCTTAAACCATCTCCAGCGGGCGGAAACGTCCGCACGGACAATCGAATCCTGTTGCAAACTGGTGCCACTCTGCGTCGGCTATTCGTAGGACCATGCTCAGTCGCAGGCGGGGGATTCAGGTGTGAAACGTGACAAATATAAACGTGGCACACAAGAATGGACAGAAACATGCACGACACGATCGATTTATGGTACCTGCGGCGAGTTACGCCATTATGCTGAATTGAACGCGGTAGCGTAGCCGAGCGGTCTAAGACGCTGGTCTAAGGCACCAGTCTCCACGGAGCAGCGTTAACCCTCGCCCGTATAGGGGGGTTGCACCCCTAAGGTTTTTTGTGTATTCCTTCCAAACCGATGAACGGATCACTGAGATTTTCAGTACCCTATGGGGCAACCTTTTGACGACTTTTGGTGGATTTTTTTTGGGAGGTCATGTTAGGTCACGGAGTTATGAGGTCATAAAGGGGAGCACCTCCGACCAGTTTTCAACAAATACGTGATTATCGCACGCATTTTTTACGTACGTAGCGTAATTATGGGCATATAATGAAAAATACAAATGCTCAGATGGGTTCCCATTGAGAAATAATGTTCCAAAGATCGGTGACCTAGGTTGACCTCGTTTAACCTTTCGACCTTTTTTAGCTGACCTACGGTAATTTTACGTACTGAATTCGAATTCAGCGTCCATTTTTACCATAGGGAACTTTAAACTTCGAAATTGGAACCACATTTCAAAAAGTTGAACATTTGGGGTCACGGCTTTGACCTCATTTGGTGAACGATATATTGGTCCGATCACATCGTGTGATATGTCGTTATGTTCGCAAGGTCCAAATAAACATATTTCCGGCCATTTTGTGCATATGTAGACAGTAGTTTTGATATAACTGACGATTTTCTTATGCAAATACAAAAAACAAATTTTAGACCTTGGACCTGACCTGGAAGGTCAACCATTGACCTTAGAAGGTCATGCTGAATTCCAATCGCGAGGTCTCGGCCAGATCTGTAACTTTGGCCTTTGGTTCGTTTTCGTAACATGCGCGGTTTCGAATCGCCAGGGGGTGTCGTACCCCCCCCATACGACCGAAGGTGGTAAAATGCCGAATACCGGCAAGGGTTAGAATAATGGTTTCTGGTTAGGTGTGATGTATCGAAACGAGTGCAACGGGATGTCGTAATCGCCATGGAAATGAGATTCGTTCGAATACTTCTTAAGTCATTCAAACCCAGTTGAGACCATGAGTGCATATGACTGTACACATTTTGAGCAGAGGTGCGTGTTTTGAGGTACCTAATTTTGGATATCGGCATTGACATTAACGACACAAATACCTATGCTATAAGCCGGTCTTGTATAACATAGGTCATCCCACGGACTGCCCCACAAACACGCCGGGAGAAACCGTGACACGGCGACACGCACACACCAGGCAAGAGCTGACTTCACGCCACCGATGATGTACAGGGCGGCAGCAGCGGCATTAGATTGTCGGGGTGTCGAACTTCCTAACGAGACTGGCATCGATCCACACACCGACGGTCCTGAGGCTGAAATATGACGTAAATCATGACGCTCCCAGCTTAATAAACCGCGCGACTGCCGGGATAACATCGCAGCGTTTGTCGCACTTCCGCGTGCATGTTAAACATACACGTGGACAACTCCCAGTTGCCATATGCAAGCATAGTACGCAGATATGCGGCATCATTAGGTGTTTTTTACCCGTTGACGTCCAAAATGAAGATATTACATGGTTTATTTTTTAACGAAATATGCATATGTGTATATCCATGCGCATCAAAGCAATACAGGCCGAGTTCGACACTAGCGCCGCTCGGGACATTTCCCAACCCCGCGGCCCACCGGCGAAACAGTGTGGGCGGCACCATTAGCCGTGAATGTGCACAAAGTGCGTCGTGAACCACCCAATAAACAAACAAAACAGTACAGATATAGGTGGGGGATTCGTATAGTTGTTGTTGCTGTCAATAAGAGATTCAACCACATTGCTTCAAGTGCCGGCGTACACTGAATGGTTAGTCCTAAACATAAATAGTGTTGCATTACGGGAACCAAACATACAGGCTCTACCATCAATGAAGAAGGTCTGCTGTTCTCTGATGTATTGAGCAACATTTGTTCTTTTTTTAAAGGGAGTTGGATGCCCCCGCCCCACCTCCCAAAAAATTTAGGGAGCGAAGAACAGCATTGGGTGGACACGAAGACATAGAAATGTCGATGTTGAATGGCAACAATATAAATGTGTTTTAATATTGCACCGGCGATACGAAAAGTAAACCTCCCCGGCTAAATGTAGATACCGTGCAAGTAGGGATGCAACCATTCACTTCTTCCGAAATCCATCAGAAATTGGCGCACGATAAACGGCCACAACACTCCTCCGTCTTGGAGATAATTCATCGTTAATCAGGAAGCTGCTACAGCCACTCATAGGCGTATTTCACGACGACTGCGACCAGGTCAGGGTCTAGCCGCGTTATCTCTACCGAGTACCACGTCATCTCTCCCATTGCTGCCGAGTACCGCGTCATCTCTACCATTTCTACCGAGTACCGCGTCACCTGTGCCGAGTGCCGCGCCATCTCTTCCGAGTACCGCGTCATCTGCACCCAGTACTGCGTCATATCTACCGAGAACCGCGTCATCTGTACCCAGTACCGCGTCATCTCTACCGAGCACCGCGTCGTTTGTGCCCAGTACCGCGATATCCCTGCTGAGTACTGCGTCATTTCCACCGAGTACTGAGTCATCCTTACCGAGTGCCGGGCCATCTCTACCATTTCTACCGAGTACCGCGACACCACGTCACCTCTACCGAGTACCGCTACACCACGCCACCTCTACCGAGTACCGCGACACCGCGTCCCCTACCGAGTACCGCGACACCACGCCAGCACAGAGGCGTCGTCGTGCTGGCGGGGAGGGAGGGCGGGGCGGGGGGGGCGGGGAGGGGCGGGGGCGGGGGGGGGGGCGGGGCGGGGAGGGGCGGGGCGGGGCGGGGGGGGGCGGGGCGAGGGGGCGGGGCGGGGGGCGGGGCGGGGCGAGGTGGGCGGGGCAGGGCGGGGCGGGCGGGCGGGGCGGGGGCGGGGCGGGGCGGGGCGGGGCGGGGCGGGGCGGGGCGGGGCGGGGCGGGGCGGTGCCGACCCACCTGTAGGGCGCGCGGTCATCCAGCGCCACGGACGTGAGCAGCGAACTCTGGAACCAGCCGGTGAACTGGTCGAGGCCCTCCAGGTAGAGGTCGGCCGGCCGCCGGTCGGCCGCCTCCTCGGCCGCGAACCACGCCACGCCAGAGTCCAGCCAGATGTCCAGGATGTCCTGGCGGCGGCACGCGGCGGCCCGTTACCGGAGCGTGCCACAGTCGTCTGCCCGACCCCAGCAGCTCCGCCTCGTCAGTCTGTTCCAGTCCGACTCTGTCAGTCTCAGTCAGACTCCGTCAGTCCATCCCAGTCCGGTTCCGGCAGCCCGCCGCAGCTCTGCCCCGCTAGTTTGTCTCCGTCCGGTCCCTTTAGTTCTTCTCAGCCAGGCCCCGTCAGTCGTCTCCGTTCGGTCTCGTCAGCCCGCCTCAGTTTCGCATCCTATCGATCCCCTCAGTTCACCTCCGTCGCCGTACCATCAGCACCATGCCTCAATCCATCTCAGCCCCCTCCCGTCAGCCCGCCTCAGTCAGTCTCAGTGCCGCAACCCGTTCGCCAGTCCCCGGGCCAGTCGGCGACGGGGCCGACGGTCGACGGCCACGTGCAGTGCCCGTCCAGCTCGACGTCGCCTACTGGCCGGCGGTGAGCGACGTCAGGCACGCGGGCGGACATCGACGGCCTCGGTGGCGATCTGTTGCACGGCGCTTCGCAGAGCGGGAACGGTGCTGGATGCGGGGACGAGTGGTCTAGGGGTAAGTTGCTCGTCTCACAATCAAAAGGTTGTGGGTTCGAGTCTCACCTGCCGCTACTCTTCGCCCGCGACCAATCGGCGTGAGAGATTGGCGACGCTACATGACTCAACGGTCGATGTGTCGCAAAACCAATAACCAACCAACGGTCCTGAATACTCGTGCATCGAAGGCAGGCTCGCGCTGGTGGGCTACCAGCCGAGGGTGTGCATCGGAGAAACTGGACAATAACAGAGCAAAACACTTCTTTACTTGACAATTAACACTTATTTATATAATCTTATTGACACAAAGCGCTTAAATATTACTTGTAAACTCACCGATGACGCGGGAAAGCAGGACGCACAACAGTGGAATGCATGCCAACGTCCTAGCACGATGTCGTCCGGGGGGCGGGGATGGCCGAGTGGTTAAGGTGTCGGGCTATGGGTACCAAAGGTCCCGGGTTAGACTCTAGCGCCACTCAGGACATTTCCCAATCCCGCGGCCCACCGGCGAAACAGTGCGGGCGGCGCCATTAGCCGTGAATGTGCATAAAGTGTGTCGTGCACCAACCAATAAACAAACAAACAAACGATGTCGTCCGGAGCATGTCACTGATTAGGTGCATCAGCAGGGCATCTCGCGGGCCGACGCGGACCACAAAAACCACATCCGCTCAGGGCGATTCTCGGGATCAATCCGGGCGCGCGTCACAGATTATCGACTGAGCCGAGTTACATAACCGTGGACTGACTTCCGGTGGTCGGTGCGGTGCGGCCACATTGATCGGCGCACTGAGCGGCGGATGCATCGGCCGTCGCGCGATACTCACGCTGCCTTTGCGGGGCAGAGGTCGACCGCTGGCTTTGTACTCGGCCACCATGTCAGGCGGCAGAAGCTCCTCCTCTGTCCGCTCCCACCATACGCCGGCGTCGTTTTCTTCGATCAGTTGCCGCAACCGGCCCACAGTCTGTCTGGGGTTATACCGAGGTCACACTGAGGTCCCACTGAGGTCACACCGAGATCATACAGACGTTATTCTGAGGTCACACTGTAGTCACACAGAGGCAGGGCTGATGGTTGGTTATTGGTTTTACGGCACATCGACCGTTGAGTCATGTAGCGTCGCCAATCTCTCACGCCGATTGGTCGCGGGCGAAGAGTAGCGACAGGTGGGACTCGAACGAGGCAGGGCTGAAATAAATACATTGTATCTGGGTGCGAAGCATCCAGAAGATTATCCTTTCCGAAAAAAACATCCTCTCATTTTTTCTCATTTGGATGTTTAATGACGCCGTTACCATGCTAACAATGAACTACTATGTACTCTGTGCTCAAGATTCATTAGAAAGTGCAAACTGGGCTTCTGGTGGCACAGGTCTGAGGACAAATATCCTCTCCGTAGTCCGTATTCCACATCCCAAATTACAAAGCATAAATCCAACCCTGCACAAACGCCTCACTGAAGTCAGACAGGGATCATATAATTATCATCCTGAGGTCACATAGGCTACGTTGAAGTAATGCAGAGGTCATGCTGAGGTTTTATAAGTCACAATGAGATATTAAAGATCACAATGGGATCATGCAGAGATGAACTAGTCACACTGAGGCCATAAAGATGTCGTACACAAGTCCCATTGAGGTCATACAAACGACATACCGAGGTTATACAGAGGCAATGCAAACGCTACACTGACGTTATACAGAGGTCACACTGAGGTCACAAAGAGGTCACTCTGGCTAATCAGACTGACGGATTCAGGAATCAGTGATAGTCACACTGATTCGGGAGATCCGGTCGCAAATGCATCAAAGAGGTCGCATGAAGGCCATGAAAGATCAAACTGAGGTTACACAGATGTCAAGCTGAGGCTACACCAAGGTTATGCTTGGACTATGCATGAGTCACAATGAGGTCATTCTGAGATCATGCTGAGGCCATGGAGGAGGCTTGCTGAGGTTACGCTGAGGAAAGGTTGGAAAAATAGGCTGCTCCCCGACTTTTCGCACCCATGTCGGACTTTTGGCGGCAGACTAAAGGTCGAATGAGAAAAGGTCAAACGAACTAAAAGTCAAAAGGAAAAAACGTTGAACGGATAAAGGTCCTAAGGACAAAAGTCAGAAGGATAAAAGTCGACGGGGTAAATTAGAATTGAAAAGGAAACGGAACGGGATCGGCAAAGGACCTGCGGCACTACTTCATACAAACGCCTGCAAAAAAAAACATGCACGCAAAAATCGCATCGCCAATCACAGGACTCGGCCGGGCGGCGGCTCTTACAAACGCACTCGTTGACGATTGGCTGTCCTGTGGTGACGTCATAGAAGGCGGGGATGGGGACGCCCCAGACTCGCTGGCGAGAGATGCACCAGTAGGGTCGGCGGCGCAGCTGTTCGGCCATGTTGGACTGGATACTGTCTGGCAGAATGGAGACGTCCGACAAACACTCCTGAAATGCGAGGGTAGGTGCTCGTCAGACTCCTGAAATACGAGGGCGGGAGCTCGTCAGAGACTCCTGAAATACAAGGTCAGGTGCTCATCAGAGATTCCTGAAATATGAGGCCGGAGCTCGTCAGACTCCTGAAATACAAGGTCAGGTGCTCGTCAGACTGCTGAAATACAAGGTCAGGTGCTCGTCAGACTGCTGAAATATATGGTTAGGTGTCCGTCAGAGACTCCTGAAATACGAGGACAGGCGTTCTTCGACCACACTCCAGGAATACAAGCACCGGTCAGACAAACTCTTGCAATACAGAGATAGACGCTATTCGAAGAACCACCTGTAAGGACACCGATGCCCTTCAGGTAAACCCCAGCAACCCCCACTCCTCACCCCGTGCAGACATCCAAGTAATTCGGGCGCAGGCAATTACCTGAGAATTCTACCTTATAAACATAGCCGCTCCTTGTCCGCCATATAGACATACACACCGACTTAAAGACACTCCTGCGGTGTTGTAGTTCTCAGTGTGCAAGCAGCGGTCCGAGAGGCATGCCAGAGCAGCTCGGCAGCACCTCTGCATTACGCAGGCACTTATCTCGCACATGCTTTGCAACTTACAAGCACTCAGCACATCGGTCCTTGGCTATCCACGCCCATGAACCATGCATGTTTAAGTGAGATATACGAGCGGATACCTTATAACGGATGGTGCGAGTGTACGATGGTTGACTTATAAATGCATATAATAATTATCACGAGAAACAGATTACAACGCCTACATAGACTTAGTTTAATTATTTGGGCTTAGGGGCGCTTCGACTGCTTCGGTCACATAGCGCCCGCCTACATAGACTTGCTTACAGCGATGATTACACTGTGTGTACAGCTAATGAAAATATATCACAGGTGTTCTGGCATCGTTCACTAGTGCAGTTATTGTGGAACGACATGAATTGCACGTTGCATCTACAGGGAGCAACACTGCTCAACGTTACTTTGTTGATGCCCTATCGCAATTCCGCATCGTTTAAACGAAAAAAGAACTACGCTCATGCTGGGAAAACAGCTGGTGTGGGTGTGTAAAGACGAAAAGGTGCTAGGTGAAACTAAAAGGTGAGAACTAAGCAACTCTTCACTGATTACTCACATAAATCCATTTAAATTTGTGGATGCACATGCATAGTTCAAAAGCGGAAGCGTCCTTGTGGAAATATGGGTGGAGCTGTCCGAAAAAAAATCGGCAGAATGTCTCGTTGACCCATATATACTGTACTGATGTGAACTCCATGCAGATATCATTGTGTGTGTTGTCAGATGTGACTTCTCCAAGCAGCCGTGTTGGCAGGTGAATATGATAGGTATTACGAAAAAATGTTAAGTGTGATTCTCTAATGATTACCATTGTGATTATTGCGGGGAAATGATTGATGAATGCGTAATCGCGGAATGACGGCATACTTAAACAGATATGCTAAATTGAAGAAAAACATGAATATTTTTGTTTGTCGGCATCTCTAAATGAACATCATGTGTTTTGTTCAAAGTAAAATAGCTCACTCTTTGGTAGCGATTTCAAAGATCCATGCACACGTATTTCCAACGGTGGTTTCCTCCCTTCGATTGAAATATAGTAACGCGGTTACAACCGACCGACACCATCACATATGTAGGCGCCATTGAAGTTGCAAGACATCGAGTTAGTTATTGGGGCTTTACGGCGCATCGACCACTTTGGTCATGTAGCGCCCATTGCAAGACATCGATCCGGCCAGTTGTCTGTCCCGCTAAATTCTGGAACCAATTCACATGGAGTTTATGGACGAGGCTTGGACGTCGAAAAACCCGTCCTAGCCTTACCAGCTTGTAAATCGTACCACGTGCATGACCACAACTACAAGATCCTTCCCACTAGATGGCTTCAAACGCACTGCAGAGAAAACCTCGCCGTTGTATTACTTTGCGTGATGTCATCCTACAACGTCAGCCCAGCTGCTATTTTATGAGGTCCGCATGTGATCCAGCACCAGATGGTCTGGGTCATACTGAAATGCTGGCCGTGAAATACGCAACATTCCAGCACCCCCCCCCCCCCCTAAGTGCGCTCCAGTCACACGCACACTTGTACTTCTGTTTGTTTGTATTGCTTTGTTTTACCAATGATCCTACCAGCGGGGACGTCTATTCCACTTCCCGACTCCGGGCTTGTAATTATGGCACTTCACGTTGCAAAACCACAACTCCGAGCGCATACTTCCTCTCAAATCGCACCGATAAAAAGAATTTGGGAATAGATACAGCAAGTACTGCTGCTTCGTAAGAATACTGGCTGGTAGAATACACAGAAGGCTTGTTCACAATTGTGAAGCAATTGCATTATTATTATGAGTTTCAGTTCAATATTTTCGGGCCCCTGGAAGATACGGAGGGCGATCTTTTCAGCTCTGGGGTGATTCCAGCTTCTCCGACCCGATAATACCCCGAGCTGATCTCACAACCTCTGACCCAGTCATACCCCGGTCTTGTCCAGCGCAGTCTCAACCCACCTCAGCCAATTCCACAGCCTGGCTCAATCCCGCTCTGACCCGCCCTCTTTAACACCACCTCACACCAGCCTGGTTCCACCTCTGTCTGATCCTGACATCTACCGCCGCCCCCTCGCACCCCGGTCTTCTGACCTGGCAGTGCCTCACCATAACCCGGTCTCCTGATCCCAGCCGTGCTCCACTATACCGCAGTTCTTCGCCATTCGCACACCCCGCTGCATCCCAGACCCTTGACATCCGCTGCAACACAATCATTTGGCACCGCCCTGCCCCGGTCCCCTGACCCTTGCCAGTATCCCACCGTAACTTAAGTCATCTGAACTTTGCCTGCCCAGCGATATCACGCCGTACCACAGTCCACTCAACATCTGCCGCGCCCCACCGTACATCAATCCTCTGATTCCGCCGTACGATAGTCCTGAACTCCGCCGTACTCCACCGTAACGCCATCCTCCGACATCCGCCGTACCAAACCCTACCTGTCTCCCGATATCCGCCGTACACGACCCTACCCTAGTCTCCCGACATCCGCCGTACACGACCCTACCCTAGTCTCCAGACATCCGCCGTACACGACCCTACCCTAGTCTCCAGACATCCGCCGTACACGACCCTACCCTAGTCTCCCGACATTCGCCGTACCAAACCCTACCTGTCTCCCGATATCCGCCGTACACGACCCTACCCTAGTCTCCCGATATCCGCCGTACACGACCCTACCCCAGTCTCCAGACATCCGCCGTACACGACCCTACCCCAGCCTCCAGACATCCGCCGTACACGACCCTACCCAAGCCACCAGACATCCGCCGTACACGACCCTACCCCAGCCTCCAGACATCCGCCGTACACGACCCTACCCCAACCTCCAGATATCCGCCGTACACGACCCTACCCTAGTCTCCAGACATCCGCCGTACACGACCCTACCCCAGCCTCCAGACATCCGCCGTACACGACCCTACCCCAACCTCCAGATATCCGCAGTACACGACCCTACCCTAGTCTCCCGACATCTGTCGTACACGAGCCTACCATAGTCTCCCGACATCTGTCGTACACGACCCTACCCTAGCCTCCAAACATCCGCCGTACACGACCCTACCCTAGTCTCCAGACATCCGCCGTACACGACCTACCCTCCCGACATCGTGTACACGACCCACCCCAGTCTCCAGACATCTGTCGTACACGACCCTACCCCAGCCTCCAAACATCCGCCGTACACGACCCTACCCCAGCCTCCAGACATCCGCCGTACACGACCCTACCCTAGTCTCCAGACATCCGCCGTACACGACCCTACCCCAGCCACCAGACATCCGCCGTACACGACCCTACCCTAGTCTCCCGACATCTGTCGTACACGACCATACCCTAGTCTTCCGACATCTGTCGTACACGACCCTACCCTAGCCTCCAGACATCCGCCGTACACGACCCTACCTGGTCTCCCGACATCTGTCGTACACGACCCTACCCTAGCCTCCAGACATCCGCCGTACACGACCCTACCCTAGTCTCCCGACATCCGCCGTACACGACCCTACCCTAGTCTCCCGACATCTGTCGTACACGACCCTACCCCAGCCTCCAGACATCCGCCATACACGACCCTACCCCAGCCTCCAGACATCCGCCGTACACGACCCTACCCCACCCTCCAAACATCCGCCGTACACGACCCTACCATAGTCTCCCGACATCCGCCGTACACGACCCTACCCCAGCCTCCCGACATCCGCCGTACACGACCCTACCCCAGCCTCCAGACATCCGCCGTACACGACCCTACCCTAGTCTCCCGACATCCGCCGTACACGACCCTACCCCAGCCTCCCGACATCCGCCGTACCAGTGCGCGCTGCTTGAGCCGGTCGGTGTCGATGAACCACTGGTTGCTGGCCCGCAGCAGCACTGGCTGCCTGGTCCGCCAGTCGTACGGATAGCTGTGCACGTAGCGCTCCTGGTGCACCACGTCGTCGCCTGAAACACAGCGCGTGCACACAGGGATCACACAGTTGTCACCGCCACTCAGGACATTTCCCAATCCCGCGACCCACCGGCGAAACAGTGTGGGCGGCGCCATTAGCCGTGATTGTGCATAAAGTGTGTCGTGAACCACCCAATAAACAAACACAGTTGTCACCTGAGCGCCTCAGCGGCAGTGTCCTAGAATTCCATTTTCTGTTGAGTGAAGGGTAGCAGGCAGACGTCGAAGCCCCCGATGACGTCGAAACAGTTGAACAATGACAGGTAAGTGCGTGGGAAAATCGACATTCACGGGCCGACACCGCATCTGATGAAAATATGTTGAAGGACCAGATTCCAGGAGTCGGGTTTGGTGGTAAAGTAACAGTTACTACACTTGCACACCGCTAAAGTTCATGGAAATCAACTCAGGAAGTAAAAACTGTGTCCACATGTTAAAACAAGTTCCTAACAGGTGTCGCTTTTGCAGCGTTAAAATAATGTTTTTTTTGTTAGGTGGAGATTCGAAGTAAATGCAGTAGGGTGTCGAAATTCGCCATGGAAACGATGTCCCTTAACAAAACTCATAAGATGGTGAAACACAATTTTCATCCAACAGTGTACTCATACGTGCAAGTTCTCCTTTGTACTGATATACCTAATTTACGGGTAGCTATTTTAGCGATAACGATACCAAATGCCTATACTCATCAACTGATATTGCTTCACTGATCACATCATAGGCAATCATCTTTCCCGGAATTTTGCTAAGAGATGTCCGTGCATCACAATCTGCGATGGTGGGTATCAGCATGATACCTTCAACAACATGCTGTCAGAAATTTGATACGAAGACCTCGTGACGACTCATCACTAAGCGTGATGTCGATACTTCGTTGTGAGAGATGTCACTTCAGTGCTCAGAAGGTGGTATATTCCACCCTATTTCACGAATAATTTATCACGGCACTTTTGTCACGTAAATTTAGGAATTCCGGAGCGCCGCTTAGCGGAGAATAATACACTCCAGCAGCCAGCCAGCAAGGTGCGGGACAGGAACCAGTTGTCATCACCAGCATGATGACTCATTGACGGTTACACCCTCAATGAGTGCGTCGAAACACCCACCTAACACGCGCCCTGGAGGGCCAATGAAAATTACACGCACTGGAGGGGGCGGATTCCTCCCCCCGCTAAGATCTCGGCTCCAATTAAAGCTGGAGTAACAAAATTCGCAGGGTAGATGGGTACGGTAGTGAACTCTACTGTGTGCAAATTCCATGACTTTAGGTCAATATCGTCAAGGTCAAATGAAGATCACATGTCAAAATTTTCTTGTTTTGCGTCCCATGGCTTGCCATTGTTGTGGATCGCTGTGATTGTGTTTAAATGCTCCAAAATGGGCATCAATGATGTTTTGGACATTGCTAATGAGGCAATGCAGATGCTAGATCCGACATTTGACCTCAGGTCACCTATATAACATTACTTTATCAGGTCAATTACCTGTTCCAGTTACCGGAACCGGGCAGCCCACCCGACGGAGCAGTCGGGCGGCTCGGCGCATTCGGCTTCGCGAAGAAAAGAGTGAAGTACATGAATAAATTATGGAAACGCTTAGGTACACAATTACAAATAGTAGTTTTCAGGATGTGTGGAGAGTAGCATGCAAAGATAGATCAATCGCATGACAGTCATTTTAATTTATGACAGCATTCCAGATGACCAAGTTTGGTTCCATTAGCCTGTCATAAACTTCACCTGACTTGACCTCGGTGACCTAACATGACCTCGGAACTATATAGCATAACAATATTCATCAAGCAAGTCGTTAATGTCGCCAAGTACACTTCCCTTTTCAAATATACGGCAAGCGCATCAGCGCCGATTTTTGTGGTCTGGCGATGCGAAATGTTTTTACTTTAACGACCCCTAAATCAAAAAGCTCCGGCCGATTTCAGAGCGTGCTAACTCGGCCCTCCCGCAACCACAGTGGTCAGGTCGTTTCAGGCACAGTTGAAACGCCTGCGCCGTCGAAAAACGTCTGGCAGCGGTGGGATTCGAACCCACGCCTCCGAAGAGACTGGTGCCTTAAACCAGCGCCTTAGACCGCTCGGCCACGCTACCACGGCGGGACCTACTGGCAATTTGATTTCCACGAGCATACACCACCTACACCATGGCCAGGTAGTGTAGTGAATGGGCAACGTAGTTATTAGCCACAGACTATCATCAGAGACGCCAAAGCATGCATCCAAGACAGGTTCTTTTGACGACACAGATGTGGGGAGGTGAGAGTGAGGATAGGCACCAATCGTCAATACACCCACCACCCTTGTCACCTACCCAGCACCTGCAGCACCAGCACGCCCCCCTCACCAGTTAGTACACCCACCACCCTCGTCACCTACCTATCACCTGCAGCACCAGCACGCCCCCCCCCCCCCCAGTCAGGACATCCACCGCCATCGTCACCTACCCAGCACCTGCAGCACCACTGTGCCTCCCCAGCCATAACCCTCATTACCTACCCAGCATCTGCAGCACCACCCCCCCCCCCCCCCCCCCCCCTTAAAACCGCCCCCCCCCCCCCCCCCCCGGTAGCGCCGCTTTCCCCCCCCCCCCCCCCCCCCCCCCCCCCCGGTCAAGGAGTCAGAATCAGGGTGGCGGAGTCGGGTCGGGCGGGAGGGATCACTCTACACTGCGTGTACGTGGAGTACCCTAAGCTGACGTAAAGCCTACTGCAGATATTTCGGATTTTCTACAACGAAAAAGTTCATCTTATATGAATACTGTGGGTCATCACTATTAACCAGCCGACATCATCACATGGTGGCAGGCTAGAAAATTAAATCACCACTTGCTCACTCATCACTATTAAGTAATATCGATCAGTCCTATGATGCATGGGCTGGATTATAACACTTATTTCTCTAGGGTATAGGTACATTTATTTTAAATATAATTTGAAGAATTAATATGTTTAAATCTGCATGCTTTTAGGGAGGACAAATTAACCACCATTCCAACAACAACAAAAACAAGCTAATGAATTCACGCGGCAGCCATGTGTGCTGGTCTCGGCTCCAACAACCGACTGATCACAGAGGCATTCGCCAGCGTCGGTCAGAGTCGGCGACCCGCACTAAATTTGCGACTGGGCCCCGCGCTACTGCCAAATTCTGCCTACTGTTCCTCGTCTCCGACATCTTCCCCTTGCGTGCCACTTCCGTGACCTGGACCATCCCCCGCCACGTGTCGGGTTCCCAGCGCTCTCGGTCGACCGGTGAGCATGTCTCCGCCCTCTCCTCCTCAGCCATAACCCTCGTCACCTACCCAGCATCTGCAGCACCACTGTGCCTCCCCAGCCATAACCCTCATCACCTACCCAGCATCTGCAGCACCAGCGCGTCGCCCTCCGTCAGCACGGCACGCCTGAACAGCGCGTCCCCAGCCGCCTCCGTGTAGCAGCCGTTCTCGTCCACCATACACTCCTGCCACCACACGGTCAAGGAGTCAGAATCAAGGGTCATGGTCGGAGTCGGGGTCAGGGTCAGGGTCAGGCGATCACTCTACACTGCGTGTACTGGAGTGCCCAGAAGCTGACGTAAAGCCTACTGCAGATATTTCGGATTTTCTACAACGAAAAAAGTTCATCTAATATGGATACTGTGGGTCATCACTATTAACCAGCCGACATCATCACATGGTGGCAGGCTAGAAAAATTAAATCACTCACTCGCTCACTCATCACTATTAAGTAATATCGATCCAGTCCTATGATGCATGGGCTGGATTATAACACTTCTTTCTCTAGGGAATAGGTACATTTATTTTCAATATAATTTGAAGAATTAATATGTTTAAATCTGCATGCTTTTTTAGGGCAGGACGAAATTAGCGACCACCATTCCAACAACAACAAAAACAAGCTAATGAATTCCACGCAGCAGCCATGTGTGCTGGTCTCGGCTCCAACAACCGACTGATCACAGAGGCATTCGCCAGCGTCGGTCAGAGTCGGCGACCGGCACTGGAAGTCGGAGTCCGCGACCCGGACTAGAAGTCGGAGTCAGCGACCCGGACTAGAAGTCGGAGTCGGCCGCCGGTGAGCTGCCTTTTCGCAGCCAGCGCCGCGTGAGTCCGACAGGACGTGGGCGCGTTCTACCCCGAGACGCAGTGCGGCCGGGACAGACACCGGAGCGGCACCGGCGCGCCCTGGACGCCGCGACCGGCCGGTCGCCACACGGCCTCCAGCGCCCCAAAGGTCACGCGGCCGGAAATTTGCCCGACTGGCGCCCACCCGCACGTGGTGCTACTGGCCAAATTCTGCCTACTGTTCACATTCGTCATACCGACAGGTCTTCTCCGCTTGCGTGCCACTTCGCGTGACCTGGACCATTCCGGACCTGCCACGTGTCGGAATTCCCAGCGCTCTCGGTGGACCGGTGAGAGGCAAGTGCTGCATGTAACACGCACAACAGCCAGCCAGTATTCATACGAAAATAGTCACCGGCCGCCAAACACATTCCTTGATTACTTGGGCTTAAGAGCGCCCCGACTACAGGTCCATTTGGCGCCCATCTGCCACGCGCATCCGGTCCCGCGACGCGCACTTCACTCCAGTGTCGCAACGATCACTGCATGGTGTCGCAGTGCTCTGTCAGCACAGACAGTATATCAGCGCTCCACAGACGGTGTCGCAGCACTTGATCGCCAGTGTCGCAGCGGTAACCACGAACAGTGTAGCAAACGCTCACGATACGGCGTCGCAGCGCACACGAGGCGGCTCGTCGCAGCGCACATCACACGAGGCGCGCCGGACAGTGTCGCAGCGCTCACCACGGACAGCTTGTGTCGCAGCGCTCACCACGGACAGCTGGTGTCGCAGCGCTCACCACGGACAGCTTGTGTCGCAGCGCTCACCACGGACAGCTGGTGTCGCAGCGCTCACCACGGACAGCTGGTGTCGCAGCGCCACCTGGAAGTCGTCGGGTCCGTGCGCGGGAGCCGTGTGCACCAGGCCGGTGCCCTTGGCGACGGTCACGTGGTCGGCGGCCAGCAGGGGAAGCGAGTCGGCGGCGGCGGGCACCGCCACCGGCGGCCGGTACCGGCAGGCCGCCAGCTGCTGACCTGAGGTCACAGCCGGGCCACCGCCAGGTCAGGGCTGGGTCACGGTCAGGCGCCGTCACGGGCGACCGGTACCGGCAGGCCGCCAGCTGCTGACCTGAGGTCACAGCCGGGCCACCGCCAGGTCAGGGCTGGGTCACGGTCAGGCGCCGTCACCGGCGGCCGGTACCGGCAGGTCGCCGGCTGCTGACCTGAGGTCACAGCGGGGTCAGGGCCAGGCACCGTCACTGGAGGCTGTTACAGTGCATCTGACGCCACAGACGCCACACCAGTCGAGGCAAACAGACAGCTACCATCGACCTGGGAACATACAGACGGATCACAATTTCATAGCAAGCATTTCAGCGAGTGATATGTGGAACACCAGGGTTAAGCTGAACACTATCCGATTTGCTTTTTATCCGAGGAGTTCCAACTAAAATCAACACAACTGCAATTATTTAATATTCAGCAAGGGCACTCGCCAGTAATGTCGTTCTGCCTCTCACGGTCTCAAAATAGCACAAGCACACATAAGACCAACCCAGCGCAGCCCATGCCCCATGTTTGTCCCTCAGCTTCGGGAATGGTGTTAGATATACTAAAATCGACGGATTCCACTGATCCCAGTGCATGCAATTAGATTCGCATCTCGCCTGACACATTTACACATGGGGAGACCCGACAGTCGGTGTCTGGCACTAGCGCCATAACTCACCGGACACCTCCAGACAGGGGGAGACCCGGCGGTCCCGTGTCTGGAACTGACGCCATAACTCACCGGACACCTCCAGACACGGGGAGACCCGGCGGTCCCGTGTCTGGAACTGACGCCATAACTCACCGGACACCTCCAGACACGGGGAGACCCGGCGGCCCACTGCATAACCGGAACCTCCACATTTACTACTACCGGACCCCTCCAGAAACGGGGAGACCCGGCGGTCCCGTGTCTGGAACTGACGCCATAACTCACCGGACACCTCCAGACAGGGGGAGACCCGGCGGCCCACTGTCTGGAACTGACGCCACAACTCACCGGACACCTCCAGACACGGGGAGACCCGGCGGTCCCGTGTCTGGAACTGACGCCACAACTCACCGGACACCTCCAGACGCGGGGAGACCCGGCGGCCCAGTGTCTGAGACACCTGGTCGGCCGCTTCCGTCGCCAGCACGTACAGCCCGGGGAGACCCTCGATCTCCGCCGCCGTGTACGAGATACTGTCGCCGAAACAAACCGCCTGAAACGCGACGGTAACATGAGTTGCGCCGTCACCAGTTCGGGTCCTGGTTAGCGAGTTATTTTGGCTTTAGGGCGCTTCGACTGGGCTTGATCATTCGCGCCCACAGTTAGAGTCTACCCAGTCGCATGCATACAATGATCCACACACAGTTGGTTGTGCACAGAACTACAATCTGGCACGAAAGCAGCAGCAGGCCGACAAAACCGCCACCTGTGATCACATCTCAGTCGAGAAGCATATCGGCCGTGGCCGCAAGGCGGGAACCAGAGTGACTACCGAGCACGTTTACTATATAATGATCTCAACAAAACAGCAAACGACCCACCGATTGAGTGCCACTTCGCTGCGACTTCCTCTCACCACCCGTGCGAGACACGCAGCTCCGACAAGGGCCACAACCCGTGCAGAGGTCGGTCAAAGGTCAAGGGTCACGACCACAGGACACGCTCGTCCGTCGGCGACGACGGCGGCGTCGGGGTCCATCCAACCCACCTCAGTAGCAGCTGTCGCCTGGTCGACAGGCAATGTGGTCCTCACTTGGATGACCAACAGATGTGACCGTGACCTGGGTGATCTACAGATGTGAGCTTCTCCTAGTTGGGTGCGAGGCTTACTCTCATCCGACTGACCGGCCGACATAGCCTCCACATGGCCGACGCAGAGAGACGGTAGCTCAGTGGTTAAGCTGAGCGTCCGGCTCGCCAGAGGCACGGGGTTCGATTCCCCGCGGCGCCCGCCCTCCCTGCCAGGAAGAGTCAGACGACGCCTGATGTCCTCAGCTGCTGAGTGCGTCGTAGAGTCACAACCACCACCACATGGCCGATGCAGGTTCGTCCTCCACCTTACCGGCAGGTGTGTGCCTCACCTGAGCAGGTGTGTTCCACACCTGAGTACGCGACAGATGCGATCCTCACCTGGTTAGCCGGCAGGGTCCACGGTGTAGTGGTCCACACCAGCAGGAACACGTCCAGCTCGGTGGCCAGCTGGTGGTGCAGCAGCGGCAGGCGCACGTGGGCGGCGCGACTGACGTGGTGAGGGTTGTGCTCCAGCTCAGCCTCGGCCAGTGCCGTCCTGACCAGCAGCACCGCCGCCGTCATCATCACCATCACCATCGCCATCACCATCGCCATCGCCATCGCCATCGCCATCGCCATCGCCATCGCCATCGCCATCGCCATCGCCATCGCCATCGCCATCGCCATCGCCATCGCCATCGCCATCGCCATCGCCATCGCCATCGCCATCGCCATCGCCATCGCCATCACCATCACCATCATCGTCATCACCATCATCATCATCATCATCACGATCGCTATCATCGTCATCATCACCATCATCAGCGTTGTCGCCAACAAAATGAGCAAATGCGCATCGAGTCGACATGGTCGGACCGAAAGAAACACTGTTGGACGGATGAGGGGGGGGGGGTTTCGTTTCGAAAATACAATTGTACCTACTAACTGAACACCTGCATTTACCATTTGGTTAGGCAACCATAGTGTCCCGTTTGTCGCTTATTTGTTATAAAATAGTAGTTCTATCGAAACAGGAAGGGCATCGAGTCGCTATTCGTTACTTGTACACGTTGGAAACATGCCTCATCTGTTTCATCTTCCTTCGAGGAAATGAGACAACTCGTGGGCAAGCTATCATAATTGACAAACGAACGCCAAAAAAAATAGGGAGGGCTGACTTCCAGATGCCCACCTCTTTCTGCGCCATGAACAATGCTAGACAGGGGCTGAACGTCATGGTAGGTGAGTTTAGGGGCGCATCGACTGCAGTGGTCATGCAGCTGAACACCATGGTACAGAAGTCTGCCTCGCTTGCCGACACAATCCGTCACACTCCAGCCATTCCTAGTCATACACCGTCCAGCGACGATACGGCACGCAGCCCACGAGCTTATTCAATTACAGCCCACGACATATCCGATCGCCGAAACGTACACACGGGACATCAGCCTTCCACCCCCTCTCTTCCGCCGAGCCCAGGTCGCGACGAGGCGGCCCAGCCGGCTGGCCTGATGGTGCGGCACATCAGCTCCTCCCCTACCCAGCCTCCACCGCGACGAAGGGAACCAGCGGACGGGTCTGAGGCCATGGTACACCAGCCCCTCTCTCCCCTACCCAGCCTTCACCCTGGTGGGGGAGGGAGAGGGCAGTGGACGGACTTGAAGCAACGGCACACCAATCCTCCTCCTACCTAACCCTCACTGAGGAGGGGGACCAGTGTACGGGCTTCAGGCCACGTACACCATCCCTCACCGTGACGAGGGGGACCAGTGGACGGGCTTCAGGCCGCGGCACTCCATCCCTCACCGTGACGAGGGGGACCAGTGTACGGGCTTCAGGCCGCGAACACCATCCCTCACCGTGACGAGGGGGACCAGTGTACGGGCTTCAGGCCGCGGTACACCATCCCTCACCGTGACGAGGGGGACCAGTGTACGGGCTTCAGGCCGCGGTAGACCATCCCTCACCGTGACGAGGGGGACCAGTGTACGGGCTTCAGGCCGCGGTACTCCATCCTTCACCGTGACGAGGGGGACCAGTGAACGGGCTTCAGGCCGCGGTACACCATCCCTCACCGTGACGAGGGGGACCAGTGTACGGGCTTCAGGCCGCGGCACTCCATCCCTCACCGTGACGAGGGGGACCAGTGTACGGGCTTCAGGCCGCGGTACACCATCCCTCACCGTGACGAGGGGGACCAGTGGACGGGCTTCAGGCCGCGGTACTCCATCCCTCACCGTGACGAGGGGGACCAGTGTACGGGCTTCAGGCCGCGGAACACCATCCCTCACCGTGACGAGGGGGACCAGTGTACGGGCTTCAGGCCGCGGTACTCCATCCCTCACCGTGACGAGGGGGACCAGTGTACGGGCTTCAGGCCGCGGTACACCATCCCTCACCGTGACGAGGGGGACCAGTGTACGGGCTTCAGGCCGCGGTAGACCATCCCTCACCGTGACGAGGGGGACCAGTGTACGGGCTTCAGGCCGCGGTACTCCATCCCTCACCGTGACGAGGGGGACCAGTGTACGGGCTTCAGGCCGCGGCACTCCATCCCTCACCGTGACGAGGGGGACCAGTGTACGGGCTTCAGGCCGCGGTAGACCAGCCCGGCGCGATAGAGCCGCAGGAACACCTCCAGCTGGCGACTGACGTAGAGCGGCGACGACGTCATGTACGGGTCGTCCCAGGCGGCCAGCAGGCCCCAGCGCTGGAAGGCGGCCCGCTGCTGCGAGAGCGCCTCGGCCGCGAACTGCGACGCTGCCCGGACAGGTCAGCAGGGTCAGGTCAGGTCGGGTCACCGCGGGACACGTCAGGGCAGGTACGGCAGGTACGGCAGGGCACGGCAGGGCACGGCAGGGCACGGCAGGGCACGGCAGGGCACGGCAGGGCACGGCAGGGCACGGCAGGGCACGGCAGGGCACGGTAGGGAACGGCAGGACACGGCAGGGCACGGCAGGGCACGGCAGAGCACGGCAGCACGGCAGGGCACGGCAGGGCAGGCAGGGCACGGTAGGCACGGTAGGGCACGGCAGGGCACGCAGGGAGGCAGGGCACGGCAGGCACGGCAGGGTACGGCAGGGCACGGCAGGGCACGCAGACACGGCAGGACACGGCAGGGCACGGCAGGGCACGGCAGGGCACGGCAGGGCACGGTAGGCAGGCAGGGCACGGCAGGACACGGCAGGGCACGGCAGGGCACGGCGGGCCGGTGGGAGGCAGGTACGAGGTACGGCAGGGCACGGCAGGCAGGCAGGACACGCAGGGCAGGCAGGGCAGGCAGGGCAGTAGGGCAGGTAGGGCACGGCAGGAGCAGGGCACAGGGAGGCAGGGCAGGCAGGGCACGGCAGGGACGGCAGGGCACGGCAGGGCACGGCAGGGACGGCAGGGCACGGCAGGGCAGCAGGGTACGGCAGGGCACGGCAGGGCAGGCAGGGACGGCAGGGCACGGCAGGGCAGGGCACGGCAGGGCACGGCAGGGAAGGGTAGGGTAGGGTAGGTGAGTCAAGTGAAGTCACTTCAGGTCACGGTAAAACACATCAGGGCAAGCGAAGTCGGAAGAAGTCAGCTCAGGATAAGTCAGAGTAGGATAGAGCATGACAGAACAGGATGAGTTGATTGTTAGGGCTTTAAGGTGCATCGACTTCAATGGTCATGTAGCGCCCACAGAACAAAATGAGAAAAGATAAGAAAGATCAGGTCTCAGCATGGCAGGACAGGGCAAAGCAATGGAAGACAAGGTAGGATAGAATTAGGCACAATAAGGTGTAAATAAAACAAGATGGGACATAACAAATGAGGTCAGGTAAGGCCAGCTTAGTCAACTCAACACAGGATCGGATCAAAATAGCAGTAAATGTTCGTAAGGTCGGGTCAGATCAAGCCAGATCAGGTCAGATTGGATCATAAAGATCATATCAGGTCAGATGAGACAGATCAGATCGAACAGGTTAGATTAGATCAGATAGATCAGCCAGACAGACGGATAGACCATGTCCCATCAAGTAATATGAATCGCATATATGTTTTGCTAAGAATTCCTCAAACTGAGAGCAAATGTTCTCATTGATCGTAGCGTCAGGCTGTTCACACGCCAGAACGACACGGCAGTTGCTTCCCTGCAGGCGACAGCTTAAGAAGCGGCGTGACACCGAAGAAGGACAATGTCCGCGGAATCGGTGGGCCCGGACGAGCCGGCAGACCCTCGTTGGAGAACACTGCACGACAGCAACGCACACGACTAACCACCCCGAAGGGTCGCGGGGACGACTAGTCTGGGGGCAAGTTGCCGGTCTCACAATCGAAAGGTTGCGGGTTCAAGTTTCACCTGCCGCTACTCTTCGCCCGCGACCAATCGTCGTGAGCGACTGGCGACGCTACATGACTCAACGGTCGGTGTGTCGTAAAACCGACAACCAACAACGACCCGACGGGTCGCGCCGGTCTCCCAATCCACTGCGCCGATCGTCAGCTCGCGGCGTCACCCCAGCCCAGTGTTAAAATATTGGTTTTTCATTAGGTGTGAGATGTCGAAACGAGCGCAGTAGGATGTCGAAATTTGTCATGGAATTGGTGTCATTTTAAATGCTTTTGATGTTCTTCCGACTTAAATTTGAGCCAATGGTTGCACCTTAATCAGTCGTTTTGATATTCATATGTTAGGAATAGCTTTCTTCGGGATAACGAAAAAAATATATGCGCTGGTGATGCATGCGATATCCCATGATGGATAACCCCTTTACCTGAAATTGCCCTGCAAAATGTTCATGTATCACCATTCATTATGACCATGATCATAATACTGAACAAACGAGGTACTGTTAGAAAGGAGCCATGCAGACTGCATAAGCATGCATCACGAAGCAGGATGTAGATGCTTCTTGCAGAAGGATGTCGATTGAGTGTTCAGAAAGTGGTAAACTCCACCCTATTTTACAAATAATTTAACACTGCCCCAGCCAGCCCAGCAATCCAGCCGCCGGCATCCGCCGCCGCTCCTCTCCGAGTCCGCCGTCTCCTGGTACACTTAATCGGCGCGACACGTCGGTCGCGTCCGACAGGTGCCGGCCGGCCGACGGCGGCCACGCGCTCGGAGGTCCCCGTCCGACAGGGACCCGCGGCCGGCAGTCGACGCCGCTGGTGATTACACGGATACCGCTGACACGCGTCCGGTGGCCATGGCAGCTCGGTGTCGTGGACGGACACGTGGTACCCATGGTCGGCAGCTCGGTGTTATGGTACACGTGGTGCCCACCGTCGGCAGCTCGGTGTCGTGGTCGGACACGTGGTGCCCACCGTCGGCGCATGGTGCCCACCGTCGGCAGCTCGGTGTTATGGTGATGCCCACCGTCGGCAGCTCGGTGTCGTGGTCGGACACGTGGTGCCCACCGTCGGCAGCTCGGTGTCGTGGTCGGACACGTGGTGCCCACCGTCGGCAGCTCGGTGTCATGGTCGGACACGTGGTGCCCACCGTCGGCTGCTCGGTGTTATGGTACACGTGGTGCCCACCGTCGGCAGCTCGGTGTTATGGTACACGTGGTGCCCACCGTCGGCAGCTCGGTGTCGTGGTCGCACACGTGGCACCCGTGGCCGACCGCTCGGCACTCAAGGACGCGCAACACCAGTGGCCTGCCGGTCGGCACCCGTGGCTCGATGCTCGATGTCCAACACTCGCACACATAGTCCGACACATGAACACTGTAGTCGAACACCTAGCATGCGTGGTCGGAAACTTTGAACGAAGCCGTAGTCGGCTACCTGGCATATATGACCACGCGACACCCCGATAGACATCGAAAGCACGGGGGCGGTGACGAACTGGTGTCAACAATTTTACAAATTCATGATAATTACGAGTATGTACAACGAAGAGATTCCAGGGAGATGTTGAAGTATGCAGAGCGAACAAAAATGGCACGATAAGGCAAATTTGCCACCCCTATCCCGAATACTTTTCTGAAAGTTCCGCCTCTGGTCTGTGACTCAACAGAACATTCGGGTGTGCCGACAAACACGCCAAGCCAGGATAAGCTTCAATCTTGTAGTGCCCAGGTCAGCATCTAATTTTGAGATCTGAAAGATTTAGGGTCATAGGATAGATGACGATTTTTCTATTATATCCATAAATTTCAAGTGAAAAATGGATTCGTGACGGCAAACGCAACACCACGCAAACGTCCTTCTTGTAAAACCCAAGTCAGCTTCTAGTCTCGACTATATCCCACTGGCATTGGCACTATAAGAGTCAAATAACTGTACTATAACATGGCAGGGCGATATTTTATACTGTGGCTCTACCTTCTGAGAACTCAACGGGTATGTGGTGACAAATACCTAAATGCCAAGATAAGCTTCAAATTTGTTACACCTGAGTCCGCATCTAATTTTGATCGCATTGCGATGTTTGTGGCACCTGCAGATTGTAAAAATAGCTGTATGATTACCAAACGGGGTAAGTTTTATTTCCCCTCCCTTAGCTGACCAATATGCAAGAAAAGCATTAAGAAACCGTCGCAACCAGCTCCCGTAGCAGTAGTTACAAAAACTGCCAGTGGTGGCGCTGGCTGTCTCGCTGGCCGAGGTCGACTCGCATCGCAGGGGCGAAAGATCAGGCCCGATCCTGATCGAATGAGCGCCGTTCACCGCCAGCCAACTTGCTGGGCAGCTGGATGTGGGCCGTGCCCGACACAGCACGCGTGGCAGGCTGCACGCGCCGCGAAGCTGCTGTCTTCGCGGACGCCCGTCGAACGGATATGGACGCTGCGTGGCGAAGTTGCATGCACGCCTTTCCTATACTGCCACGCGCTAGCGTTGTACACACGCTGACGTAAACGTCATGCTGATTTAGTGCCGTCACGGGGAAATCCACCGAGCTTATTTGCAAGGGAACTTATTTCCTCGTGATTAAGCAACAATGTCAATATTTGGAAGCGATCGACAGACACGGGGATAAATAATATTCCTACACATTTGGACGTGCATGGCACTGGACTTGGATGACGCGCTTCTGTATTGTACACCTCAACTTATCCATCCATTAATATACAATCAATATATGCACAACAAAGGACGAGTTGTCCTACTTCATTTCAAGCGAACACAATTTTACACAGATTCAGATAGTCCACGCAATTAATTGTTCCGCGTCTCGCCGCGGACGCTTCAGCACGGTGGTTATTGGTTTTTACGACACGTCGACCGTTGAGTCATGCAGCGTCAACAATCTCTCACGCCGATTGGAAGCGGGTGGGTGGAGACGTGTAGTCTAGGGGTAAGTTACCCGTCTCACGATCGAAAGATTGTGGGCTCGAATCTCACCTATCGCTATTCTTCGCCCGCGACCAATCGGCGTGAGAGATTGGCGACGCTACACGACTCAACGGTCGAAGGAGAGCACTTGGAGCCTAACCCAAGCATATTAAGACTGCTTTAAGCAGAAATAATTATTGGTCTTATTGGATTGTGTTATTGAAGCAGGTCTGGAGAACACATTGGCGACCGCAACTAGTTCTGAACATGCAAACATGTCCATTCTCCTTGAAAAAGATCTAACTGAGAAATAAAACCTTACATTATGTGCTGGAGAACTTATCCCTAGAACCTCTTGGATAATGCAACAACGAAGAATCGTATGGCGTTGAAGAATGTGTGTGCATCCGGATGGATCCAGCTACTCGATTTGGAGGGGCCGAAATCGGTTTGGAGTTCGACAAACTACCTCTCGCCCACTGAAGGCAAGGCATTTGTCTCAAACCATGTGAACCTCAAACCATTGAGGAATTTCTGGTCAAAAATGTCCATGACAAAAACCTGGTCTTAACTAGATGTTTTGGCCTCATTTTCTCATTCAAGTCACTTGTGTGAAGGGCATGGCTGGAATTCCATCTCACCATATCGCCTGATGAGCGGTGAGAGGTGAAATTCAGTCGGGTGCTGACCCAACTGTTGCCCAGATGTAGGTCAATAAGGATACCCGGTGCACAGGGCGTACCATGGTGGTGGATTGGAGTTTAAGGGCGCGTCGACATCTAGGGTCATTATGCGCCCCAGGGCGTACCATGACCGGTGTGCTGTGGCCAGTGCATAGTGCACACCATGTACTCGTCACTCGGATGGCACGTGAGTAACCAGGGGATGCTGCCCGGATGGCACCAACGATACTGGATCGCTGGATCGCCGACGGGGCATCCAACACGTTCGGACAGATATTGCCATCAGCAGCAAAAAGTATGTTAATGCACGGCACACCACCTCTCGCACATACAATAGCATCGCACAACACACAAACACACGCACACACATACGCACGCAAGCACATCTAACAACAGACAGGTGCGACACCCAGCAGTACCAACACCCGATACACACCTGCCGCCCGGATGGTCAGTGGGTCGAGACGGGTGTGGTCCTCGGTGGTCTGCGCCAGAGCCTTCAGCTCTATCGGCAGGCCGTGGCAGTCCCAGCCAGGCCGGTACCTCACGCGTGTTCGGCGCAACACCTTGTACCGCAGGATGATGTCCTTCAGAATCTGTGGACGATAAACACGTGCACATTCGATACATGTGTCAGATCAGCATCAAAAACAGTTGTTGATTGCGGGAATTGGCTGCATGTATCCACATGATTATATGCTGCTAGCTATGTATCGAGACATACATGTTGTGTTGCATTGTAGGAATTGAGTACATTGATCCAATTTACATTCCATTTTGATAGCTATCCCTTCAGTCTAGACTACTGAGTGTTCCAGCAGAATGAAAGCTATTCTTCTGTTTCAAATTATGCGTGCAAATTCATGTACAGGGAATGTTGGCCTCTTTCCAATGAGCATGTAAAAATCACTCAAAATGCTCAGATAAATTGGGCATCGCCAAAGCAGCCGCTGCCCCGTCTCACCTTTCCCACACGCATCAACGCGCCAAACTTCTCACGATTACGACACGGGGACGAGTAGCCTAGGTAAGTCGTTCGTCTCACAATCGAAAGGTTTTAGATTCGATTCTCACCTGTCGCTACTCTTCGCCCGCGACCAATCGGCGTGAGAAATTGGCGACACTACATGACCCAACGGTCGATGTGTCGACAAAAACAATAACCAACAACGATTATGACACTGCCCCGCCCCAATCTCGGCGACTTCGCAAACGGTTCGCATAAACCACGCAGAGTCCGCACATACGGGAAGGAGCCGACGACTCTACGGTCGCCATACGTACACACAGTACCATCCCGCGGGCCGCCCGGACGCGCACCTTGTTCACGGCGTGTCCGATGTGCGCCCTGCCGTTGGCGTACGGCGGCCCGTCCTGCAGCACGAACTCCTCCGACCACGGCTGGTCACGCTGCCAGGCGTACAGGCCCTGGAACCCGCCTCCCTGACAACAGGCACGCTGGTCAGGTGCCAGGCGTACAGGCCCTGGAACCCGCCTCCCTGACAACAGGCACGCTGGTCAGGTGCCAGGCACACAGGCCCTGGAACCCGCCTCCCTGGCAACAGGCACGCTGGAAAGGTGTCAGGTGTACAGGCCCTGGAACCCACCTCCCTGACAACAGGCACGCTGGTCAGGTGCCAGGCACACAGGCCCTGGAACCCGCCTCCCTGGCAACAGGCACGCTGGTCAGGTGTCAGGCATACAGGCTCTGGAACCTGCCTCCCTGACAGGCACGCTGGTCAGGTGCTCGGGGTGCAGTCAGCAGTAAGAGAAGATGTCATTAATCAGCCCTGGAATACACATATGTTCCAGGAAAGGCTAACATGTGAACCATCCTGCCAGGATACAGTAAATAATGAATGAGCCTATGGCTTGAAGGGCACTTCAAGTCACAAAATACCAATTCCATTGGGATACACCACATCCTCACTGAAAACCATAATACACCAAGGAACACAGGCCCAGCAGACAGAATAAGAGCAGGCATCTGGATCAGATAGCTTTCTTATATCAGGAAAAACACTATCATCATCAAAATAAGACACCAACATACCTGTTGCAGCATGGACTCCATTTCTACCCTCTCCTTATCTGTTGGCCTGAGACGAAATTTTGTCTGTGGAACATTTACAGTTGAAGACCAATTTTTGCTGACAGTACTGCTTTGAGATCTGGTCTCAGTCCTAGGTGAGTCAGTGCTCTTTCTACGAATGGAATATCCCAGAGCTTGTAAATGCCTGCAAGAGCACACAAGCTGAGTGCTGTCACTGTACACTAAAAACTTCAGCATCTTGGTCTGTTCTTTGTATTCAGTACAGACTGCTGCTCTTCTCTGTCTGAAATAATCCAAGATATGCATTATGATGTGTTCTCAGCACATACAGGACAATGGGCCTAACAAGTACTGATGCATCATGAGCTTAAAATGGCAATGGTGGAAAAGCTGGTGAATTCTGTACCTGGCAGCTTTCATGCAATGCTGTAATGTAAAAAATAGAAGGTAATGCAGCATAATGCTGGTGCTAAAATGGAAAGGAAACTGGCAGTATGTGTGTTAGTATTCTTATTTTCTGATAAATAAAGACAAAATAATCATTATAATTTTTGACAAGGAAGGCCATCAGAAATCAAGCAGATCACTAAAATCAATGAAGCTTCAAGAGATTAAAAAAAGAAGATATTTGTAAGAAAGGTGTTTTAAAAGTTGAAGCTTGCAGGCTGTTAGGCATGGTTAAGTTATGTTTGGAGAGGTTTTGCTATCCCCATAATCTGCATCATTTATTATCCCAAAACCTTTTTTGGGGTGTTATTCTGCCCAACTGAAAAAGAAGCCTTTCTGATACCAAGAAGTGTTCATGTTTGCAAGTACGGTCAGCATTCAAACATTTGCTCTGGTAAACGTGTGTTTTAAAGTCAACTTTGAAGTACTGGAATTTATTTTCAAAAATAACATTTATGAATGTGAATAAGACTATGTAATGACTTTTTTACACACCAAATGCATATATTTCAGCTTGCAAGCAAAATAACACCAAAAAGTGGCTATGAGTTGGGTAATACAGGATAAAATAATGGTTCAGAATGTAACAAAACCAAATTTATGAAAGAAAAAATGGTTATACAAAATATGATCTTTCCTTCCCCACTATTTGCAAGGTAATTCTAGATTATCTAAGGATGTTACATCTTTAATATTACTTTCCATGGTATATTATCTAAACCAGAGGCACTTTTGTGCTGTTCTGATTTGCAACTGAAAAGTTAGCATTTGCAGAGGAAACAAGAGATCACATTGTCTCAACCATGTTCAGAAATGTTGTATGGTAAAAACTCCAACAATTCACTAAATACATTAAAGTACAATTTTAATGTTCTTTCATGAATTTGTGGTTGAAGTAAACATTTAAGCTTGGAGATTTTTCCCATGCATTGTTTATGCATGCAGTTAAGATGATGTGAACAAACAACTAGGCAGTGTTAATATTCTTGTTGCTTTTTGTTTGGTGCAAGATGCAAGAAATACAGTAGGATGTCTAAATTTGTCATGAGAGCATGCTGTTTCAGATAATATTTGTCAAATAATGTTTAATGATTTTTATAATATTATTTGATTAAAAATGATTGTCTAAAATAAATGATCAATAATATTTATAAAATATTTTAGTCCCTTAAGCTCAATTTTGAGCCAATACCACTGATGTTTCCATGTTTTACATTTAAAAGACATCAATCTAACTATTATGCATCTAGTTGCATACACATATTAATGCTAATGGTAACAAATACCATATTATCAACAATGATATTCCACAACAGATCACATCATACATCTGTCATGTTTGTAGCTCTGTATATATACAAGTTATGCATCTTGTACCTGTCACAGGGAACTGTGCTATGATATGCTAATGCATCAAAATCTGTTTTTGGAAGCATAAGCACGATGTCGATACTTCTTGGATAAAGATGTCTATTAAGTGTTCAGAAAGTGGTGCACTCCTCATTAGGTAGTTATGTACCTGCATCACTGCAACCAGGTCCTGGACCCAAAACATCTAGCGCGAGCATACACGAGACACCTAATGGTTCCTAGCATATTCAGAACTCGCGCTCCATGTACTCGACGGTGCCACCAACCAGCTATGACACGAAACATCTCACCCATCCCACCTAGGGACCTTCTTCCCAATGGATTAGGCCCGGAAGCCGGTAATATCGACAACGTAAATAAACTGAATATAGGCAGATAATGCGCCCTACAGACACATCTGCGCCTATTGCTGCTACCCTATATCAGAGGTTATTTGTTTTTATTTATATTGATTCCATAGTGCATTGTGTGTTTCATTTCATTCAATTTTCTACTTTTCTGTAATTTCCAGGGAGTAGCAACGACCACCAGTTCAGCGAGCCCTTCCACCCCTTAGTGTCTCATGTTAAAATATATGGGTATGTATTATGGAATATTTATCATTCCTCCTTCCTACACCTCGTGAAGGAAACCGCAAAGGTTTCATTTAGTTGGCATTTTCCTGACGCCACACAGAAATGATACAGGAACCTGTTTTATCAGTGCGCCATTCCCGATTGTGCTGTGCCGGAGCATACGAATGATAGCGCAAGGAGTGTTGTGTTTTATCATTGTAATCGTGTAAGTCTTTGAATGAAGCGTATGGAATTGTCGGGATAGGTCCGTCCACCGCAAGATGTCATCATCTATTGATCACAAAGAGTACTTGAAGAAATATTTGGGAAATGGAACGAAAAAGAAGAAGGTGAAAATTCCGAAAGGGAAAGGGTGAGTATTTTTCACTAGGTAGGTAGATTGGGAGGTACAAACCCGGTGAATGCAATTATATTTCCGCTGCTGAAGTAACCAGGATCTGGATCCCACCTGTCCTTGGGCAAGGGATGGCCACAGGCTTACTGTTCTGATATCGCAATTATTCTTACACTTCTTGGTTCTGATTCCACATGGAAACTAGAAACAGATTCCCTCATAAATTTTCAGCTTAAGGTAATTTTTTATTTTTCAGAATTGCATTTTACAATGCAATGCTTATGAATGCACATATCTTGATGCAAGCACTCATTTCCCCTGCAAATGCATTTTTATCTAGGTAACACCCAAGAAGTGGCATGGAGTTTGGAAGTATATCAAAGAGTAGCATTCAGAATCATTAAATATGTTGTAATATTCCTTATCCTAGCCAGCCTCCCATGCAAGGAAATAAATCCTTTTTGAATGATACATTTTCAAACAATTAAGAAGAAATTCCTTTTCTTTTGTTTGATTCCTTTATCAGCTAGAAGAAATGCTGGATGTGTAAAGGAGAGGCATGCTGTGCTTAGGGTATATGACATGCATCATATGTCATGTGTACCCATTAGCAGATGTATGTAACTCTGGGACCATGCCCCCCTCCTCCCCCCAAAGAGTTGATGAATTGTGATTCCTGTCTGTGTGTACAAGCCCAGAAGTCTGGCATGCATTGTCAATGCAACTGCAATCAACTTTTGCTCTTTGAGACCATGTATTGCCTATTAAAATCATCATTGCACTATAGCCTGGACATTCCCATGACTATAAAATTAGTCATTGCAATGGTGTTGTTACCTGAGTGCCAAATGAATAATCCTACATCAAATTTTGACAGTCAATCATGAATAAGGCCTATGTCACATAGACAAGCTATGTGTATTTCCCTAACCTGATTATCCATACCCATGACTGTTTGGTGGCCATCTTGAAGATGCTGTATACCATGTCAGGGAGTTGGTTGAATGTGTCCACCTATGGAAACTGCATCCATGCATCCCCCCCCCCAACCTTCATCCAGGAGCACATCAGCCATATTTAGATGCACACTGTTATTCATGCATTCCAGACTGATCGAGGGTTTTATCAGAATAACTTGCTAGATGGTGACATTTCCCTGGAGGATGCCACTAACAGTGTTCGAAGTGAGGGGGCAGATTTGAGATTGAGAGGGGCAAGTGGACATATTGGCCCTTCTGTCTTGTTGTACCCTTGTCAGTCACATCACTGGTCAGTTGCTACATGATTCCTGTGTTGATAAGTCAGGAGGCTAATCAGGTGGTAGCATGCAAGAACTTGCTACTTTTTGTGCAAAAGGCAATTATCCACTACTTGCATTCTCCAGAGTTCCATACAGTAATTCACAGGATATCAGATCCTAGTGCCCAATCAAGATGAAACTGCACACAAACTTGAAGGTGTGTCATCAAGCCAACCCAGGCAGGTGTCACTTCCAGTCCAGAGTACTAAACTCAGCTAATTTCAAGGTTTTATCAAAGTGATAGGAGGAGGGTGCAATGCTCACATTAGCTCACATGTTGTAAACATTGGGTAAGGGGCTTCACAATATCCCATGTTGAAACATACACTATGCTGAATCCTACTTACCCATGAACCCTGCACTGGATGAATGTAGAATATGGTTAACAGTAAATGATTAATGATTATCATATGGGTGTTTATAATGCCCCAGAGGCCATATGACAAAGTTTTGATGTATGATGATCAGCTTTATCAGGCTGGCAAGTAAAATATCATTATGGTCTTCAAATTGCATGAAGCTGAATGACGTGCAGGTATGCATGACTCCAGTTTGAGAAGTAATAATTATCTTCTTTATTTGTGTGCATGTGGAAACATTATGCAGCCATTGTGTCCTGATGTCCTAGTACCACCTTTACCCTCACTCAGTGTACTACTGTACCCACTGATAATGCATGTATCCTCACTGACCACGATTATGTCCGCCGGTATTCGCCGCAGGACGCGCGTCGTCGACGACGACGTGACTGTGCCGGCGCCGACGGCCGAGGACGCGGACGGCGGCCTGCTGGACCTGGCGGACGAGCGGCCGCAGGTGGTGTCGGTCACCTCGGACGCGCCGCCCACGGCCGCCGACAAGCGCTGGAAGACGCTGGACGAGTGCGACCTGGACGAGCTGGAGTCGCAGCGCGAGATCCTCAGCGAGAGCCTTAAGATGCTGGAGGGCACGGCGCCCGGGCCGGCCGACTCGTCGGACGAGAAGGAGGCGGCGGCGCGAGGCGCCGCCGCGCCGCCGGCGCGTCGCCGACACGACTCGGACAGCTCGGCGGCGCGCAGCGCCAGCTCGGCGAGCGAGAGCAGCGACTCGGACTCGGACTCGGCGCGGCGGCGGCGTCGGCGGCGCCGCGACTCGGACGCCAGCCCGCCGCGCAAGCGGGCGCCGGCGCGCCGCGACTCGGACGAGAGTCCGCCGCGGCGCGGCGGCCGGCGCGAGCCGGACGCCGAGTCGCCGGCCAAGAAGTCGCGCGCGCGCGCCGGCTCCGACGCGAGCCCGCCGCGCCGCAGACCGGCCGCCGCGCGGCGCGCGCCCAGCGGCGACCGGTCGCCGCCGCGCAAGAAGCCGGCCGACGCGCGGCGGCGCGACGACTCGGACGCCAGCCCGGCGCGTCGGCGGGCCGCCGACGGCCGGGCGCGTCGCGACTCCGACACCAGCCCGCCGCGCCGCCGCGCCGACCGGCCTGCGGAGCGCGCCGGCGACGACGGCGCGCGCCGCAAGTCCGAGCCGGAGGCTGCGCGCCGCAAGCCCGCCGACGACAAGGGCCGCGGAGAGGCGGCGGCGCGGCGCGGCCGCCGCGACAGCCCGTCGCCGCGACGGCGCGCCGCCGACGACCGCCGGCCGGCCGGCCGCGCGCGCAAGGACTCTGACGGCAGTCCGCCGCGGCGGCCGCGAGCCGGCCGCGACGGCAGCGCCGACTCGGCCAGTCCGCGGCGCCCCTGGCGGCGGCCGCAGAACTCGAACCACACGGACTCGCCGCAGACGGCGCTGCCGACGCACACGCAGGACGGCAAGAAGGCTGGCCTGCAGGATATCAACACACTGCGAGAGGAGAATCGGTCCGCGCGCCGTCGAGAGCAACAGAAGCTGAGCGAGGTTAGGTGGCATATCACCTTCCATAGATTCCTATGTTCCGACTTCTTGTACTGGGCTTGTGACATTCTAGCTTCTGAAGCTTCACCTGGCAATGTGATCAATTGGAATTTGTTGCTTAGCCTCCTGGGCACTTTTGTTCAATTAATTTGTAAGTGGTTGTTCCATGCAAGTGTGGCAGAATGCATTTATTGAAAGGCAGTGTCACTAGCAGTGGGCTTGGTGCACTGGAAAGAAGAGGTTATTTTCATGGGTGTTCACTACTCAGATACTTTTTGGCGGAGCTTTAGATATACTGAATTACAGTACTCAAATTGAGCTATTAAGATACAAGTAAGGTGATCATTTTCCATAAAAATGGATGAAAAGTACTACTTATTGAACATGGAATCCACTCTTTTTCGTTTAACTTTCTGATATTGTGCTTCTGATTAGTTATGTTCTAGAGACAACAATAGCATCCCATCATTTCATGATGGAGTTATAGCTAACATACACATGCTCACGATTGCACACAGTGGCACACCCATGCCTCGCATTGCAGTTTCAGTCAGTGTCGCGATATCTGGCCCGCTGTACAATGAGTATCGGTATTGTCGCAAACAGAAACAAGGAAAAGAGGTACCGTGATCATTACCACTTTCCAGATCAAGGGTATAGGAACTAAAAGGAATGTATATGGTTTGGGGGCAATAGTTTGGCGTTTTTGACTCTTCTCCACTTCGCGCATTTAACGATGAGCCGTTATTGTAATGCCGTGCTGGTGTCGCCTTCACACTGAGCCCAAATTCTCAATAATGGATTGAGCATGATTATTGTTACGCCTAGCTGACATCCCCTGACCCTTCTCAATCATCCTCATCTGATTCATCTATTTCGCCTACGTGGACCCCGATTGAATGGCGTTCGTGCCTTCTCTGCCCAGCCGGACTGTGCGGTGTTGTTGGTCCGCTCTGTCTCGGATATCGTAAGGTGTGGACCGGTCGTTGTCCTGTCCGCAGATGGACGAGTCGGTCACGGGACGCCACGCCGACACCAAGGTGCGCGGTCGGAAACTGCAGGAGAACAAAGAAAAGGCGGCCAAGAAAGAGGAGGAAGAGGCGAAAGCCAAGGAGCGGAAGAAGAAATACGATGCGTGGGGAAAAGGGTACCAGTTGTATCGTTGTCATTCCTGGAGTGCGTGGTGATTTGCTTTCCAGTATAGTCATCAAAAGCCGAGCATAAATTTGAATTCAAGTAGATCTATAGTTTGCAATAGCTACGTTCACTTCAGTCGAGTTTCAGTTTGAACCAGTTGCCTTTCTAATTGTTTGATGCTGATACAACCGAGAGGTTATCGATGTGCTGATGTATTATATGTACCGCCCTATATCATATCCTGAAATTCCGAAGGTTATATGAAGACCAGCAACGAACAGAAACGTATTCTGTGAAAAGAGTTCACTTCCTAACATCATTTGCATGCCACTTCTCAGCTTTGCCTTGTGGTAATGGTAATTGTTGTCCCTTTTCACCATGCCCAATTTCTGGCATCTATGTTATCACAATTTTGCAAACAGGTGCAATGTTCACATGTTGACATCATCATTTGCTTGTTATATTGCTGGATTGTTTCGACGCCTTTGCCTGGTGCCCTCCACTCTGTTGAAAAATAGGACGTGATCCATGCTCGGTCATCGATTGCTAACAAATCCATATCGTAATGTAGTCTGCGGAGCTAGTCTCGTTTGCTCATGCAGCCTAATTCAAGCTATCCCCATTCATTACACCCTGGTCGTTGTCTTAGCAGTATATATCGGGCTGAGCTCTGTCTGTCGGCTGACCTGCTCCATCTCGGCAGCCAGAGTATCTGTCCACTTCACCCTCTGGGCCAACTGTCACCTGACACTTCTGCCTCAGCAGCCTGACCCAGGCGCTGGGCCAACTGTCACCTGACACTTCTGCCTCAGCAGCCTGACCCAGGCGCTGGGCCAACTGTCACCTGACACTTCTGCCTCAGCAGCCTGACCCAGGCGCTGGGCCAACTGTCACCTGACACTTCTGCCTCAGCAGCCTGACCCAGGCGCTGGGCCAACTGTCACCTGACACTTCTGTCTCAGCAGCCTGACCCAGGCGCTGGGCCAACTGTCACCTGACACTTCTGCCTCAGCAGCCTGGTCCAGGCGCTGGGCCAACTGTCACCTGACACTTCTGCCTCAGCAGCCTGACCCAGGCGCTGGGCCAACCTGACACTCCCCCTGGCAGGCGCTGGGCCAACTGTCACCTGACACTTCTGCCTCAGCAGCCTGGTCCAGGCGCTGGGCCAACTGTCACCTGACACTTCTGCCTCAGCAGCCTGGTCCAGGCGCTGGGCCAACTGTCACCTGACACTTCTGCCTCAGCAGCCTGACCCAGGCCGTCAATGGGCGCAATATGACCCAGCGTCGGCGCCAAAGCCAATAAACTAACAGGCGCTGGGCCAGCTGCCGCGTGGTTGGTTATTGGTTTTACGATACATCGACCGTTGAGCCATGTAGCGTCGCCAATCTCTCACGCTGATTGGTCACGGGCGAAGTGTAGCGATAGGTGAGACTCGAACCCACAACCCTTCGATTATGAGGGGACGAGTAGCCCAGGGTTAAGTTGCTCGTCTCACAACCGAACGGTTGTGGGTTCGAGTCTCACCTGTCGCTACTCTTCGCCCGCGACCAATCGGCGTGAGAGATTGGCGACGCTACATGACTCAACGGTCGATGTGTCGTAAAACCAGTAACCAACCAACCTTCGATTGTGAGACGAGCAACTTGTCCCCCAGCTGTCGCTTGACACTCCTTCCGCCTCAACAGACTGAAGCAGGCCGAGGACCGACGCTCCCGTGTCGAGCACCACGTGCACGAGGCCAACAAGCCGCTGGCGCGCTACGTCGACGACGCCGACCTCGAGTCGGAGCTGCGCAGCAAGCAGCGCCAGGACGACCCCATGGCCGAGTACATGCAGCGCAAGAAGGCCAAGCAGACGGGCCCCGTGAAAGGTGGGCGTCGGTGCCGGGCGTGGCCTGGGGGAGCCGACTGGCACAATTGGCGTGCGTGCCCACGCGGGATGTTGGCGCCGCTTTGGTGCCTGCGCTTCTCGGCTTTGTCATTGTCGTGGCTGCGTGCACGGGACCTGTTTCGGTATTATTGTAAATGGCTTGGTTTGCGAAGGTCGGATAGTGAAATGACTGTCTGGTGGTGGCGACGTCGGGGTCGTCGGGTTGGACGCTCGCCTCGGAAACTATTGCTCGGTATGCACCACCATGACTGCGACAAACATTGATAGCCCAACTAACTAACCCGGAAACATTACTCGGATTGCATCACCATTACTGCGACAAACTGGTATGCCTAACTAACCAACAATAAGGATTGATAAAATTTGATCTGGTATGCCTGAGTGTTGGACGGGAAATCGTCAACCACGTTCTTCCTGCTCGTTTGGTGAATTACCATCGCCCTGCTTGTTTGGCGAAATGTTGGAGATGGATTGCTGGGACGTCAGTACGTTGTCATGGTCAGGCGTGTTACACGGAACACGACGTTTCTACCGGGTGCTTCCGCCGGCAACCAGCCCGGCGAAGCAGCTTAACAACGTTTCGCTACTTTCACACCCGTTGACAATTACAACAATCCGAAAACTAGACAGGGGTCGGAGATTGCCGAGTGGTTAAGTGGTTTAGTTAGTTATTAGGGTTTTAGGGCGCATCAACTGCAGTGGTTATACAGCGCCCATGGTTAAGTGGTTTGAGTTAAGTTAAGTAGTAGTTCAAGCCGAGTAGTTTGAGCTCTGAGTTCCAAATGTCCCGGGTTCAACACTCGCACCGCTCGGAACATTTCCGAATCCCGCGGGCCACCGGCGGAACGGTGGGCGGCGCCATTAGCCGTGAATCGCCCAATAGTGAATAATAAGCAGTATCCGCTCGGCCCGTTCGGTGGACACGTGCGGCTGACCTCTCACAGCCCCACGGCCGCGTGACCTGACCTGCCCCGTCACGTGCCGCAGTGCGGCCGCGCTACAACAAGTCGGAGCCGCCGCCCAACCGGTACGGCATCTGGCCCGGCTACCGCTGGGACGGTGTCGACCGGTCGAGCGGCTTCGAGAAGGAGCTCTTCCTGCGCAGGAACGCCAAGAAGGCGCGCGAAGTCGACGCCTACAAGTGGAGCACGGAGGACATGTAGGCGCCGCCGGCAGGGTGGATGAGGGGGGACTGTCGCCGCCGCTCGCGAGATGTCGCCACCGCCGCCGGCCGTGTCGTCCGATTTGGCGGGAGCGCGCGCCGGGTGCGCGACGGCGTGTGGCGGATGAGAGGAGGAGTGGGTCGCGACACTCGTGTGGTGTGAGGTGGATGTGGCCGCCGGTGTGTTGCTGTGTGGTGTGGACGGCCACGGAGGACTGCGCCGAGCACGCCGTGGCAGCGGTGTTTATGGCGCAGAGATCACTGATGGCGCGACGCTCGCCCTCTGTGTTGACTAGCGCGTAGCTTGTTGAGTGTTTGCTATTGTTGTACTTCGCTCGTCAGTGTCGCCAGCTGTGGGGAGTCTGTGGCTGGTGCCATGGTCATGATCATCTCTTCGGTATCGTGCCGATACCGGTCTCATCGTGGGGTGCTGATGGTTGGGGGATCGGCTGAGATATTTTGGATGGGGAGGGGCGTGTCCACTGGCTGCTGCGGGGCCATCGTCACCGTCCAGCTGTCTACGGCCACCGCAGTAATGCTAACCCATTGTGGAGGGCCGCGTGACTGCGGGGGCTGCTGCGCCACGGTTGGCATGCTGGACTGGCTCCGATCACGCTCATCCTGGTGAAGATGTGCTGTTTGTGAATACACCCATGGAATCAGCACGTCGGACTTACGAGGGTGAGTCGGTGGACTTGGGCGAGTTGCTGATTGCGGCTTACTCCAGCGAATGAGCCTAACCGTTGTGGTGGAAAAGTCGGGTTGGCCGCCGTCGAGCCGTGGGGTTTGTTTGCTGTCGAGCAGTTTTCATATGATTCATAGTAGTGGAGCACTCGTAGCTGTCCTTTATTTGGACTCGCATGATGGGAATGACAGAAGTTTATAATCGCATTTTGCCGAATGTGGAGCGGCGTTTTTTCCCATTGCCTGGCTCGACGAGCGGACCATGGGACAGGAGCCCATGAACCTCGGCCCTGCTGTTTGGTTTGTAATCGTGCAGATGGCAGCATCGGCAACTAAAGATGGCACCACTGTGGTGATTCTCGCTCCCGGGATACCAACGCATACATTCGTAAGCGATCGACCAGCTCGGGTTGTGTCCGCCGCGGCCGGCCTGGTGGTGCCGGACGGCGCGAGCCTCTGGGGGCTATGCTGTGTATGTGTTTGCCACGTGCCTGTTACGTGTCTACGTGTCTGTTACGCAGTGTCCTGAAATTACTTCACCATTAACTGTGTATATGAAGAAAGAAGTTGCTTGGGAATAGTGAAAGATTGGAAGAAAATAAAGGATCGCCACTTAAGGATTAAAAAAGCGGAATGCCTTCCACTTCAGTCACATGCATTCTACATTATTTATCAGTCGTGTGTATAATGACTGCCCACACATGTGGCAAAATGGTAAAAACCTAAGACAAGGATGAAATAGCACAATTCCATTAACTGTGACTTTCCAGGCCACATGGTCAATTATTTTACACTGCTGTTACGAGTGGGGCACGTGTCTGCTACATGTCGAATACGTGCCTGTTACGAGTGTTACTTGTCTGCGTGTCTGTCGCGAGTCGACTACGTGTCTTACGAGTCGGATACGTGTCCGTGACGAGTATGTTAGTGACGGCTGAGTGTCTGTTCGAATCGGTTATGTGCCTGCTACGTGTTTGTCACGTGTCTATAGCGAGTCGTCTATGTGTGTTGCGAGTCGGCTTCGTGTCAGTCACGTGTCAATCACGCGTCAGTTACGTGTCGGTCACGTGTCTGTCACGTGTCTGTTATGTGTCTGTTACGTGTCGGTCACGCGTCAGTTACGTGTCACGCGTCAGTTACGTGTCGGTCACGTGTCTGTCACGTGTCTGTTATGTGTCTGTTACGCGCAACCAGGTGTGGATGCATCACATTCGCGCTCCCGGTTCAATCTTCAGCTCGGCACGATATCCGGTTGTGAGTTTAGCTCTCAGTTTTGTCGTCAGCTTCGCCCTCAGTTCAGTCGCCAGTGTCGCTGCCGGTTCGCAGCCGGCCTTGGTCCGGTTCGGTCGTCGGTTTCGCCGTTTGGTCGGTCGTCAGATTCGCTTTCGGTTCGGTTTTCTGCCGGGTCCTCGGTTCGGTTGTCGGCTCGTCGTCAGGCCAACCTCAGGGCGTGCGCCGGACAGAGCAAAATGCGTGTTGGCACGCGATGAGTGGCAGGTTCCCCTCACCCACCGGCTAAACCATTCCAGTGCTGGCGTGCAGGTGGGACGTTTGGGCAAGTAGCTGCGTCACCTATTGCGCTCATAAATAATATGTTACAAGTACGTCAGGACATGGAGGGGATGTGTAGAAAAGCGATGGCAGGGACCGCGAGCAAAATAGCGAACAAGTCAGGACAGTCGAAAGCAATTAGGACACACATAAATCGGTGTAAACCGTGTCAGTTTTGCTCTAAACGAAAGCATGACTAACACAATTCCCAGTGCTATGCTGGCGGGGCTACTACGCTACCCTAGCTCATGCCCATCCTACGAGCCAACAGTGGGACATACACCACTTGCACTTTGATGAAGCTGAGGGGTCGTATCACGTCTGAGATGTTAATGTTAGCGAGTTCACCTAACATCGGAAGATATACATGCTTGAAGATATCCCTGTCGGTGCTTGATGCTGCTGTGGTTGTCTACTACGTCCCAGCTGGCTACTTCGTGCTTGGCTTCTAAGCTCCCCGGTCAGCTCTGACCATTTGGGAACCACGGGATGCCGTTGACTGAAGTGAGCAGCGGGGAATGTGGCCAGCGTAGATCCTGCGACGGGGCATCCCGGTTGAATGCGGGAGCAATCCTTTCGGTTTTGCGTCACATTTCGGTCTCAGTTGTCCGATCCGTCCGGTTAGCCTAATCAGTTCGAATCACATGGGCACAGTCGGGTGTACTTAGGCGCATTGTTTCCGGGTGTCGCGCCCGTTGTCGGATGGGGGAATAGCCGGTCGCCCCACCAGCGCCGTCTGTTGAACAGTGCGGGTCGCGGCAGACTCTCTGATTGGTCGCCACGCGCCCCGACGAACCCCGGCTTTTTGCCGCGTGTGTCGTCCGTCGGACCTATGCCGCATGTTTGATCAGCGAGGCTCTGATCAGGCCGCCAGCTGTCGACCCGGCCGGTGGTCGCCCCCCCCCCGGCTTTGTGCACTGGCACACGCGCCGCCGCCGCCGTCCCGTCCACCTCGGTGGGCCTTCGACTGGCGCCGAGCTCGGTAACGAGCGGGGCGCCGGCCATCGGCCCGGCCGCCGACCCCCCCCCGCCACTATCGACACGAGATAACCCGTGTCCGACCGGTGAATGGTCGTCGGCGTGGCCCATTGTGCTGCCCCCGCCCCTCGACACCGGCGCTCGTGTTCGCCGCCACCAATGTCTACATCTAGACGAGTTTGCATTCGCCACGCTCAGGTCCAATCGGCGTCAGGCGTTTGCGGCGGCGCCGTCGTTACAAACAGCCGTCGTTGCCTGGGAGGGGGTACGCGGCGCCGCTGTGGCTGCCTCCTCACGTGTTTCCCACGTGGCCGGCGATTGATTGTTGCTGCTATTGCTGCAGCTGCTGCTACCGCTACACTGCTGGCTGGTGCGATTGCCATCCGTCCGTCCAGTTAAACGCGGCGATGTAGACCAGCATGGGCTACCTTTAGCTGGATTCAGTGGCGTAGCCAAGGATGTGGGGAGAGACAGAGAGAGAGAGAGAGAGAGAGAGAGAGAGAGAGAGAGAGAGAGAGAGAGAGAGAGAGAGAGAGAGAGAGAGAGAGAGAAAAAGAGAGAGAAGAGAGAGAGAGAGAGTTGGTGGGTGGGTGGGTGGGTACATAGAGGGCCTTTAAACACTGCTGGATCTCGACTACATGTAGCATCTGGACTGGTTCAAGCTCCATCGCCTGCAAACTACTTCGGCGACCAGATAGCACTGTTGAAGTGACGAACGGCGAGACGCACACAGCGAGCGTCGTCTCACCAGATCGGCATGTGCCCGGGGAGCGGCGTCACATATCCGCGTCCCTCTGTGGTGCTGCGGCCGAATCATCCCGCACGAGGTGTGTTTACGTCTTGACCACCGGCACCGCTAGGCAGACGTGCGCTGAACAGCTATCTCGGTCGTAATCCATGACGGACGGATAAGGCAGGAGAAACTAGTTGAAGGGGCGCTCGGTTCAAAGCGCGGCAGGGTGTGGAGGATGTCCGCGGCCTCCCTGGACGGATCCATCCGGTGTGAGTGATCGACGAGGGCAGCTGGTGGCGGTAGCACATAAACCAAGACTCCCAGCTGGTTTTGACAAGTTGCTGAAGGTTCTACACGGTTCAAGTGTTGCTAGCATTTGACTGACGTACCATCATGGCCGTCCTCCGTCACCCTCTTTACGGCGCGAGAGGATTGGTCACGACTCAAAGGCGGGTGTCCTTGTGTAATGTAATGTATTTTCGGATCCTCCCGAGCAGGGTTTTTCAGTCTCCGTTACAGGTGCACCAATGTGCCGCACACACCATCGTCAAGATCATACGCTCATAACACGGAAACACTAGCAATTTGAGCATACACGAAAATTAGAGCCTGGACATGCGTAGCATGACCGAAAGCTTCCGCCTGAAAACACTGTAGCCGCCTGAATTCCTCACATCTGGAGGCAGATTGTTCCACATTCGGCAAGTTCTTGGTATGAAGGAGCGGCGCGCGAATTCTGTGCGGCATCGTGATACCTGGAGTTCACCGTTAGCCGTGGCTCTGGTGCTCCGTTGCGACGCAGTTGAGCGACAGTTAAGTTGCCCGCGAATGAGTTCTGAGCCAGTGAACTCGTTCATGATTTTGAAAACTGAGTGAGCATCTGCCTCGGATATGAAGTCGTCCAATTTCAGCCATCCTAGTTTTTTCAGCGTTGGCGACACATGATCCCGGTAGTATAAGCCGGCGACAATCCTTGCACCAAAGTTTATGCATTTTTGAATGCGTCGTTTCTGGGCCTTGCTACAACTTCCCCAGACAGACACACAGTATCTTATGTTGGGGAACACGAGTGCCTCAATTAGCACCCGTCTCGTAATGCGATAAAACTTATGACGCAGTCTAGCGAGTCCGATGAGTATGCGGTTACACCGACGAACAACAGAAGATACATGCACATCCCAGGACAGGTTTGAGTCAATCTTCACACCAAGTAACTTCACAGACTTCGTGGGTACTATTTCCAACTGCCCCATACGAACAGATAATTCCACAGGCGTATGCTGTCTAGAAGATTGGACAACAATCATCTCAGTTTTGGAGGGATTTACTTTTAGTCGATTCTGGATAAACCAGTTCAGGGCGACTGACAGTGATATATTCAATCGTTGGCTAGTGGCTGTGATTTCGTTTCGCTTCCCGGAGTCCATGAACTGTACATCATCGGCATACATAGCAATCTTGCCGTATGGGATATGCTGCGGGAGGTCATTGGTGAATATTAGGAACATGACCGGGCCCAGGATCGAGCCCTGCACCACACCATGTGTTACCGACAGTGGGGTAGAATCTTTCACCGTTTGCGTACGGCCCTCAAGCCACGCTCGAAACCATGCAAGGTGAAGATGAGATTGGCTATTAACCACTTAGAGTTGACGCCGTACCATCCGAGCTTGTCCATGAGGCGATTGTGCTCCACGCTGTCGAACGCCTTTGAGGTGTCAGCTGCAACCAGTGCAGTGATCTCGCCTTGGTCGATTTTGAGGGTAGCGTGGGTGATCGTGTCAAGCAGAGCCATCTCGGTAGGCAGGCCGGGCCGGAAGCCGTACTGTTCTGGGCACAGCAAATGACGACTAGTCAGATAGTCTATCAGTTGTGCACACACGACACGCTCGCAGAGTTTTTCGACCATTGGCAATATCGATATTGGCCTGTAGTTGTGTGGGTCGTCTTAGTTACCACTTTTGTGCAGGGGTATTACCATCGCCGTTTTCCATGACGGTGGCAGTTCATAACTTGTGATGCATGAATTGATGTTTAGCAGGTGCGGACCCACCACGCTAAACGTCATTTTAAGCATCTGGATGGTGATGCCATCAGCTCCGGACGCTCGTGAGCCACCCATGCGCTGCAACGCTTTGGACAGCTCTGGCATAGTCACAGGATACGGTGTGAATGCGCCGCTACAGACACGTGGGGGTCTTGGCCAGAGGGGTTCTCCGGGCGGTGCCATCGCTAGATCAGCAGCTACCGCTCCACCGACGCCGGTGAAATGCCGGTTGAGCTGTTCATGCCAATCAGTCGGTTGAATGGTTGTACCAGGTTCTTGTATCGTTGACTTGCTGGAAGTGATAATAAACTTGCGAATCCACGGTGTGCGGGTACCAACTGTTTGAAAGTATTCTGCGCATGCGGCATGTTGAGCCGTTCGGAGTGCGCTCTTGTGCTCACGGTAATTCCGCTGGGCTTCATCGCTTCGTGCTGAATCTCTGTGCTTGCGCGCCTGTTTCAATGCTGCCCTTGCTGCATGTACGTCATCGTGCTGTAGCCAAGGCGGCGACCGTGCTTAGGGTCTGTTCCTGACCCTGCTCCAAGCTGCTCCGGGAAACTTGGAGTGACTGCTCCGTGTTCCCGTGCGTTTTTGGAGCAGAATGGAGTAGCTCCAATCTACTCCAACTTACTCTAACTTGCTCCAACTTACTCCGGCCTAGAGCAGGGGCAGCTTGGAGCAGCTTCGAGTAGCACAAATGTGGCGCTGACGATACATTTGCGAAGCGCTTTGGGGAATCTGAGTCAACAAGTTTTGAACATCTGCGTCATATATGTAACCATAATACAAGCACAAACAGCTGATTTTTACTCCAAGTTACTCCAGACGTTCCAGCGCTCGCTTTTACCGAGCCTCCTTCGAACTGCTCCAAGTTGCTGTACTCTTTTTTGAAGTAGGGTCAGGGACAGACCCTTAATGTGTACTTAATTATGCTTAGTGCCGTCCAGAAGTGATAGACATGCCCGTTTAGCCGCGCAGGCGTCAGCTGACAGCTGCCGAGCGCCGCCGGCGTCGATCTCACACCGAGTTCACGCCGAACGTTCCGGCGAATCGCAGCGCGGTGACGTCACCGCCACGCGCGACCGGCCGGAGGGGAGGAGTGGTGACGTCATCTGAGCGCCGCGCGCGCAATTAATGGACGCGTGATGACATCACGGTGTGTGCGTGCGAGGTGATGCGGCCGGCGAGTTGTGCGCATCCGGCGCTGGCAGCCAGTTTGGCGCGCCGCTATTTGGCGCCAATTTGGTGCCCCAGCCGGACGCGGCAGCAGTGTGGCGGGGAGGGGATGAGGCGTCTGCAGCGCTCCCGGCTTCAAGCGCAGCCGTGATAGGTGGCGGTGGATTTGAGGGCAAGTAAGCACGAGTGACAGGGCGATTTGGGTCTGGAAGAGAAGTGGAAGTCATCCATTGAGCAGCCGATGAGTGACTGGCAGCGCCAGCGTCAAGGCTCCTCACTGCATGTGATACTGATGAGATTGGCTATGGTAACGCAATGGGGCAGGATTGGATTATATATCGAGTTGACATGATTGAGTAGTATACTATATATATAGGGTATATTACCAGCCGATATCACCACACGGTGGCAGGCTGGCAAAACTCACTCGCACACACACACGGTATAGTGTGCTACAAGTGTTATGTTATTGGTCAAAGTGGATCAAAGCTATTCTTAGGGTAATTGTGGCTACTTATTTCGGATTCGACATTCATGTTTATCCCACGGTGCTGCAAGCTGTTTGTGGGCCCAAAAACCGAACACTTCACCTTGATTCTGCGTGACGTAACCTCACCTGCACAAGAGCGCATGAACGCTATAGAATCATGCGACCCCTCACTGGACCTGGAATTTAACGTGGGGCAGTGATGTGATGTATGTTTCGTAAGTGTATCGAGCGTTCACGAAAAGTCGTCGCAGGTCAATGACCTGGCCTGATCTGGCAACAAGTTTTACACTAAATGTTTCGCAATGGATGCCCACAGGTATGTGCGGAGTGCATTGCATTTTATGTAGCCATTTCATCAATATGCTGGATGAAATACGCGAACTCACCTACGGCGCGACGCGGGACGGGGCGAGACACTTGGTGTAGTTTCTAAATACGCTGTGACTAGAACACCACATAAGCTGTGAGAGAAAATTGTATACCAAAAGACTTTCACTGCATGCCCCATGAGCTATCAAAACTCCAGCGCGTTTTTGCAAGCCGGCTTTTCATATATCCTGGAAAAATCCCAGGGCGGAGCCTCGCAATATCCCAGGTCCTGCAAGTGATAATACTAAGATAAAGATGAACATGTGCTCTGTAACCAGCAGACAGGCATACGTTTCATAATCATGACAATCGCAGGGCAATGCGATACGTGTTAATTGACCAAATAAGGTTTTTGTAAACCACTTTGCCCATTGTAAGGTGGCAGAAGCGTCACCTTGTCCCGGCGTTGGTGTGTCGATCTGAGACCGCCACAGCGGCGCGCTTGGTCATTGCTAGCCTGGCCACTATTGTGGCCTGATTTTGAGTTCAATCAACCCTGTGCATTGCTCATTGACATTGTGTATATAAGATGCTTGTCGGAACCCACAAGCACATTGTTCACATTCGGAAGTACAGCACCATCCTATTTGTCGCAAGAAGTTCCTCCATACCTGTCACTCTCTCCCTCTCTCCTCTCTGCGTTTTATTCTTCGTTATACCACAGTTACGTCTTGGTCTGATTGATATTGCATTTTTTTCGTCCAAAGGCAGAACGTTCGAGCCATTAAATCCGAGAGAAAAAAAACGAACCAGGGGTGAATATTTACTTGGTGTGAAATTCAACACCTCCAAACACCCGCTTCTGAAAAGAAAAAGCAGGAAAAACACGGCCACGGCAGTCCTTGTCACGCCGTCTTCAGCGATGGCCAGTCCCCTTGTCCCTCGGACAGTCACAGTGTGCGTGCGTGTGTGTGACGAGCTATGCACGAGCGAACGCAACCCGTGCGGAGCTGCCCGACACCAAACAGGCCGCCGGCAGAAAAAGCGCGCTGCGCAGCGGATGGCCATCGTCAGCTTGGCGGGACATTCGGTGTCGTGTGTCATCACTTTGCAGCAGCTGGGCGATGGGGAGAGGCGTGCGTTCGCCGCTGCTCTGGAAAGGGTTGGAGCGTCTTTATGGCCCCCGCCAGCCGTCTCTGCTGTGAGGCCTGATCGTGCCGTGCCGTTAGGAGCTCTCGAGAAGACTCAGGGGCAGAAACAATGCACCAGTCGCTCTTAATCGGACTGGATTACTCGCACACCAGCCATATGGGGTGATCACTGCCAGATGTCAGATGTCAGATGTCAGATGTCAGATGACAGATGTCAGATGTCAGATGCCAGATGTCAGATGTCAGATGTCAGATCACATCGGCGTGCTGACGATATAATCAGCGGGTGATGGCGGCATTAATTTGGCTGGATTCTGACGCCTGGGGCCACAGCGTCCAAGTCAAAGGTCATCGACACGTCTCACGAGGCGTGGTGAAAGATCATCGGAGCGAGACGGCGTCCTTGAAATTCATTCAGTTACCAATTAGCGCAATAGAGCGGTTGTCCTGGGTGAGATTGGCTGCCTCATGCTGAAATGGTCGCGACAGTCCCTCGGATGTCGAGGGCTGTAAATGGCCGGTTATTCTGCAACTGAGGGAACTGCAATATTGCCGCCAAAAAGTTCGATTCGCTATTCAGAAAGAGCCAGGAACATGTCAGCTGCTCGCGTTTTGGCGCCAAGTTAGCCACCTCATGAGAGGTCTGTTCATGCCGAGGTGAGAACCTGGCGAGGCGCCTTTTGGGGCGGTGTAGTTGTGCTGGCGATGGAGACTTTTGGGGCGGTGTAGTTGTGCTGGCGATGGAGACTTTTGGGGCGGTGTAGTTGTGTTGGCGATGGACTTTGGGCGGTGTAGCTGTGTTGGTGGTGTAAGAACCTAGCGGTGGGGCCTTTTCGGTCGGTACAGCTGTGTTGGCTGAATGAAAGCCTAGCGATGGGCCTTTCGGGTGGTGCAGCTGTGTTCTCGGTGTAATATCCCAGCGATGGGGCCTTTTGTGGGGGGGGTGCAGCTGTGGTGGCGACAGGAGCTATCCACGGCAGCCGGGGTCGTGACATGACCCGTTCCGTCCGATTCACACGACCGGGGGGACGGCCTGTAGATTCATTTACGGATTAATGAATTACCCGGATTTAGCAATGAGATGGAAATATCCAGTGATCCCCCGGATTCGGCACCCATCGTCGAAATTTCCAACATGTTTGCCGTCATTGAACTATCTCTATACTCGAACAGTACATTCCGGTTATATTTTCAATGATTTGATTTTCCTCTGGCCGCTTGGCACTCTTCCGACTAGCTGTCGGAAGGCGTCACTGCCTAGTTATAGCAACGATTGATGGTCCATCACACCTGGGACCCGCCCAACAAGCACACAGGTATGCCTCCCGTTCGATGCAAACACTCGGGATGCCGTTCAAGTATGACAACGCTGTTTGTCCACAGCACATTGAGGAAATTGGGTATTTCGAACATGTATTTGTTCTCCAATATATAAAACCAAGGGCATGCTTTAAATATATGTTCGCTTGCTAGATTTGGGAACCATTTTTTTCTCGCAGGCTGGCTTTGCTCCTCGATTTCGAAAATAAGCATGCACTCGTGGGCTCGCCTATAGGTGACATGATTAGAAGAAAAAAAACACTTGGTGAGTTGTGCAGCCGTGGGAGGAATCTATCAAATTCATCATGTTGTTGTACAGTTCAAATTATTAGGCTAGTCTTGACGCGAGCATCCTCGCGTATTCGCCACGTCATTTCGTTTCCCAGTGCAGTCTGCCGAGGACCGCCAGCATCGCAAATATGTCTGCAACGTGGCAAATGCAAGTTTCTGACGCAACTGGCTGTCAATTTCTTTAGACCACGAGAATCTGTTCTAGATAGGGTGCTATGAGCATGTCCAAGGGGAGATAAAATGTCGCACAGGAACGGCTAGAGCGGATAAAGAAGAAGTGATGCTGCAATACCGTGCGATACAATTTGAGGCATGGCTTAAGCACCGCAGCGTTGTTTGTTCTTTCGCGTAACTTATCACCACGCTATGTGCTCAAACTGATTGCATGTCGGAAATATATTGCATTCAGTTTCACAAAGCATTGATACTACTGGGCTACCCGTTTTCCACTAAGCGGCAGGGAACTAGAATGCATCACCGCCTCTTGACTTGACTATATATGGTGGTGCATGTCATGAAGGAATTTCATTGTGAATGTTGCCGGCTGATTCGGTAGTCGTTGTCTTTTTGTTCTTCGTTGTTACAATTGCTGCCAAACTTGCGACGAATGTGGATGAGTTTGCTCTTACAATGCCTCCATATCTGCCTTGCCCTCGGCCATTCACCATTTCCATATAACAGATTAATCCAGCCGATACATGTTGTGTTGTGTGATGTTTCGTGCGATATATAGCGTGCAAACGATAGCTATTGTCATCGAGAAGCAGGAGCGTTTTTACTAGACAGAATGGAGAAGAAAAATTCACGTCATTCTGTAATATACAAGTGTAATGGAAGTATTAATGTCTTAATAATATATAATATATCTCTATCTTAATATCTGAATAATGAATATCTCTCTATCTTAATAAAGTCTTAGGCACTTACTCTTACTTCTATTTCCTTTTACACCTCTTTTTTGCACTCGAGCGGTATTTTGTAATGTTTCTGCATAGCATAGCGCCGTCATTTTTAGTACCTACGAGGTGAATTGTGGCATGACAAAATATGGTCACTAGCATTCGAAGCACTTTAGCAGGCTCGGAACTTGCAAAAATGTATAGCATTGAGCTACATTTTGCCGACTACGCGTTGCTTCCTTGCGGCCACGGGCAGAACGCAGTGGCCATTTGTTCGACCCTGCAACAACCTCGTGTACTGTTCGCACGGATGACGCTGCTGTGGCGTGCCCAGGGCTCATCAGCTGGTATCGATCTCCTAACGTAAGAAGCCGATAGCTTTTTGCAAATAGACCGATGTGAGCTTCTTCTTGGTTTTGGTCGAAAATAATTGTGACATACGTATATACATATTATATATATATATGTTCGTGTGTGTGTGTGTGCCTGTGTGTATGTATATGTCTATATATATATATATATACATATATATTTATATATATATATATATATATATATATATATATATATATATATATATATATATATATATATAATGTATGAATATGTGTTTCCGGTGGGCGCATGGGTGTTTTTCTGTGTTCATTCAGCGAGCATTATCTAAATGCATGGATTACACACTGGCATCAGCTTGAAACATGGGGATCTTTGCATGTGCAGGTGGGTGGCGGTAACAAATTAACGCTTTGTCTCTTTATCGTTATCTTCAGTATCAGCTAAGATGATGAACCAGACGAATCCGGTGATAACGACACGCCACGCCGATGGAATCATCGGATCCGCTACATCGGATCCGCTACATCGGATCCGCTACATACGTCGGCAGGTTATTTAGCCAGCTGTTGTTGTAAACGATTCCGTCAATAAAGCGAAAACAGACTCATATCGTGCTCTTGTGACATGAAAGCTAATTCTGGCAGTTATTAGCCGACTGGGAAATACTATGTACAATAATGGTCATGTTGCAAATCGACCTGACAACACATGCTACAACCTATTATTTCTGTTCAGCACACCGTGACAGCTCTACCAAATAACTGCCCTGCTTGATGCATGTGAATTAAAAGTCCAATAAAATGCTCAGACCATGCCATTATGTTTGATATATCAGGCTATCAAGATTACCTCCCCTACCAGCTCTCACCAAGCACACCAATTGTACCTCAATTTCCGGAATACCACGCACATTTAGCATAGCAATCACACGCATCAAAATGTATCACGAGCCAGTATTGAGGTCCACCAACCGCGACAGTCAATCTTCGTCGAGTTATTCTCTCTGTGCAGCCGGCATTGTGCTGGGTGCGGCGCTTCATGAAGCTGTGGCTTTTAGCTGAATTCGCCGGCCATTCCGGCGGTGGCCGGCCGGCCCGGCTATCAGAGGCCATTGTCAGAGCTGGTATGATTCATACCTCCAGCCGGCGAAATTGCTCCCATTCATCCGGCTGGACAGTCATTGCTGAATTAATCCGGTCCTCGCGGCCGGGCGCCGGCGGCAGGGGGCGTGTCGCCCGCCGGCGAACAGCCGCGCTGGTCACGTGACGACGGGCGCGCATCTGTCCGCCCGTGCCGCCGCGCTCACGTGACTGTGTGGAAGCGCGCGTTCTGCTCCGCACGGGTGGTCACGTGACATTTGCGGATGCACTGGGAAGGGAGTCGGTTGCTCCCTCTCTCCACCCACGACTGTTAGTGGTTGAGCATGGTTGCGGTCTGGTGAGTTTCTCTCCACCTTTGAGCGATGGTTAGATGTCAACATGCTCCTGGAACTTTATTGATTGTGACTGATGATGATTTGAAATTCGCAGCTTTTTAGCATATTCCCTCGTCAGCCAGTGTTGTCTCACTTCACAACACTCGCACTCTTGCCTTTTTATCTTCCCCTGCCACGTGATGAAGCCGGTGGCAGCCACCCTGGGGGGGGGGGGGGCATCTGCGTGCGGGTGGGTGGGTGCTGACCACAGCGGCCCGTCCACAAGTGTGTGGTCACGTGGGCAGACTACGCTGACTGCCCCGTGGTCACGTGTCGGTGGCGTCAGCTGGCCTGCTCGACACGTCATCGCCCGTGATCAGCTGGTGGTGGTGTCCTCAGAACAATAGGTCTGTCACGGTGCTCCAAAAGTCACATATTTGGAACGCCAATAATGTGGGCAGTTCAACAATGACATTACAATCATCGACGTCCACTTAATTCCGGAGATATATCAAAATATGTTCGTATAAAATTAGTTTTTACCCAATGGTTAATTTTCCATAGGATTTAGCATGGGACCACGAGGGACTTGAAATCGCGACCCTTTCGATTTTCTTAAAATCGCCACAAACGCATCTAATGCCAAAACACGTCAAGACAGGTCAAGCCGTTCACATGATGACATGTATGAAAGAGACACATATTTGGAACGCCAATTATGTGGGCAGTCCAACGATGGCATTAGAATCATCGACATCGACGACAAATCATCGACGACCTCTGGAGATCACATCTTTCGATGCCCCGGGAAACGGCGTGAGTTGTCGGCGTTTTTTGCATTGCATACGTTTGTGGCAATTTTGAGAAAAATCGACGGGGTCGCGACTTCAAGTCCCGCGTGGTCCCATGCTAAACCCTATGGCAAATTAACCATGGGGTCCAAAAGTGATTTTATCGGAACATATTTTGACATATCTCCAGAATTAATCGGACGTCAATGATTCTAATGCCGCCGTTGGACTGCCCACGTTATTGGCGTTCCAAGTATGTGTATATCATACACATTCTCGTTTGGGAATGTCAAAAATGCATGGGAATGTGTGGGAGACATTGCTTTGGTGAATACAACTACATAATTAGTCATACCTCATTGACCGGATATGCTACGGGATAACGGAGAGCAGTTTCGGAATCAGGGTGTTGTTGCGGATCAAACGGTCTATATAACATAGATACTCAGGCATTAATGAATGGTTGACCTATGTTGACCTCTGGAGGTCAAAACATTCGATGCCCCGTAAAATGCGTCTGCATGGTTGATCAGGGGCCTTGGGACGAACGTGTCACCAAGTTTGGGCGAAATCGAAGCGGTCGTCGATTTCTGGTGAATATGAATGTCGAACTCCTGTCAACTTCACTGACGTCACAAAAAGAGGGATTATGGGCGCTAAATGACCTTGTAGTCGGCGCGCCCTTAATTCCAAATAATAAATCAATCAAACAAAAGAGGGATTATTGCGTTCTAAGGTAACCACAAAATAAGTTATTCACCCAATTTACCTCCATGAATTATTCAAAGATTTTGCCGAGTTATGTTAGGCCAGGCTTTTGTTGTAAGCTAGTAGCCCCCTGGTGACGTCACTTTTGGGGGAACGTGTTTTGGAGGGTGGGTCCGGACTCTACACGTCGAGCGCTTTCCAATGACACTTCTTTCCTTTTCGTGCAACGCTTAGTTTGAATTTTAGAGGGGGTTACTATCCACCCCCGAGACGGGGTGTAAGGATCTGACCGGAGAGAAAAAAAAGTATTTTTGTTCAAAAACAGATCAAGCTAGATTAGGTTAGGAAACTTTTTACTTTGAAAATGTTTGTGAACAAACAAAGTTAGGAAATTGTCCAGTAGAAAACAATTTTATTTCATGCATGGAAGGCTAGGGTAGGATAAGTAAGGTTATGCTACACCTTCCTTTTCGTTACACTGAACATTACTTTTCTTCTTATATTACTCAAACCCGAGCCCCTTTTTGGGAGTCATGTTGCCTCCCTATTGAAAAGCATACGTGTGCAGAGAAAATGAGTGGTTACATCGTGTTCAGCACGTTAATGAAAGATTTCCGTAAACCGAAAAATATACCTAAAAAGCCAGGCATTATTGCAGTTTAAGGTAACCACCAGACAAGTTATACACACATTTTACCTCCATGAAGCATACAAAGGAGTGAGGGTTGGTTAATTCAGGTCATGTTATGCTTTGTTGTGATTTTAAAAAAATCATTTTTGGAAATATATTTAAAGCATGATAATTTTCTTTTAAAATAGCAGTGCAGGCTATTTTATGTGAGGTTCGGTTAGGTTTTTAAGTTGAAAATCATGGAGAAAAATGACTGGAAAATTTCAATAAAAGCAATTAATTTCTTGCATGAAAGTTGGGCCGGGTTATGTAAGGTTGTTACATTTTTTTTACTTTGTTTTCATGCCACATTACCTAACTCCACACCCCTTTTGGGTGTTATTCATACTCCCCAATGAAAAGCATGTATTTCCAGAGGATAGGATGATACCTTTCCGCTTTTACGTGTTTTATTTATTTTTGGAATTTATATTTTAAATGCAATATTCATGAATGCTACTAAGATGATGGTACCACTCATTTTCTGTGCAAATTCTCACTTTTCACGTTGTGAGCAAAATAACACAGAAATGGGCTTTGGATTAGGTAACATAGCACAAAAACAAATACATTGGAAGTGTAAGATAACCTAACCTAACTTCAGTCTAACCTGCCTTTGGAGAAAACAATTCTGAAAACAAAACTGGAAAAATATCAGGCAATTTATATCCTTGAAATTGAAGAAAATGAAAAACCGGACCAAACCTAGCCTAACCAGAAATATTGCGTCTTAAGGTGGTAAAAAAAACAAGTTTATACACACATTTTCCTCCATAACGCAAACAATTGGCTATGTTTGGTTAGGTGAGGTTAGTTTAGGTGTTTTAATTTTGATTTTTTTTTGCGAAAAACTCCACAAAATTTAACGCAAAATGGAGTTTATCTTCAAAAATAGCTTATGTTACTTTATGTCAGGTTGGGTTTTATTTTCTATTTTGAAAGAAGAGAAAATATCTTGCTTCAAATTTTGAATATGTGATGTGTTAGTCTTCTTTCTCCAAAAAAGAGGCTGGTTAAGTTATGTTTCCTTTTTGTTTATTTCTTACAAAAAAAACTTCATGCTGTGACGTTTCCAAAGCTCTTTTTGAGTTATTTTGTTCCCAACCTGAAAAGCAGGCGATTGTGCATAAAATGAGTGGTCCCATCTTAGTCACATTCATAAATATTGCATTCGAACGATAAATACCAAGAATTCATAAAACACCTTAAGCACAAACTTACCAAAATGATTGGTCGCAGCATGTTCATCACATCCCTAAGCATCGCATCAAGCAATATAATACATCAGAAATTACTTTAAGCTGTGCCAAGCCCTGACGGAAATGCAACATTGGGTGCCCCAATCCTGGGCAGAAAAAGCACGAAGAGCAATGGAATTAAAATATTAATAAAAGGAAAGTAAAACCAGCTCTTCTTAAACACAATTATGGTAGATATGTGGTATTTGCACAGAAACCCTGAGTACAAATCAGAAAAAAAGCATGAACGAGTCTTGTTGAAGGTTACCTACCAACTTTTTCATCTACTGTTCCTAAACACTGCGCGAAATTGCATCACAAATGTCTTACCTCTGTCATATTTGTCGACCGCAACCGCAAATTTGAAGGTGAGATTTTATGATTCTGTAACTGAACATATTATCTTTGGATACTACTATTTTGGATGTTCTGAAGAACGCGATTCTGGCATTTCATGCGCGCTAGTGGCTATTAAGTCTCTCCAGATATTTGGTGATTGGGTTTGACCTTGTATAACTACAGGGTTCGTGTGGAGCGCTTCCAGTATATTGGCAAAAAGGAAGTGTTCTTGGCAACATTAGCGACTTGCTTAATGTATATTGTTATGCTACATTGTTTCAAAGTCATGTCAGGTCACCGAGGTTAAGTCAGGTCAAGTTCATGACAGGTTAACATACGCTCTAGAGGGGTGGAGGGAAAAATCCACCCACCACTCCGTAAAACGGAGTGCGATGCGTGCATTCGGCAGGGAAAAAGTCCGTGTTGGCCAAATTAGATCGGTTCCTGTCTACCTAGTGCGAAATAAGCTATATGCATATGGCTTACGACAGCGAAGGAGATGATAGCGTTTGGCTTTTAGTTGCTTGGTCTAGGTTGATGCTGCATAGAAGGGTAAATAGTAGCTTAAGGGCGGGTGCTCGTCACCGAGAAGGATTCGCAGCGAAAGTGGAAGGCGATGTTGGGCGACATGGGTAAGAAGGAGGCAACGCTGCTGGCTGCTGACGCTGCTGGCGGTCGGACTTGGCGGCCTGTTGACTGTGAAACGCCGTAGTCAGGGGCTTGTGGTCCGTCACCAGCGTCACGTGTCGTCCCTCGATCAGATGGCGGAAGTGGAGCACGGCGAGGTAGGCGGCCAGCAGCTCACGGTCGTACGCGGAGTACTTCTGCTGTGGCTGGCTCACCTTCTTGGAGTAGAATGCGACTGGGACGGGCTGCCCGTCCACTACTTGGTGGAGGACTGCATCAGCAGCCACCATGGAGCAATCAGTGACCAGCTGGTAGGAGTCGCACTGTGGGTCGTGGTGCGTCAAGATGCAAGCGTCTGGCAGGGCCTTCTTGATGGCACTGAAGGCGCCCGTCTCTGCCACATGCCATGGGAGATCCGAAGATTTGGGATGGAGACGGATGAGCTCGGTGAGTGGATGGGTGATATTGGCGAAGTGGGGAATCATCCTACGATAGAAACCCACTATGCCGAGGAAGCGGCGGAGATCAGTTGAGTCTGGTGGTAGGCGCGGAGGAGGTCGATTTTGGAAATGGTCTGTCCATGCAGGTTTGTTGATAGGCTTTGGATGTATGGAAGGGGGTACCGGTCTTGTTTGGTGATGGAGTTGAGGGCTCGATAGTCACCAGTGACTCTCCACTCTCCGGGATTATTATTTGGAACTAGGTGAAGGGGTGAGGACCATGGTGATTTTGAAGGACGGATGACGCCGGTCTCCAGGAGCACGTTGAAGGATGCCCTTGCTGCGTCCAACTTGTCTGGTGGCAGGCGTCTCGGACTGGCGAATGTCGGTGGGGAGCTGCCAGTGTCGATCGTGTGGTTGGTTGGGATTGTTGTCATGTCTTTGTCCAACACATCGCCTAGCTTGCATGGCTCTAGAACAGACGGATGCTCACACAGGAGGGATTGGACTTGAGCAGATTGACTAGAGGTGTCATTGATGAGGTAGTTGCTGGTTGCGTTTTTGCTGAGAGCAATACTTGTGGATGAGAGTGAGGTAGAACTGTCAACCAGTGCCCGAGCGACACAATCGACAAGGAGAGCATGATGGGAAAGGAAATCATTTCCGAGTAGGGCAGAGGTCACATCTGCCACAACAAATGTCCACGTGAATGTGCGGCGCAGTTCTCGGATGGAGATTATTAGGGACACTTCGCCATATGTGTGGAGTGGATCACCACTAGCAGTACCGATGGTGACTGCTGTCGGGTTGAGATGATATCCCTCGATGTAGCTGGGTGGAATTAAGGATACTGCGGCTCCAGTGTCCACGATGAAGGTGACCTGCTGGACACCAACTTGGGCTGCGACTTCCAGGAGTGGCAGACCAGGTGTCGCCATGACCGGGGCCTACCGCTCTAGTTTTCCGTCTGCCTGGTGGGTGATGCTGGGCGAGATGAGAGCTGGGTCTTCGCAGATGTTGGCTTATCAGGCCACTGGCACCAAGGTTTGCAGTTCCTGGCACGGCTGACAAAGTAGATGTGAGCCCGGCATACCTGGGGACCCTGTCCCTCTTGGTGTGGTTCCACACCACTTTCTCCAAATGAGGTCGAGTTGGGGGTGGGATGCCGCTCCGCTGTCCTTTTTGCTGCTGCTGCAGCTGCTGGTGTCCTTGGGGTGGCCTGCGATCAGGTTCAGGATGTCCCCATGAGTGCTGTTGCTGGACAGCATATGATGGCGCCCCTGCACCCTGCACCAGTGGCAGGATTTCATCAGCGAGTTTCCCCAGCTGGCGAAGAGGGAGCTCACGCTGGGCAGGCAGGACAGCAGCGATGGAGGGATGCAGAGACTGGATGCATTTGTTGGCGGACCAGATCCTCTCCGACACCCAGCTTGCCTGCTACTTCTCGTAGGTCAGCGAGGTAGATAGAGGGTCGGCCTGTCATGCGGTTTTTCGAGATCAGTTTTTCAAAGAGCTCTGGTTTTGTCTTCTCATGCAGGTCGGTGTCAGCAGATTGTAGTGCACTGAGGCCCTTGGTGACGAGCACACTGAGATCAATCTTGCAGCCCGTGTCTGGAGGTAGGGCTGCGAGGACATGGTAGAATTTGGTTTGGTCATTTGTGATACGGGTGAGCTGGAATTGTGCATCAAGCACTGCGAACCAACCTTGAACAGCAATCTCCATGAATGCAGGAGCTTTGAAGGCGACATGATGAGCTGCCTGACCTGTTATAGGCGTGACGGCAGATTCAGGATTATCTTCCTCTCGAGATGTCATGATCGTGCTTCAGACGTGGGACGAATGATTTTTGTAGCGGTACTTGGTATGCGTAGTTTTCGGGCGTAATGTTCCAGAGAGAGGCAAAAGCGATTGGCCCTAGATTGGGGGAATCAAAATCACGTCGGGTGCACCATTTGTGGGCGTGCTAGCTTTCCCTAGGTCGAATATAAGGCTAAAAACAGGCGGAACCGTGCTCACCACACAAGATGTCTGCCGAAAAAGATCTATTCTCTGTTTTCATACACGTAATCAGAATATTCAGAATACATTCAAAGACACAACAGAATGCGTGTTCTTCTACGAAATTAGGTCATGATATGGTAAACAAAACAATAATTAATCAATTACTTCCATTAAGAGCTATGGAGAAATACATCAGTTTCCGGGAACTATATTCATTTGCGGCGCATCGTGATCCACTTCCAAGTGGCGGTCAACAAGCGCTTTAACAACCGTATGATATTGTGGGTGTAACTTTGTAGCATGGCAACATTCAACTATCGGTGAAGGTGACGCGCCACGGACATACCTGGCGCGGCATAAACAAACAATACGTTCGGATGTGGGGCACCACAAGACAACGTTGAAAATGATGTGCAGGACAGATAAGCAAAAAATGACGGACAGAGTTATACATGTCACACAACTTGGAAGGTGCTGTGGATTCGGCGGAGGAGATAATTGCGGGTGAGCTTGCTGTGTTCCATTCGGAGGCGGGAAAGAAGCACCTCGTGAGCGAGTGTATGTTGCTTGGAAGTGGTGCCATCTGGAGATTAGGAGTCCAATGTGATATGTGTGGAGTTATGATTCCAGCATACCAGGAGATATTGTGTACATGGACAGTTTGTGAGTGATAAGAGGTAACCGTGAGCACCTGGAGAGGGTGAGGTCGATGGCTAGACGAGCGAGCTCATCCTTCGGGTCGTTGTCCGGTATCCCCATGTGGCCAGGGGCCCAGAGCGGTGTGAGTTGGATGTTTGCGCGATGGATGTGGTAGATTTAACAGGTAGCGTGGAGTGTGGGGTACCGAGTGCTGTGCGTGGCCGCGAGGACGTCAATGGATGAGCGTAAGTCAGTACAAATGTTGACGAGTGTGGTTATTTTGTGTTGAATAATGTGTTGTAGGCAGGCAGGTTACGGTTCCCACCAGCTCTGTCTTGTAAATCGAACGGTGGGGTGTTAATGTTGTATGGCCGGTGTTGGGTCCACCGCACCAGGCGGCGCCCATACCGTCGGTGGTGCAGCAGCCGTCAAGACAAAAGGATGTCACATGTTGGGAGTGGACCGCGTGATGTTGGGAAAATACCATGGAATTGCAATCGATGGGTGACATGCCGACGTGTGTGGTCGCGTGGGTGAATTTGGCCGACCTGGCACCGCGTGGTGATGTCGGCTGTTTCCGGTTGGAGAGAAGATGTGTTAGAGAGTGAGTAGCGTATGGTAGGAGGAATTGGACTGTCGGGACGCGCGTATCTGCCACGGTCGGATGCGTCTGATAAACTGAATGTCTGTCCTTCGGCCCCTAATATCGAACTTGTAGCATTTACTGTCGGCTGTGTATGAAGTTTCGCTTATTACCATTGAATTGCCTGTAACTACCATTTAATTGCACAATATACCAAATCCAGCACAATTCATCTTTCGGAGTTAACGCGACGCGTGGGTCTCCTATTACCGTCACGTGCCTACAAGCAGGGGCGTCGCCACCGGGGGGCAGAGGGAGCAATTGCCCCCTGCCGTGAGACTGGGGGGCGCCGCCCCCTGAAGAAGCCCTCAGGACGAAAGAGGCCCCCAGGACAAAAGAAGGTACGTCAGGACGAAAAGGAGGCTCCCAGGAGAAAAAGGAGGCTCTCCAGGACTAAGAGGAGGCCCCCAGGACGAAAAGGAGGTCCTCCAGCCCTCAGTTTCCCATTCCCGAACCATACTAAGGGCCTAAAAACAATAGGAGGCCCTAACACAATGGAGGCCCCTTTTCTGGGAGCAGGAGGCCCCCTTTCGATCTAGCCCCCCTGGAAGAATTTCGTGGCGACGCCACTGCCTACAAGTACTACATCAGACTACATCACGTGCCTACAATGACAACCTTTTCTACAGTTGTAGTATTGCTGTTATGTTGATGGTGTCATAGGCTTGTTTTAAATCCAGGAAGACGGCCACCGTGGAGCGGTTCCTTGCCGCGGCTTCCTGTATGTGTGTGCTAAGGTAAGTAGGGTTGTCTAAACATGATTGATTAGGAAGGAAGCCTGATTGAATAGGAGAGATTAGTTTTTGTGTTTGGATGATGTAGAGGAGGCGTTTTTTTGACAAGACGTTTGAATAGCTTGTGGAAGCCGCTAGTGAGGGCAATAGGGCGATAGGAAGTGCAGAGTTGAGTCCGTTTTTTTTGTTTAGGTATGAGAAAAGCATACAACCAGGATTTTGGGTATGTATGTGTGGTCCATGCGGTGTTGTAAGTGTCGAGTAATGTGTGCAGCGCTGAGGTTGGTAAGTGTTTAAAGAAGGATTAGTGAGTGTTGTCCGGTATTAGACATAAAGACATAAAGACATAAAGACATAAAGACATAAAGACATAAAGACATAAAGACATAAAGACATAAAGACATAAAGACATAAAGACATAAAGACATAAAGACATAAAGACATAAAGACATAAAGACATAAAGACATAAAGACATAAAGACATAAAGACATAAAGACATAAAGACATAAAGACATAAAGACATAAAGACATAAAGACATAAAAGACATAAAGACATAAAGACATAAAGACATAAAGACATAAAGACATAAAAGACATAAAGACATAAAGACATATAAAAGACATAAAAGATTAACTCTTGAGCCACAAGGGCCCTTCTTGGTTGCACTCTGTACACTGAACCAGTTGCCCACCAAATCTGCCAATCAGCCCTCCCTGTAATACTGAAAAGCAAGCCCTCTATTCTTATAATGATTGTCTATGCTGTTTTTAAAGATGTTCAATGTTCTGCTACTGACGATGTTTTCTGGCAGCTGGTTCCAGTGTTCCACTACCCTGTTGGTGAAGAAAGTTTGCCTTAACCTTGTTCTGCTGTGGTTAATTTTAATTTTGAATTTATGACCTCTAATTGCATCATTTCTGTTAAATTCAAACATTTCCCCAAGGTATCCCCTCTCCAGACCATTGACAAATTTAAAGACCTCGATGAGATCTCCTCTCAGCCTTCTATATCTAAGTGAAAACATATTCAATTTCTTCAATCTTTCCTCATATGCCAGGTTGCTTATGCCATTAACCATTTTTGTAGCCCTCTTTTTGTACTCTCTCTAAAAGCCAACAATCTTTTACATAGCTAGGAGACCAAGCTTGGATGCAGTATTCCAACTGTGGCCTGACGTATGCACAGTAAAGCTTCCTGATCACTTCCTCACTTCTGTATGATACATTCCTATTTATTGCCCCGAGCATTCTCAGTGCCTTCTTCCTGGCTTCCTTGGTCTGTTCTGATGCCCCCAATTTTGTGTTTAGAATAACACCTAAATCCTTCTCCTGTTGAGTCACTGATAGCACTTGGCCACCCATCAAGTATGGAGCCTTCATATGCCGCTTACCTACATGCATGATTTTGCACTTATCAAAGTTAAATTTCATTTGCCATTCTTCGGACCACTTCACAAGTTCGTCTAAGTCTTTTTGCAGCGAGATATGCTCATCCTGACCTGTTATTGCCCTAAAGACCTTCAAATCATCTGCAAATTTCAAAACTTTACTGCTTAGGCCACTTTCAATGTTATTTACAAATATAATGAACAGTAATGGCCCTAGTACTGACCCCTGGGGGACTCCACTAAGAACATTTTGCCATGATGACTTTGTACCGTTTAGCATCACTCTTTGCTGTCTATCTGAAAGCCACAACTCTATCCATTTTAAGATGCTACCTGCAATACCATGGGACTGAAGCTGTATCATTAACCGTTTATGGGGTACCTTGTCAAAGGCCTTACTAAAGTCAAGATATGCTACATCAACCTGATTTCCCTGATCAAATTGTTCTGTGGCGAAGCTCAAAAAGTCCAAGAGGTTTGTGAGACACGATCGTCCTTTTCTAAATCCATGTTGAGTATCTTGAATCAATCTGCTACCTTCCAGATAACTAACTATTCTATCCTTGATAATTGATTCGAGTACCTTGCAGACTAGGGATGTGAGACTTATTGGCCTATAGTTTTCAACTTTCCCTCTTTCTCCTTTCTTGAAAATAGGAACTACATTTGCCCTTTTCCAATCGGTTGGAATTTCATTATGTGAAACTGATCTACAAAATATTATACTAAGTGGAAATGCCAGTTCCTTTTCATTTTCCCGCAACACCCTAGCATAAATATCGTCAGGTCCTGCTGCCTTATTTGGCTTTATTTTCCTGATATGATTGTAAACAACATCACTACCAATGAAATCAACATCATTTGTCAGATCCCATGTAACTGAACTATGGTGTACGGTCGGCAGATTGGTCATATCTTCCAATGTAAACACTGATTTGAACTGATTGCTCAGCTCCTCAACCATCTCACTATCCTCACCCAATGTAGTCCCGTTTACTTCCAGTGGACCAATTTTGCTAGAAACTTTACTCATCTTGTAGAAACTAAAGAACTTTTTACTGTCCCCATTACAGTTTCTAGCTAAATCCAGTTCCTTTGCTCGCTTTGCTGCTCTGGTTTTTTGCTTCACAGTGTCTCTAGCTTTTCGATACGCCTTTAGATTAATGACATTTGAGGCTTCTTTAAAAACTCTAAATGCAGTTTTCTTAGCCCTAATTGCTTTTATCACGTCTGGTGTAAGCCATGCTGGCTTTCCTACCCTTCTTTTGCGTCTTTGCTTTTGGGGGACATGTCTAATCTGAGTTTCCTTTAAGTAAGATTTGAACTTTTCCCACATTTCACAGGCATTTAAATTGGAGAATTCTTCTTCCCATCTGATGGCACTTAAAGCCGCTCTCATGCCGTTAAAGTCTGCTCTGTTGAAATTTGGAACCTTTACCAAATTATCCTTGATAATTTCCCCTACATGTGCCTTGAATCTAACTATGTTATGGTCACTTTTTCCCAGAGTTTCGCCTACAGTCAAGCCTTGAACCAAGTCACTTAAATCCGAGAATACAAGGTCCAAGAATGAACCATGCCTGGTAGGTTCCGATACAAACTGGTTTAAGAACAGATCCTCTTCAAGGCATTTCCTGAACATTTTGCATGATGGGGAGCCAACACCAGCATTTTCATAACCTTTTAGATTAAAGTCACCGAGAATAAGGCACTTCCTCTTAAAGTTTCTACTGATTTCCTCACAAATCACCTTGTCAAGCTCCAGTTGCTGAGAATGTGGCAGGGTTCCTGATCGGTAGAAAGCTCCTATCCTAAGAGTATTGCTGTTGCCTTTTCCCACTGTGACATCAAGCCAAATGGACTCCACAGACACATTTTTATCCCCACCTGCTACTTTTTGAGAACTGAATAAGCTATTCACATAGAGCATTACACCACCCCCTTTCATTGCTGGACCCCTATTGCACGAAAACATATTGTATCCCTGGATCTCATAGTCCTGTAAGTTGTCTCCAAAATATCCTTCACTGACCCATGCCTCCGTAATGCAAACAAAATCCGGTTCCTCCTCAGCAACATAACACTTGAACTCATCAAATTTGGAACGGATACTCTGAGCATTAAACATCATACACTTAACAAATGCTCCATAACCACCTTTGGCTTTTTCATATTGAGGAGTTCTTTTATCACTAGATGAACTATAACTCTGTCCCCTTGAGTTGCTGCTGTCCCTATTTGCAGACTTTGAGGTTCTATTGCCTTGGCTGACACTATTGGAATATTCCTGAGTTGGCAATGCAATTTCATCCCTCCCCACCCCATTTCCTAGTTTCCCTGAAGGACATGCTCATATACTTTGCCTAACACATGGACCCCCTTCTCAGAAAAGTGCAGGCCATCCCTCTGATAGAGGTCCCACGATGCATAAAACCTGCTCCACTCGTCTACAAATGTAAAACCTAGCTCCTGGCAGAGCTTTCCTACCCTGGTGTTAGCTGCCAGTGCCCTAGAGCTCCACTCAGGGGAGGCTCTAGCCCTAGGCAAAATTCCTGTTACAAGCACTCTATTGGTACCCTTCAGGGTGGCCAGAAGGGCCCTGTACTCCCGCAGAAGCTCCTCGCTCCTAGTATGACCTATGTTATTTACCCCTACATGCACTATGACTGTGTTAAACTGGTGATTACTGGTGACCTGTGCCACCGCAGGTACCAGGTCCTTCACCTTGGCACCAGGCCTGGTGATGCACCTCCTGTCCCTCCTACCTTTACAAAATACCCGCTCTAAATGACGCACACGAGAGTCTCCTATGACCAGCACTGACTCCTTACTACTGCTATCCTGGGGGCAGTCATCCAATGCCTGGAACATATTTGTTGTTACTATGCCCGCCCGCTGGGCCGGTCGGCTACACTTCCTCCCGCTCCTACCAACTGCCACCTGCCACTCACTGACCCTTTCCTTAGGTTCGCGTCTCCAAATCCTCCACCCCTGACCTCATGCCACTTCCCCTCCTGTGACCTACCAGAACTACCCCTCCTCTGTTCACTATTAACACTATTAACACTCCCTCTTGAGAGATCCCAGCCACCTCCACAGTAGGGGAAACCTCAGCTACCTGGTGGCCTGCGACCACCTGGGCATATATTACATTATTACACTTGTGTTACCTGTCTGTGCGATTGCTAATTGTAGTTCTATGTGTGTAAATCTAGTGTTGTAAAGGTGTGTCCGTTTATGTTTGATTGGAGGTGGCGGGGGTTCGTGGAAGTGTAGATGATCTAGGATGGTAGTGGTCTGCGAATACGTTTGCTATTGTCTGTGAGTCTGTTGTTGTGTTGTTGCTGTGTGTAAGTGGGATGGCTTTGATTGGGGGTCTTTGTCGGTGTTCAATGTTTTCAGGAGTGTCCAGATGCCGCCGTGAGGTGTAAGTCTGTTAAATTGGGCACTAAATGTGATTAACGAAGTCTTTTTTTGCGTTTTTGATGATGGTTTTATATTGTGTTCTGATTTGTTTGGATAGTGTGAGTGTTTCTGGTGTGCGGTGTCTTTCGCATGTGTGTCTTAAAGACATACAAGATTAGTCCAACTATGAGCCACAAGGGCCCTTCTTGGTTGCACTCTGTACACTGAACCAGTTGCCCACCAAATCTGTCAATCAGCCCTCCCTGTAATACTGAAAAGCAATCCCTCTATTCTTATAGTGATTGTCTATGCTGTTTTTAAGGATGTTTAATGTGCTGCTACTGACAATGTTTTTTGGCAGCTGGTTCCAGTGTTCCACTACCCTGTTGGTGAAGAAAGTTTGCCTTAACCTTGTTCTGCTGTGGTTAACTTTAATTTTGAATTTATGACCTCTAATTGCATCATTTCTGTTCAATTCAAGCATTTCCCCAAAGTATCCCCTCTCCAGACCATGAACAAATTTAAAGACCTCGATGAGATCTCCTCTCAGCCTTCTATATCTAAGTGAAAACATATTCAATTTCTTTAATATTTCCTCATATGCCAGGTTGCTTATGCCATTAACCTTTTTTTGTAGCCCTCTTTTGTACTCTCTCTAAGAGCCAACAATTCTTGCATGCATGTTGCAATCATGTCTTGCATGGTTGCTCGCGCGGATCGCCCGGTGGCACTCGTGACTCCACCAGGGAGCCGCCCGAGGTTTGTGTTGGTTTCGTGGTTTTGTTTATGGTATGTGCCGATGTGCTGTGGTGATGAGTATGTCTGCGAATTGTTCTGGTGATAGCTGGGGGTTGTGGGCTGTTTTGACTGCTAGGGATTCTGGGAAAGGGACCCAGGAGGATTTTTTTTTAGGTTCCACCGGTCAGGCTGTGGATTGGGAGGGCGAGTACACGCTAAGAACTCGAGGGAAAAACTGGTCATAAGTTACAGCGGACAAAGTATGCTAGTTACCGGGGCGATTTTGGTCTTAGTCGAAAGAGCTTAAAATTTAGATAATACGGGGAAGAGTATTATTTTAGATATTGCCTAACCCAGGAATGTCAGACGTTATACCTGCTAGAGGGAAGGGAACATTCCGCTCCACTCATTTTTATTCCGCGAAATATCTCGGGAAGCAATTGAGATAGATAGATAAAATTGTGCACACACCTACTTGAGTATTTAGTGTACCTTGTTTTAAAAGATCGATGATCAACGGCAAAATATAATTAAACACCTGAGCTAGTTCCCACGCCCAGACGCTTTGGTATTGGCTAACAAGTCCACAAATTCCTTTGCTGACACGCAACTCCATGTTCACTATACGAAAAATCCAACTACGATGACCCGAACCTTATAGGCAAACACAACTTCCCTGCCATGGGAGACGCTGTGCGTGACCTATCTCGACTCAGTCGCCTCGTCAGTTAGGGGACTTTTTGGCATAGCAACCACTGGATCAGGTTACCCGGTCAAGACACTCCGCCAGCCTACGCGTCGCGGTGACCGACTCTGGCTTCCCCGTGCCGCCCGGGCTGGCCACCGCACCGCAACGCGGCCTGTCGGTATACAATTGATCATTATCGGTGTTAGAGCGGCTAAGTGCATCTGAAACTTGCGGCACATGTAGTCAAAGGATCGCTGATTTCATTGGGATTGGTCTCTGGCTATGCGCTGTTGGGCGTTTTTAAAACCTTACTTGAACTTCGAGGTACTAAAAAGTTGAAGGACTATTGCAATTACTGATTGTTTAACAACAACTAGCATATTGTTAATTGGTGTATGCCTTTTTTAATACGTTAACGCAATGAGAATGTTCTCAGCTATCATTTCACACCTCACTTGTCCATGTTTTCAGAATGCAGCTTACTTTCATCAATCGTCAAACTGCGACAACGTTTGTGCACGTGTGCGTCGTTTTTTTTTTCACACGTAATGTTGTCCATGTTCATTGAGTTATTTCTGTGTCAAATCTTGTGAAAATTGTAATAAAAACTGTGGCTTCGTTTGCTTCAATCATTTGCTGATACAATGGCGCAAGAAATGCGGCATTAAAAAATAGTAGAGAAGTGCATTTTTTGCCAGTTCTCCATTGAGATATCACACTGTGCAGTGGTCGGAATTGAAGGTAACGGTGATGGGTGCGTGGTCGCTGAAATGTGGGTCTGTATAGGATGTACAGGATAGGGTAAGGGTTAGGCGTGATGATGAGAGGATTACGTCTGGGGTTGTCGGGAGGTGGAAGCCAATTGGGATGAGGTAGGTTGATGATCCAGTGTTGAGTATTGTGAGGGTGTGTTGTGTGCCCAAAAAAGTGCCCTCTTGGCCGGAATGTCACACATTTAGCCCAAGAATGACCTGCCTTATGTGCCCCGCCTGTGCCAAAATTGCCCTTTTGGCACAACTTCTTTTTTCACGCCCCTTCCGGTCAACAAACGTTCCAGTGTGCCCCGGACCGCAAAGTGCCCTTTTGGAGGCGGTCAGGTGCCGATTTGGAGCCCGCCAAGTGCCCTTTTGGTCCGGGCACCCCATAGAAAAACGCTGGGTGCGCGCCTGTTCCTGTGTGCTGAGTATGTGGTTGTTTTTGTTGTTGTTTGTGTTGTGTTCCTACTGAGAACGTGTTGGCAGAACCGGGTAGTCTGTGTGTAGTAGTGGTGGTGGCCGTTGTCTGTGTGAGCCCGGCTCTGTACGGCGATCCGGCCACGCCGCCGGCGGGTCCTGAACCGACGCCCTGGCCCGGTATGGGTCCATGACCCCGAGGTGGATTCGGCGGAGCACTTCTCACTCCCCCATCCACCGAGGGCAGGACCCATCCGAGGCCGCGTGGTCTCCCCGCAGGCGGTGCAGCTCAGCTCGCCGCTGGTGCATGTGTCTGTTGGGTGTGCGTGTGAGCATTTGCCGCATGTATGTTGTGTAGTGTCACCACGCCCCCCCCCCTGTGTGCCCGTATCGCTGACACTCCTTGCAGCGAAATGCCGACTTCGGGACCAGCAGTGGCACACGACAGGACCCAGTCGGCGTCCGCGCAGCCCGTCGGCCACTGGTCGGTGACACTCGACCCAGGTGGACGCAGCTGGCAGACGCCGGTTCTCCCGTCGGCCGACACTGTTCCGGCACGTGCTCCGGCGATCCGCCGGTGTCCCGGCCGGCCGCCGGTGCCAGATGTGACGTCACACGCAAGCCGCCGCCACCGGCCTGCCCAGCTCTGCCGCCGGAGGCCGGTATCACGTGACTCGCGAGGTCGGCTAGTTAGCTATTGGTTTTACGACACATCGACCTTTGAGTGATGTAGCCGCGCGCTCGGCACGCCAGCCGCGCCTCGTGCCACGTGAGCGGCGTCGCGCTCACGTGGCGTGTCACGCACCGGATGAACAGCAGACCGGCGCCGGCGTCGCGGCACGGGCTGGCGGCGGCAGCCGGCCGCCGGTAGCTGCTCACGCCCGGCTGCAGCTGGCGCGACTCCGTGCGGAGACAGTCGGCTCCGAACGTGCGGCACGTGCCGTTGGCCGCGTGAGAGAAGCCGGCGCAGTCGACCGCGTCGCGGCGTGCGCACAGCGCGGCGCACGAGAGGCGCGACGGCGTGCGCGTCGAGCGGTCAGCCGGCAGCGCGAGTGCGCCGCTCAGCTCTGTGAACAGCTCGTCGCTGGCGGCCTCGGCGGCGGCCGCGGCGGTCACCAGCACCAGCGCCAGCGCCAGAGCGAGCGCGAGCAGGCACGACCGTCTCATAGCGACGCTCGGGACAGACATCGGCGTCGGCGGCCGGCCGAGTCGGCCGTGGCGTCGCTTGTAGCCTGGGAGACGGCTCCATTACTTCGCGTTAGTCGCGTTACTCATCGATCGTCGTCTTGCATCTCGTGCCGACCGGTCGTAGCCAGGCCGTAGCGTGTCCTTCTGGACGGCTAGGCGGTGGCGTCGGACACGCCGACGCAATTACATTGTTACATTGCCGAGGGGACGTCAAGTTACTGGTCGAAACAACGGTACGCGACGGGGCTTTTGCCAATGACGCGCTGCCGGAGTAGAGGTCCGTGTTTGGAGTCAATAAGGAAAGCCCGGAGTCAATAGGAAAGGTTGGGCTCGTTAGGACGCCAGGTCAAGTCGAACTCAGTGGAGCCGCCCAGCATCTGCCAGAAGTCCTCGTGGCCGGCGTCCGTGGCGCCAAGGAACACCCTCGCACCGCCGGGGAGCGGAAACACCTCGAGGATCAGGCTCCACACGGCGTTGTGGTTGGACGGTATCACGTGACTCGCGAGGTTGGTTAGTTAGTTATTGGTTTTACGACACATCGACCTTTGAGTCATGTAGCGTCACCAATCTTTCACGCCGATTAGCCGCGGGCGAGGAGTAGCGACAGGTGTGACTCGAACCCACAATCTCTCGATTGTTAGACGGGCAACTCACCCCTGGACGACTCGTCCCCGGCTCGCGAGATCACGATCACGTGACCACAACATTTGGTCAGCGTCGCGGCCACATCGTCACCGCCGTGGTGAGATCCACGCTCACAACGCCTGCCACTGTCAAGTGATCACCCGCGGCCACCCGTGACACCTGCGAGACAGAAACGGTCAAGATCGCTGCAGAAGGTAGTGTGAACGATGACCGACGCTCGTACTGTCGTGCCGCCAAGCCGCAAGCATTGGGCTTTCCTCGTGACGACATCCAGGCCATAGGTGGTGACTAAGCCATACAATCAGAACTGTGTCGTTCCCCTGGTGATGGTTTTATTACAGACAGCGGCCGTGACGGTGAACTGTGCCGATGGAAAACGTCATGATATGTGGTAGCAAGCGTACGCCAGGCTGGTCAACCTGTGGTAGCCGTACCCTTGCTATGTTGGGTGTAGCAATACTATTATATGGCCGTAACGCGTGGGATCGACGTGCTGGTGGTCGGATCATTTCCATTGTGAACCCAAAGTTGCCAAAGCGTGTGTACGCGCTTGACGCCGACATTGGTCACTATTTATGTACTTTCAATCGCCTCAATGGCTTTCAATGGCTCGGGAATTGGGAACATGATTTCGTATAAATGTACTGTTTGTTCTTGGCATGGTGCATTATGTACTCAACACGCAATAGCAATAATAATTTTTTTCGCTGAAAACTGGGCGATACCAAGGTATAAATAAGTAATATGTAGATAAATACCTAAGTGTCAAAACCAACCAACGTCTCAATGCTTTCTCGAACAGAAGAAGCTTCCCGCTGGCCTCTTCATTGCAGGGAAGTTGATGCTAAGCATAGCTTTCAGATATCTCCCATTGATCAACCCACCTTTATGTCCTCCAGCAATAAATGAAAAAAGTTAGATTCATCACTACTGTTATTTATTACCACCAGCTTGATGCCCTAAGCAAGGCTTAAGCGATCATTTCTTAGTCGTAGAACGATAATTTCACGAAGGTGACAACACAAAGTGGGTTACATTTGTTTCCTGATCGAAATCTGACGAATTTTCGAGAATTTGTTTTTTAACATTTGGTGCTGGCTGCAAGGCACCTGCTAAACAAGTTAAAATAAAAAAAAATTATTCGCGAAGAAATTCACCCGCCTGGGATTCCGACCGCCATTTTGTCAAAGGGGACGTAGCGAAATGAAGTGATTGGTGATCAACTAAATTCTCCTGTGGAGGGGCCTAATCTACCACTATCTTTTCTGATTCTTCGGATTTCAACCTTAACTCCCCACCCACTTGTACGGTTTTATTTTGGTATCCCTTCATAAATCCACTCACACTGCTGAAATTACACCTATACCACAACAACCGTATGGGCATCCGAAAATGTAAGTTGGAGCCCTCCAAAATAAGGAGGAATTCCAAAAATATCAATGTGAGGGTCGGCAAAATGGCTGTAGAGCACAGAACATATTACTAAGTGGCTTCACAAATTGTGTACGCCGCCGAAAAAGCATACCGAATCTCGAAAAATCGAGATGGGATACAAATGCATGACGCCAGGGTCTCGAAATGTCTGCCCGAAATTCAGACTGATGACAGAAAAATCCGAAAACATCCACAAAAATCGCATTAAGCCCAGAAAACTGGCATTGGGTACCTGGAACCACGAACCTGGGAGCGATAAGTCAGGCTGGGACACCGAAGAATCGCTCCGACGCCCCAAAACCGAACTAGGACCCACAAATGTGCGTTAGAAGCCCCAAATAAACACAACAGGTCCTCAAGAGCACAGAGGAGGCCGAAAGTACAACTGACGCACTAAAGCACACAATCTACCAAAAAGCGACAAAGCCTTAAAACATGCGCTGCAGCCCTAGATATACATACATGAAGCTCTAAAAAAATACACTGGAAGCTCTCAGGGCACACAGGGACCATGCTACCGCACAAGGGTCTGAAAAAGTGGCCGAACCACAAAAGGCAAACTGGTTCCAAATCGAAAAAAGGACCAGGAGCTAAATGAGGACATCGGGATCTTCAAAAAGGCCCTGACATGTAAAAATATCCTCGGTGCATAAAAATCAAGAAAACCCCAAAACAAGCAGCAGTTTAGAAAATGTACTGAGCCCCTAACTATAATTTGAATGTGTTACACATCACTTTGAAGTGTAAAATTTCCCAATTTCAGGCATCCCAGTTCATATCACCCGGTCACCACGACGCGAACGTCCGTGCGCGTGCGCGCTCATCTTGCGCATTTGGCGCATTCGCCATAGTTCGTGCGATGTTACGGTTTCTGCTAGGCCTTCTGTCTTCTGCTAATTACTGCCACATGATAGACTTGCGATTTTGGCGGTTCCTATTGCAAGTTTTCGAGCCTCGGAATGAGTTTTCAGGGGCCCAAAGTACTTAATTGGAGACCCCAATGCGAATTCTGGTGGACCGATGCGCATTTTGGTGGCCCCAGCGCGAGTTTTCGAGCCCCGGCACGATTCTTGGGAGCTTATGCCTCTCAGGATACAGGGGGCATTTGCCCCTTTGATATGCCATGCGGCCACTGAAGGAGTATATTTTTGTCCCAGAGTGACATTCCGATTAAGAATTGATTTTTGAAGCCGCTGCAACTTTTTAGGCACGGCGCGCCGTTTTGGGCCTCCAGGATGATTTTCAAGGGCTGCGACGCGATTTTTTAAATATATATTCCAATGTGATCTTTTGGGGCTCGACGTCATTTGCTTGGATCTCTAGCGCGAGCTTTAGCTGCCTCGACAGTTTTCTAAGTCTAAAACGTTTTGTGTTTCTTTGGCGTCATTGTTGGGCCCCAGAGTTCGAGTGTTTTTGTGTTTCTTTTTGCGTGCTTTTGTAAGTGTTTTTCAAAGTTGGACCAATGTCCGGAGTGTTTTTCGTTGCTCCGGCTTCATTTGGTTTGGCTCCAGCGAGACTGTTATGGAATGGTACGACCCGTCGTACCAATATATATATTTTCATGGTCTGGTCGTACATTTTTGGTACACCCGGCCTCAGCGTGATTTTCAGTGGCCCCGGCCAGATTCTTTGGGTGCATATCATAATTTTAAAACAACCCGGCACGACTTCTCCCATTTCGTAGGGGTCTTGCAAATTGTAGGCGCCATCTCGCGTCATAAGTATCTCGTCCCATTTCCTGGAGCCTCTTTACCGGTTTTCAACGTCTTATGTCCTACTCTCCTTCATATTCAATGTCCTCTCTCGTCTTGAAGGGCCTTCTCCTACATCCTGGGGCCTTTTACTATGGTATGGGGCTTCCTCTCATGTCCCAGGTGCATTATCTACCAAATTAGCGGCCTCCTGCCACACCTCGTGGGCCTCCTGATTTATCCTAGCAAAGCCTTACCAGTCTTGAGGGAATCTTCAATTTTAGAAACCTCAAACCCCTTCATACCAGTTACCACTGCTATCTTAAGGGCGTCCTCTCATTTTCTTGGAAATCCTTCCGGTCTGCGGGGCCTCATTCAACCCTGGAAACTTACTCCTTTTTGGCGGACTCCTCTCGAGTCCGGCAGTGCGCTCATTTATCTTCTAGAGCCTTTTGTTTGAAATTAGGTGCCTCCTCTCACGTCTTGAGGACCTCTTGCTCTGCGTTTTGATTCCAACTTCGTCCATCTTATGGGTGGTATTTTATCTCCTGGTGGACTACTCTTCTCTCTCAGGTTCATCCTCTTCCAAATTATACACAACCTTTCCTATCTCAGTGACCTTGTTATTTCCTGGGGACTTTTTTGGCCATCTGCGAGCCTTCTTTCCGCCTGGGAGTAATCTATCTTATCCAATGGCCATTCTATCCGATTTTAGGACTTCCTCGTTCATCATGGGGTCTTATTTCCAATATTGTGTCGTCCTCTACCAAATTAGGTACATCCTGCCATATCTCTGGATCATCTTTTTCTATCTTGGTGAAACTTTACTTGTTTTGGTGCATATTTTTGCGTCTCCGGAACCTCATCTCATATCCAATGGTTTTCTCTTCCGTCTTAGGGCCTCCTCTCATTTTTTAGGCCTCCTTCCGTATTGGGGCATCCTTTGCAATTATGGGGGCTCTCCGTGCCAATTTGTGGCACTCGCTTGATTTCTGGTGCCTCCTACCCTCTCCTAGGTGACTCATTTGTCAAATTATGGGACTCCTTTCACGTCTTGGAGGCTTCGTCATCTGTGTTTGGAGCCTCATTATCCTCTTAGCAGGTTCCTTTTGCGTCCTAGTCCTAAATCGTCTTTTCTAGGGTACTCGTCTTCTAAAATGTGGCCCTTATCTGGCTGGTCTCAGTGGTCTTCTGTCATTCCTAGGAGGACCTTTTTACCCATCTCTTGCGTCTGGATAAATATCTCTTGTCATTATTTTATATTGTAGGGTCCTTCCCTTCCATCTTGGGGGCCTCGTTTTCCAAATTAAGAATATTTTGCCACCCACCGGAATCCTTCTCATGTAACTCTGGGTGGCTTCTTGCCCGCCTTGGTGGCATCCTTTTTGCCATGGAGGTCTCTTTCGTCCTGGGGGCCTCCTTTTCGTCCTGGGGGCCTCCTCACAATTTCTGTTCTATGTATCTTATAGGGACCTGATTATATTTCCTGGGGGCCTCGTTGCCACTCTTGGATCCTCTTTGACAGCATCATCTTCTGTCCAGTCAGGCTCCTTGCTCACCTTTTTGTCCTACGCATTTCCGGTTGGTGGTCTCCTCAAATTACAGGAGGCGGCCCCCCCCCCCCAAGTCTCAAGGCAAGGGGTGGAGACGATTCCCTCGCTGCCCCCACCCTGGTGGCGACGTCCTTTCTCAAAAACCTCATCTCATACCCACTGGCTTTCTTTTCCGGATTAGGGCTTCCTCTCATTTTCTTGGGCCTCTTCTGGTATTGGGATTCCTTTTCAATGTTGGGAGCCTCCATGTCAATTTTTGGCACTGTCTTGATTTCTGAGGCCTCCTAACCCCTCCTAGGTGACTTCTTTTTCAAATTGTGGGCCTCCTCCTCGAGGCCCGACATTTGTAGAACCTCACTTTCTTTCTGGGGGCCTCCTTTTCGTCCTGGTGGGTCCAGAGGGGGGGGACCCCCAGTCTGACGGCAGGGGGAGGGTCAAATTCCCCCACTGCCCCCCGGTGGCGACGCCCCTGTCTGTCGTCCTCGTCAGGTGCACTGCACCTCTGCCGTCTCGCCATCGCCAAAATAGAAATGGGTGCTTTGGGCGAGCGTTGGAGTGATGAGTGATACAGCGAGTGGCCGGTGGAAGTAAATTGATGAACCACGCGCAGCGCTGCTCTTCACGGGTGGATCACCGTGCCTGACTGTTTTACCGCTTTCTGTCGAAGCTTTTCGTACTCCTTCATTTCCTAATGCCACTGCTCTCTTGAATTGGAGGGTCCCCTTTAGCACACTTGAATATAAGTGCTCTTGACTAGGCCCGTGCTCTCTTTAATTGGAAGGTTCCGTCACCCTTGAATTTGGAGGTAATTGATTAGTCCTTGCTCTCTTGAATCCCTTTTGTCTCCCTTGCATTCGGGAGCTCTAACCTTCGACCCTTATTATCACGTCCACTCATGTTTTGGTTCCTTCGATTATTTCGTAACATTCTTTCATCACACATCTTTCCGACCTCTCACACCGAAATTGTTTGTTCCATTTCCTATTGTTCGTCACATAATTTCCTTTCACGTTTTATTCCCGCTTACTTGTCTCTCGCTCTCCTGCGTATACCGTTTTCTTACACTCCTTAGCCGTTCTACTCAATGCTGGGTCCCCACCCACACATATACAGTGCACAACCAGCGGAGGAACACGGCGTCCCACAAGATGATGACATAGAAATATCTAGTCTTAAAAATGCTGTTTCAATATTCAATATATAGTGCCCGTCTTCTTAGCGCAGAAATGGACGCTAAGTGTAGAAAAGGAGCGTTCAGTGAGAAGTCGAGTAAAGAAACACCGTCCAGAGGTAGATATGTATTCTAGATGTGTACAATACACTTCTCTGAGTACCTTTTGTGAGCAGAATTATACGCTGACAAGCAGTATGTGTTTGGATGGCAACACCGGACGATGCGAAAGCAGTGCGCTGGTTGGCAAAATGCGGCACGAAGTCGGGAACACGTTGGGAGAGTGCAACGCTGACTGCAAGTGTTTTGCATTAGGTTGGCAGGCATTGAGCTTGGGCAGACTTTCCTCACCAGCAAAGTATTTTTTAGCTTCTGTCGACTACAGTAAGCATTGGAACGAGGGTGAGGTGCATGCATGGCTGCCACTTACCGTAAGCATGGGCACGACCATGGTGGTGGTGGGGGGGGGGGGAGTACGGCGTCGGGTACGGCAGCGGGAAGTTGAGTCAAACGTAACACATTGCTGCTCAATTCCTGGGACTTCTCGGTTTGCTAACACATATGGGGAGAAATCGAGGGAAATATGCTTGATTTGCAATCCTCTTTCTCCAACCACTAAGTTCTGATTTCTGATTTCTAATTTAATATTAACTAATTTCTGAAGAAATTTGTCACCAAATTTGTGATGCATGGATGAACGATCCGGACGATTTTCTGCATGCGTACGCATGCCTCAGCATTGGGTCGCAACCGGCGCGCGGCAAAACGACACATGCGGGATGGAGCATGGGATGTCGTTGAGCTTGTTGTCGATTATCTCCAGACAGTCCTCGTTCCCGCCGTAGTTGCTGGGCTCGAAGGGAAGCCAGATGAAGTCGAACTCAGTGGAGCCGTCCAGCATCTGCCAGGAGCCCTCGTGGCCGGCGTCCGTGGCGCCAAGGAACACCCTCGCTCCGCCGGGGAGCGGAAACGCCTCGAGGATCAGGCTCCACACGGCGTTGCTGTTGACGACGGCCAGCCGGCCGCCGGCCGTCAGGCCCTGACAGTGCTTGTCGGCGTCGGACCAGGTGTACGGCTTGGCCACATACAGGTAGCACCAGCTGTCGATGGCCCGCCAGCCGGCGGGGCAGGGCTTGGCGAGCCGACACTGGATCGGCGCCTCGCACGCGTAGTGTGTGACGCCGGCGAGCGTGGCTGGCGCGCGCACGATGCCGAACGGCCGGCCGGCCGGCAGCAGGATGGGCCCGCTGGCGGCTAGGCTGCTGACCAACGGCGGCTGGAAGCTGCGCGCGTCGCCCTCCACCGGGGTGGCGATGCCGTCGCCGTCCTCGTCGGTCATGCCGATCCACTCTTGCGCGTCTGGCCGGTGCTGGCGAAGCAGGTAATACCACATGGCTGGCGCGTTGGGTGTGGCCAGGTCGGTGCACGCGCCGCGCGCTCGGCACGCCAGCCGCGCCTCGTGCCACGTGAGCGGCGTCGCGCTCACGTGGCGTGTCACGCACCGGATGAACAGCAGACCGGCGCCGGCGTCGCGGCACGGGCTGGCGGCGGCAGCCGGCCGCTGGTAGCTGCTCACGCCCGGCTGCAGCTGGCGCGACTCCGTGCGGAGACAGTCGGCTCCGAACGTGCGGCACGTGCCGTTGGACGCGTGAGAGAAGCCGGCGCAGTCGACGGCGTCGCGGCGTGCGCACAGCGCGGCGCACGCGTGGCGCGACGGCGTGCGCGTCGTGCGGTCAGCCGGCAGCGCGAGTGCGCCGCTCAACTCTGTGAACAGCTGGTCGCTGGCGGCCCCGGCGGCGGCCGCGGCGGCCACCAGCGCCAGCGCCAGCGCCAGAGCGAGCGCGAGCAGGCACGACCGTCCCATAGCGACGCTCGGGACAGACACCGGCGTCGGCGGCCGGCCGAGTCGGCCGTGGCGTTGCCTGTAGCCTGGGAGACGGCTCCATTACTTCGCGTTAGTCGCGTTACTCGTCGATCGTCGTCATGCGTCTCGTGCCGACCGGTCGTAGCCAGGCCGTAGTGTGCCCTTCTGGACGGCTAGGCGGAGGCTAGACCTAATTGCGTCGGACACGCCGACGCAATTAGGTGTGTTACATTGTCGAGGGGACATTTTGCCAATGACGCGCTGCCGGAGGAGAGGTCCGTGTTTGGAGTCAATAAGGAAGGCCCGGAGTCAATAGGAAAGGTTGGGCTCGTTGGGACGCCAGGTCAAGTCGAACTCAGTGGAGCCGCCCAGCATCTGCCAGAAGTCCTCGTGGCCGGCGTCCGTGGCGCCAAGGAACACCCTCGCACCGCCGGGGAGCGGAAACGCCTCGAGGATCAGGCTCCACACGGCGTTGTGGTTGGTCGGAATCACGTGACTCGCGAGGTCGGTTAGTTAGTTACTGGTTTTACGACACGGCCGCGGTGGGTCGAACCCGGCACCACCTGTTTACACCGGAGGACAAGCAGGGTGCCGTTTTTAGATTTACGGCTTCTAACAACAGTAGGCGGGAATGCACGTATGCCGAGGATGGCGCCGAAAACCTAATAGTGAATAAAGCTGCCATGCTAATTTGTCATTTGGGAGCGATGTAGCTCGTGCCAAATGTCACTTCCGACACGACATTGTATTCATTTCAAAAGCTATCGGCGACCCACCGGGTAGGATACAGTGCGAATCTGGGGAGATGCGACCTTCCCCATGGAAAGATGACGCCTCCTCGTAGGCACTGGAAAGGCAGGACGGTGCGCTTCATATTGATATTTCGTCTGATCACAACGCTCCCTCCTTGATCTTTCCCACAAGTTCATCCCTTCCCGCTCAACGACTTTTTTCTTCAGCCGAAGACTCCCATTTCAAGGGAAATGACACGCCTATAATATCCACGAGTGTCCATTCCGTTAGATCTCAGTCTGTCTGATTCAGCTGACGTGCTCTCTCCGTCAGCTCAGGGCCTCTGTTTTTCAGGTCAGGGGTTTTCTGTCAGCCCAAGGCCCTATTCCTCCATGCAAGGCTCTGTGTTTCAGCCCAATCCTATCTCTCCCTGGACAAGATGTTGCCGACAGACACTGCATGTCGCGATGTGATCTGCCGTTCGCGGGCAGCCGCGACATCGGGCTGTTAGTCGCATGTCCAGCGACGACGTGTTTGCCTGACCGGCGGGGGCGGCTCGGTCGCCACGCTCGTATTGCTCCGCGTATTTGCTGAACGCCGGCCGCGCCGCAGGTGCGGGGTGTTTATGCTACCCGTTGACCCCTTTCCCTCCTTGTCTTAGCTGGCCCTTACCTTCATATATAAGCGGCACGTCAACACATCTCTCTCTCTCTCTCCCTCTTCTTCTGTTGTCCTCGTCAGGTGCACTGCACCTCTGCCGTCTCACCGATCCGTCACTCTTGAATTGGACTGCCCTTACCTAGGTCCTTGCTCTCTTGTATCGGAAGGTTCCTTCACTCTTGAATTGGAGTCTTTTTGATTAGGTCCTTTCTCTCTTGAATTCCCTTTGTTTCCCTTGAATTGGGTAGCTCTAACCTACGACGATTATTATCACGTCCACCTATATTTAGGCTACTTCGATTATTTCGTTACATTGTCTCATCATACATCTTTCCGACCTCTCTCATTGCAATGGTTACTTCCCTTTCTTATTGTTCTTGAAATAATTTCCTTCCACATGTTACTCCCGCTTACTTATCTCTCGCTCTCCTTTGTATACCCTTTTCATTACGTCCCTGGCCCATCATATCCAATGCTGCAGGGCGCCACCCACACATATACAGTGCACAACCAGCGGATGAACACGGCGTCCGCAACACAAGATGATGAGATATACATATCTAATTGCTTTTTTAAATGTTGGTTCAATATTCAATATTTCGGGTACGTTTGCGTAGCGCAGAAACGGACGATAAATGTACCAGCGGAGCGTTCAGTGATTACCCGAGTAAAGAAGCCATGTCCTCAGGTTAATATGTATTCAAGATAGGTACAATAAGCGTCTCCGAATACCACTTGTGAGCGGAATTACACAATGAGAAGCAGCATGTGTCTGGATGGCAGCGCAGGACGTTGCAAGAGCAGTGCGCAGGGATGACTAATTGCGGCGCGAAATCGGGAACACATTGCGACAGTAAATGACTGTCTGCAGGTGTTCCGCATTAGGTCGGCAGGGATTGAGCTTCGGGAGAATTTCCTCACCAGGAATTTTTGTTCGCTTCTCCTGTCGGCTACACTAAGCATCGGAAACAACGGCGAAGCGTATCTGCCACTCACCGTGAATATGTGTGCGGCCATGGTAGTGATAGGGGGGGGGAGGGGTGGCATTGGGAGCGGGGGCGGGAAGTTTCGGCCGACGTAAAACATTGCAGCTTATTCCGGGGACTTCTCGGTTTGCCGTGCAATGTGGGGAGAAATCGAAGCAAGTAAATCTGATTTCACCCGTCCTTCTCGAATCTCCAAGTTGGCTCGACGCTGAAAACTTCCGAAGAAATAGGTCACGAAATTTGTGTGGTATGGATGAACCATGCCAACGATTTTCTGCATGCGCACGGATGCCTCAGCCTTGGGCTGGAAGCGGCGCGCGGCAAAACGACACGCGAGATAGGGAACAGGCAGTGTCGTAGATCTCGTTGTCGACCATCTCCAAGCAGTGCTGGTAGCCGCCGACGTTGTCGGGCTCGCCGTCGTGCCAGGTCAAGTCGAACTCAGTGGAGCCGTCCAGCATCTGCCAGGAGCCCTCGTGGCCGGCGTCCGTGGCGCCAAGGAACACCCTCGCCCCGCCGGGGAGCGGAAACGCCTCGAGGATCAGGCTCCACACGGCGTTGTTGTTGACGACGGCCAGCCGGCCGCCGGCCGTCAGGCCCTGACAGTGCTCGTCGGCGTCGGACCAGGTGTACGGCTTGGCCACATACAGGTAGCACCAGCTGTCGATGGCCCGCCAGCCGGCGGGGCACGGGCTGGCGGCGGCACCCGACCGCAGGTAGCTGCGCATGCCCGGCTGCCGCTGGCGCGACTCTGTGCGCAGACAGTCGGCTCCGAACGTGCGGCACGTGCCGTTGGCCGCGTGAGAACACAAAATGGCGGACGCCGCGAAACGGCGTACAGAACACAAAATGATGAAATGGAAATATCTAGTCTTAAAAATGCTGTTTCAATATTCAATATATAGTGCCCGTTTTCTTAGGGCAGAAATGGACGCTACCTGTAGAAAAGGAGCGTTCAGTGACAACTCGAGTAAAGAAGCACCGTCCACAGGTAAAGATGTATTCTAGATGTGTACAATAAACTTCTCTGAGTACCTCTTGTGAGCAGAATTACACGCTGAGAAGCAGCATGTGCTTGGATGGCAACACCGGACGATGCGAAAGCAGTGCGCTGGTTGGCAAAATGCGGTGCGAAGTCGGGAACACGTTGGGAGAGTGCAACGCTGACTGCAAGTGTTTTGCATTAGGTTGGCGGGCATTGAGCTTGGGCAGACTTTCCTCACCAGCAAAGTATTTTTTAGCTTCTGTCGATTACAGTAAGCATTGGAACGACGGTGAGGCGCTTCCATGGCTGCCACTTACCGTAAGCAAGGGCACGACCATGGTGGTGGTGGGGGGGGGAGGACGGCGTCGGGTACGGCAGCGGGAAGTTGGGTCAAACGTAGCACATTGCTGCTCAATTCCGGGGACTTCTCGGTTTGCTAACACATATGGGGAGAAATCGAGTGAAATAAGCTTGATTTTGTTCCCTCTTTCTCCAACCACTAAGCCAGCTCCACGCTGGGTATTTCTGAAGAAATATGTCACCAAATTTGTGATGTATGGAGGAACGATCCGGACGATTTTCTGTATGCGCACGCATGCCTCAGCATTGGGTCGCAACCGGCGCGCGGCAAAACGACACATGCGGGAGGGAGCATGGGATGTCGTTGATCTTGTTGTTGATCATCTCCAGACAGTCCTCGTTCCCGCCGTAGTTGTCCGGCTGGTTGGTTATCCAGGTCAAGTCGAACTCAGTGGAGCCGTCCAGCATCTGCCAGGACCCCTCGTGGCCGGCGTCCGTGGCGCCAAGGAACACCCTCGCTCCGCCGGGGAGCGGAAACGCCTCGAGGATCAGGCTCCACACGGCGTTGTTGTTGACGACGGCCAGCCGGCCGCCGGCCGTCAGGCCCTGACAGTGCTTGTCGGCGTTGGTCCAGGTGTACCACTTGGTCACATACAGGTAGCACCAGCTGTCGATGGCTCGCCAGCCGGCGGGGCAGGGCTTGGCGAGCCGACACTGCATCGGCGCCTCGCACGCGTAGTGCGTGACGCCGGCGAGCGTGGCCGGCGCGCGCACGATGCCGAACTGGCGGCCGGCCGGCAGTAGGATGGGCCCGCTGGCGGCCAGGCTGCTGACCAACGGTGGCTGGAAGCTGCTGGTGTCGCCCTCCACCGGGGTGGCGATGCCGTCGCCGTCCTCGTCGGTCATGCCGATCCACTCTTGCGCGTCTGGCCGGTGCTGGCGAAGCAGGTAATACCACATGGCTGGCGCGTTGGGTGTGGCCAGGTCGGTGCACGCGCCGCGCGCTCGGCACGCCAGCCGCGCCTCGTGCCACGTGAGCGGCGTCGCGCTCACGTGGCGTGTCACGCACCGGATGAACAGCAGACCGGCGCCGGCGTCGCGGCACGGGCTGCCGGCGGCAGCCGGCCGCCGGTAGCTGCGCACGCCCGGCTGCCGCTGGCGCGACTCCGTGCGCAGACAGTCGGCTCCGAACGTGCGGCACGTGCCGTTGGCTGCGTGAGAGAAGCCGGCACAGTCGACCGCGTCGCGGCGTGCGCACAGCGCGGCGCACGCGTGGCGCGACGGCGTGCGCGTCGAGCGGTCAGCCGGCAGCGCGAGCGCGCCGCTCAGCTCTGTGAACAGCTGGTCGCTTGCGGCCCCGGCGGCGGCCGCGACGGCCACCAGCGCCAGCGCCAGCGCCAGCGCCAAAGCGAGCGCGAGCAGGCACGACCGTCTCATAGCGACGCTTGGGACTGACACCGGCACTGGCGGCCGGCCGTGTTGGCTGGGGCGTCGCCCGTAGCCTGGGAGACGGCGTCATTACTGCGCGTTAGTCGCGTTACTGGCGTTACGCGTCAATCGGCGTCTTGCGTGGCGTGCCGACCGGCGGTATCCACCTGGGAGCGGGCGTGACCTTTCAGACGGCTAGGCGCTTACATCGGACACGCCGACGCACATAAGTGTGCTACATTGTAGAGGCGACGTCACGCTACTGGTGGAAACAACGGTACCACGATTGGTTTCGCACGGCTTGTCACGCTTGCTTCGGATATCGCACGCCAACGCCACCGACTGTCCTGCCTTGCCGATCACGCGAGATTGGTCAGCAAAAGAGGGAATGGGAGGAGGAAGCCGCCAAGTCGCGAGCTATGGTTCTGGGACCGAAGAAGGAAGAAGCCGCCGCCTACCACCTGCCACTGATACATATACATATACATACACACAACGCACACAGACCCCACGTATCATCCCCAATCCACCCTTCTAGACTTCTAGACCGACTCTCCGATATCTTCAAACTCAACTCTGCCGCATCGCTTCTACATCAGCCTGTACGTGCTGCCCTCTACGTGCTCCTACATTACCCTCTACATCTTCAAGACCGACTCTCCTGTGTCACAGAGCAGTGCTTCTTCTTTTTCACTTCAGCTTCATCTACACCACCTACTAGGCCACTACTTGACTACAAGGTGAGTTCGGCGGTGCTGCCACTCCCTCGCACCCCGGGCTCCTCCAAAACCCCCACACCACCTTCCCTCTAGTGCCCTCTGTACGATCTTTATCTGATCTGTTTATCCATGCTCTCTTCAAGCACAGTTTCTGAGTTCTTTGTGTACTCTTCGACTTTATCTGTTCCAACTTTTACACCTGTCGGGCCTCCTTCATGTCCTTCTGAACCCTCCGCCAACACGTGTTATTACTGTCCACTGTTCACGGTGCCACACTGTGCCACACACCTGTCATACCACCCTTTGATCAACACCACCTACAAACCAAACGCGTACAACAGCACAAACCAGAACATCACGAACATGAACACCACACCCCACCCAACTGGCGAATTCTTCCTCTGCCGCCGGGGGGACGGGGAGCCCATGGGCTCCCTCGAACCCTGGCTGGTGGAGGAGGAGATCACCAGATGCACAGGGATGACCCTGATTGCCAAACAAATCAGATCGGGGGCGCTCCTCATACAAGCAGCACACACTGACATAGACGGTATGATACTCCCAACAATACACCAAATCCACGACACACCTATCTCAATCACCCCAGCCACAAAACTCAACACACCCCAAGGCACAATACATGCACGGGAGCTGACCGGTATCGTGGTGGGGACCCTGATCTCCAGGATGGAGAAACATGGCGTCTCCGCCGCATACAGGCCAGCTCCAAGAACAGAGAAGCCACCATCACACATCATCATACTGACATTCCGCACCCGGACCCCACTGAAGCACTTCAAAGCAGGATACCTACGCTACACAGTCACACCGCACGCACCCCTCCCGCGGCGCTGTAAACTGTGCCAACGCTACGACTCCGCGGGGTGGGGGGGGGGGGCACTCCAACACATGCACATTCGGACGATGCGCCCAACAACATGATACAGACACGTGCCAAAGCGGCGAGGCGTGCTGCGCCGCCTGCGGGGGAGGGGGGCACGAGTCTGTGGACAGGACCTGCCCCCGGTGGATGGCGGAGGAGATACTCCGCTTGGTCCAGGGGCGTCGATTTGTATCCTTTTGTGGGGTCCATGGCCCCACCAATGTTGATCTTGCCCCCCCCCCCACCCAATGTGAAATTGGCCCCCAATAAGGTTTTCATGTTCATAAGAAAGCTAAAGGAAACAAAATAGAAAAGAAAAAAAGAAGAAAACACCATGCTGTATAGAAAACTCAGTTGATCTTAACCAGTGTTTTGTACTGTAAGGAAACACATTAGGTTTAGATAGTGGACTGACTCTTCACCTTTTGCTGCAAAATTGAAAATTGTGCAAGAACAACAACAAAATAACTGGATTTCCCTCCACTGTGGAAGTACAACTTGCATCATAAAATGCTGAGATTAGCAGATACTGATGTATTATAAATCAGATTGCCTTAAAAAATTTGCTATGCCACTAAACAATAATTTCATTGTCATACTGATGTTTGTACACACCACCAATCAAACTTGTACTGAACTCTAGTTGAATCGAGAATCAACCCATGGATTAATCTTCTTGTTTTTGATGAGTCACGAGCTGAATCAATTCTTTTCACCAAAATAGATCTTGAGTTGTGTGTTGAATCACATTTTTTATAAAAAAGTTAGTTGAATCATGAGTCAATCATTCAAATCACAATGAGTCAATTGAGTCTTGTGACACAAATGCAAGCTGTGAAAAATGATATAAAGCGTGTATCTTTGTCAATAGTATGCCATGACACAAAGTAGGGAGCAAAACACAGCACAACTATTCATGCTTAGCATTAGAATTGTCAAATTACCAGCTGCCAGTGAGTGAAGAATCAGGGGTACTGAAGTTCTTCACCAAAAGCCAATGACAGTAACCACAAATTAGTACCTATTAATGTTAAGCTTGATATTCATAATAAATGTCATGCATGAGTCAATCCTAGTGCCAGGAACAGAAAACAGAGAAATGGGTTGTGATTATGAAAAATAATATGGAACCGAAACAGTCGTGCACTGAAATAGGCTTTTGCGCTGAATAAGATAGCGTTGATTTGTTATATACCACACGCGCGTGTGACGCGCATGTGACAAATAACAAACAAAAGGTGCGTTTGTCAGAGAGCAGATCCAAGTTATTCTTCCAGTCTGCATGACGTCAGACGAAGGTTTTTTTTAAATATGATACCGACTTGGTTCCGGAAAACTTTTCTGAAATCATACGCTATGGTCACTTTAACTTTTGCTTTTTCTACAAGCAAACATATTTGTCTTTAGCTCACCAGGTTAGTTATAAACTTGTGCCGTTCTTTCCAGTGAACATTTAAAATGGCATGGCAAAGTTAGATCAGATCGCGAACTTTGCCATCTCATTTTAGCATGGGGTCAAGTACTCGTATTCTGCGGACAAAAACAAATGTGCATAAGCGGATCAGATGACATTTCAGTTTGAACTGTACAGTCATGCCAGGGGCGTCGATTTGTATCCCTATGTTGGGGCCATGGCCCCACAAAGGTTGATCTTGGCCCCCTAAATGTTGATTTGGGCCCCCAATAACCTATGACGATTCTGTGTTGATACGAAAGCTAAAGGAACAAATTGAAAATGGCATGCTACTTAGAACACTTAGCTATTGCCAACCAACACATTTTGTACTGAAATAAAATATTTGGATCGGATAGTGAATTGACTCTCCGCATTTTTCTGCAAAATTGAAAATTGTGTGAAAAAAGCAAAACAAATAGGAGTTGGATTTTCTTCCACTTTGCAAGGACAACTTCCATCATAAAATGTTGAGATTAGCTCATGTTCATGCACTTAGCACCAGATTGTCTGACATAATCCGCAAAGCCACCATATAACCATTGCACTGTCATGATGCTTGCACACATGACCAAGAGCAAAAGCACATGCATATGGTGCTTGAGCTATATTCATACCATTCTTAATTTCCAGACATGCACATTGTCAAGCATGCACACAATCCATGTCAGTCAACAGCAGTCAGTTAGTGAAATTGTGGACATACAAAGTATATATATTCAACATGCAACCAATCACACCATAAGCTTGATATTTACCTAGGTAACCTACTCACCTAAATGCCCAATGACACTGTGCATATATTCAATAATAATATGGGAAAACCAGTCTCAAACTGAACAAACAATAGGCACATATGAGCCAAAGATATCTACCAGTTTATGATGTCATGAAAGAAAAAGTCAGCCAGAAGCTGCATGCATACTGTATTATAATATATATTCTTGAAGAAAGCAAGAGGTGGTTACTAAGACGTAGCTTACAAGACACTACACGAACCCTGCAGTTATACAAGGTCAAACCCAATCACCAAATGTCTGGAGAGACTTAATAGACACTAGCGCGCATGAAATGCCACAATCGCGTTCTTCAGAACATCCCAAATCATAATATCCAAAGATAGGGTATGTTCCCGTAGCTCCACTAGAAGAAACTCAGTGGAGGTTAGTTGAGGCTAGTTGAGACCTGCCCACGGGAACGGCCAGTGGGGAAATCAGCTGACAGCGGTGTGAATTCCGCGAAAGAAAGTAAGTGTTTGGCGCTGTATCTGGCGCTATTCGTCAAATTGCACCTCAAATGTTTGTCCAGATGATCGCACAATGTACATAGTATGACTTAAAATAAAAAGTTCCAAAATTTTATAGTTCTGGCAATGTAGGTGCCCTCAGGGACTTCGGGGAGAACAGATGTTCTTTTCGCTAATGGGATGAACCAAGCAATCTCTCTTCCCTCTCGGTTGAGCACTCTTCATCGTCTCCCCAGTATTGCGCTTGGTTACAGCCTGCCTTCTTAATGTACAGAATATAATCTGGTGTCTGGACTCGCCGGTGTACCTGGGCCCCGAGACACTTCTCTACCCGATGCTGGCTTTTCCCCACCTCAACTTGCTCGACCTCGTCGATCGGGCTCGAGTGCAACCTTAGTTGGCGTCGCATTGCGGCAGTTGCGGCACGGGGATTGCGGCGGATCCCGCCGGTAAAGTAACATCTTCCCCTTAGGACGAATGACGTAGTTCAAAGACCACACAAAGGATATTATGCGGTCTGCATCTGTTATTTCGATTTGTGTTCATAGTTGTAATTTCATATTTTTGGGCGAAGGGTATTCCTGGTATTCGATTGATGCATGAAGACGATATTCATATGGCGGAGGATGTTGTTTAAGCGCAAATATATGAAACAAGTGCGCCGTGATTGAGCTCCACTGAAAAATCACAATTGGACCCTGCTCCTCGGCTGGTGGAGCTTTTGCTCCACTGGTGGAGGTTGGTGGAGGAAAAATCTCCACTGGGTTGGCCACGGGAACGACCAGTGGAGGTTTGTGGACGTTACTACCCCATAAAAACTAACTTACAGCAAAAGCCTGGCCTAACATAACTCGGCGAAACCTTTGAATGATTCATGGAAGTAAAATGGGTGTACAACTTGTTTTGTAGTTACCTTAGACTGCAATAATCCCTCTTGTTGTGCTACATGGTGCACGTGATGAGAGCATTGCACTTATTGCTTCACAAAGAACAACAACATGTTGAAGGTGCTATATTTTCAGGAATGGATTCCTGGGCTGACAACATTTACTCAGTTGCCAATTTTCGGGTCAGATCTACACCATTTGTGTTAAGAAACATGATAAATTCACCGACATCCATACACCGGTTTGTGGATAATAAGTTATTCTGACGATCTCTGGTGTAATATGAATGCATCTTATATTCATATCATTGGAAAATGACAAGTTTTCATGATAGAAGCAGGCGAAGTTAAAATACTAATATATCATCATATAAGTATTCAGTTCACTAATAAGACAACAAATTAACTTCAATAACATTAAAAACAGCAGGTGGCTCACTCTTTTTAATGTTTAAAATCGATGACAGTGCTTTCGTGAATCATGTTTGAAGCGGATGAAGGAAGTGTATTCCCGTGAATGTAGAAGTCCTTTGAACCATATGTTATGTCCTTCACAGTGCTGCTCCATCCACCTCCAACTCCAACCCTGACAAAACTTCAGGAGCGTATCCATATCGAAGTAGCCTGTGGAAGAAGGCATGTATTGCAGCATAACTACTGTGATCTGAATCACGTTGTATCCCTGTTGCGTTATCATCCATCCTTGCCGATCCATGTAGCAGATGTTTGACTTACCTCAAACTGTCTGGAGAACTTGAGAGTTGAAATCACGTGTGAGTGATGAACCAGATGAACTACTCCTGGATTATTACATTTCAGTATTGCAATGCACAGTGGCATACCGAATGGGGAGAGCATTGTGGGCAGTTGCCCCCACCCTCCTGTTAGGCTGTGGGGCCCCCAGTAATCCGCCGAGCTCAGGAAAACAAATTGCGACATGCCCCCTAAAAATCCCGCTTGGTCTCAGAAAAATCACATTGGGTGTCCCCAAAAGTCGCGCAGGGGCCTTTGATAATAACGCTGGGGCCTCAAAAGCTTCCATCTGGGCCACTGAAAATCACGCTGTGGCCCCCCAAAAAGTCGTGCCTGGTTCCAGAAAATCACAACTGGGCCACAAACGTTAGGGCCGGGACCCCCTGAAAACCACGCTGTGCCTAGGATACCAATACTTCTCGCCCGGGCCCCTGTAAATCACTCTAGACGCATGTTACAGGTCGCACTGTGGCTCTAAAAGTCTGGTTGGGGTCACCCAAAAATTAAGCTGGAAAAAAGAAAAACAGACTGGACACGAAAATTCACTCTTGGATTCCAACAATGGCTCCAAAAGCCCACAAAACGTGTTGCCCCCCAAGCGTGTCGTAGTCACTAAAACTTGCGCAAGGGATCCATACAAGTGACCAAGGGGCCAAAAATCGCACTTAGACCAAAACAAATTCACGCCACTTCCTTTGAAAATCTCACTGGAGGCCAAAACACCGGGTCGGAGCCCCATAAGTCTCAGCTGGCTTCCCAAGAGCCAATATCTCCCCAGAATGTCACCCTGCGGACACAAAAATTGCATCAACGATCCACAAATTAGGAAGGAGTCGGTCCCCGAAAGAAATAATAATGTTTTGGGGCACCGAAAAAAA